>CM026400.1:44158277-44517220 GCA_014843695.1 Archivesica marissinica
AGACAATTTCTTCAACTTACACTGAATGAGAAAAGAAAGCTCTCAGACAATTTCTTCAACTTACACTGAATGAGAAAAGAAAGCTCTCAGACAATTTCTTCAACTTACACTGAATGAGAAAAGAAAGCTCTCAGACAATTTCTTCAACTTACACTGAATGAGAAAAGAAAGCTCTCAGACAATTTCTTCAACTTACACTGAATGAGAAAAGAAAGCTCTCAGACAATTTCTTCAACTTACACTGAATGAGAAAAGAAAGCTCTCAGACAATTTCTTCAACTTACACTGAATGAGAAAAGAAAGCTCTCAGACAATTTCTTCAACTTACACTGAATGAGAAAAGAAAGCTCTCAGACAATTTCTTCAACTTACACTGAATGAGAAAAGAAAGCTCTCAGACAATTTCTTCAACTTACACTGAATGAGAAAAGAAAGCTCTCAGACAATTTCTTCAACTTACACTGAATGAGAAAAGAAAGCTCTCAGACAATTTCTTCAACTTACACTGAATGAGAAAAGAAAGCTCTCAGACAATTTCTTCAACTTACACTGAATGAGAAAATAAAGCTCTCAAGACAATTTCTTCAACTTACACTGAATGAGAAAAGAAAGCTCTCAGACAATTTCTTCAACTTACACTGAATGAGAAAAGAAAGCTCTCAGACAATTTCTTCAACTTACACTGAATGAGAAAAGAAAGCTCTCAGACAATTTCTTCAACTTACACTGAATGAGAAAAGAAAGCTCTCAGACAATTTCTTCAACTTACACTGAATGAGAAAAGAAAGCTCTCAGACAATTTCTTCAACTTACACTGAATGAGAAAAGAAAGCTCTCAGACAATTTCTTCAACTTACACTGAATGAGAAAAGAAAGCTCTCAGACAATTTCTTCAACTTACACTGAATGAGAAAAGAAAGCTCTCAGACAATTTCTTCAACTTACACTGAATGAGAAAAGAAAGCTCTCAGACAATTTCTTCAACTTACACTGAATGAGAAAAGAAAAGCGACAGGGTGGGTCAGAAAAGCGACAGGGTGCACTTTGAACCGGTATACGGTGCGAGAAATGGGTATTATGAGGTTAGCCCCTGGAAAAGTTTGCTAAATTACGGTGATTGTTCAAAGAGGCTGTAAGGCAGTACATATGACGAGTTCTAAGCTATATAGCTCTGCTCACCTGAATTGCATCTGTTGGGCTTATAACAAAAATAAAATAAATATTTTAATTTTGTTTAACCCATTCAACACCAAGTAACTGACCTGGACTGGTGCATCATATTTTTAGACCAATAAATTAATAAGAAAATTACATTTGGACCAGTTCATTTATCAAAATGGGTAATTTTTCTCTAAAAATAGTAATATTACTGGCAAAAAGTGCAGATCCTGATGAGACGGCTCGTCATGAGCCGGCTCATCTGGATCTACACTTTTTGTATGCCTATTTAGAGGTCTGTGGTGTTGAAAGGGTTAAAGCGACATTACATCGGTGGAAACGCAAATATCTAGAGAATATATTTCCCTATTACGGTATATGGTATAAATGTTTTCTGAATATTTGCCTCAAAAGCTGAGTATTTCAACTAATAAACTAACGTCGTATATCACGTTTGTTGACATAACAAACTAATGTAAACAGGGTCAACATCGATGTACAATACAATGAGTGTATCCTGACAGTATCACTCGCTTGGTATACACTCCAATAGTATACAAACATCAATTCAGGAGCGTAGCTGACAGTTATTTGAAATCCTACTTTCACATTTGAGTGTTTGTATACCATAACAACAATGTTTATGCATAGAAAGTTAGGTTTCGAATTATTTCGGACAAATTTGTATTAGCAATGCTATTTATACGTAAAAAAGCATTTTGGGGGCATTTTGCAATGTAATATCGCTTTAAATGGCAAAAGGGGCTAAGGGCAAAATGACGGGGGGCCAAAATAGGCATGGTGGCGCACACTGCCCTTTCGCTATAGAAAAACCCCTACTCAAGTATGACTATACCAACATACTGACCATAATGCTTCTGAGTATGAATGGACCAACATACTGACCATAATGCTTCTGAGTATGAAAGTATGACTGGACCAACATACTGACCATAATGCTTCTGAGTATGAAAGTATGACTGGACCAACATACTGACCATAATGCTTCTGAGTATGAAAGTATGACTGGACCAACATACTGACCATAATGCTTCTGAGTATGAAAGTATGACTGGACCAACATACTGACCATAATGCTTCTGAGTATGAAAGTATGACTGGACCAACATACTGACCATAATGCTTCTGAGTATGAAAGTATGACTGGACCAACATACTGACCATAATGCTTCTGAGTATGAAAGTATGACTGGACCAACATACTGACCATAATGCTTCTGAGTATGAAAGTATGACTGGACCAACATACTGACCATAATGCTTCTGAGTATGAAAGTATGACTGGACCAACATACTGACCATAATGCTTCTGAGTATGAAAGTATGACTGGACCAACATACTGACCATAATGCTTCTGAGTATGAAAGTATGACTGGACCAACATACTGACCATAATGCTTCTGAGTATGAAAGTATGACTGGACCAACATACTGACCATAATGCTTCTGAATATGAAAGTATGACTGGACCAACATACTGACCATAATGCTTCTGAGTATGAAAGTATGACTGGACCAACATACTGACCATAATGCTTCTGAGTATGAAAGTATGACTGGACCAACATACTGACCATAATGCTTCGAAATATGAAAGTATGACTGAATTGCATTTATTACTTCCACAATATCAAACATTTCATTATGTATTTGTATATATATATATACACACACAGTCACACAAACATGCATTTACACAAACAAACTCCTTGAAACAATTGGCGTCCCACAATTTTATTTGTATTTGTAACATCAATCACAAAGTAACTTGCAAGTTGGAAATAATCCAAACTTTAACCAATACTAGAAAATCTATATTCCTATTAAACTAAACGAATCTTTTGAAATTACAGCACCCATAATAATGTACACTGTACGGTACTTTAAATAAAATAAAACATTTACAAACCCTTGTTAACCCTTTGCACGCTAGCGGCAGATAAAATCACTTTATAAACAGCACAGACAGATCCACACTCTGTGCCGTCTGATAAGACTCTGTGCTGTTTGCTATTCGGGTAGTGAAGCCAAAAGACTTGACTGAATAGCAAACAACATAGATCCTGATCAAAGAAGGCGTTGGATCTATGTTGTTTGCAAATGTGATTTTATTGACTCATGCACGGTTGAAATAATTAATGCCGTTCCTTGCAGAGATTAGCGAGAGATATAAAGGGATTATAATAGCCAAAACAACATCTCATGCCAAAACAACATCTCATGCCAAAACATCTCATGCCAAAACAACATCTCATGCCAAAACAACATCTCATGCCAAAACAACATCTCATGCCAAAACAACATCTCATGCCAAAACAACATCTCATGCCAAAACAACATCTCATGCCAAAACAACATCTCATGCCAAAACAACATCTCATGCCAAAACAACATCTCATGCCAAAACAACATCTCATGCCAAAACAACATATCATGCCAAAACAACATATCATGCCAAAACAACATATCATGCCAAAACACCAAAACAACATATCATGCCAAAACAACATATCATGCCAAAACAACATATCATGCCAAAACAACATCTTATGCCAAAACAACATATGCCAAAACAACACGTTAAAAATATTGTCAATTTCATTTAGTTTATACAAATTTATTTTAGCTCGATTGCGAAACAAGTTCTTTCAACTTATATTACCGGTAATCACTCTTGAGACCTCATTCTGATGGAATCCATCGCCATGAAGGAGAGAGAAGAGGCAATGTGGAATTTAAATGCCTTGCCTAAGGGCATAATCACAACGGCTACAGCGGGGCTCGAACTCTGGGCCTTTCGCACATGAAGCGAACGTGCTTCCACTGCGCTATCACGACTTCCACTTTCGTTTTTATTTAAGGGTGTATGCTGTAATTTTCAACTTAATCAAATGTGAATGTCAAAGAAAGTTTCAACTTACATCCTATGTATGTGAAATAAAATACAACAATCCTGTGACACATTTACGAACTAATATTATGAAACAAATAGTTTAAGCCCTTTGTACTGAATTCCTACATAAACTATGGCACGATAAACAATGTCACACCTACAAATATTTCAAATTTCCATATAAATATTTATTCAATTGATCAAAATGCATAAAAAAAATCCAGTCACTTATGCGGTCTTTATTAATTCATAACCACAAGAGATTTTTTATCAAAATGAATAGAAATCTACGACCCAGTACGCATATATCAAATTAATATCCAAAAGCAGTATAATCCATTATTTTATAGGGCATATTGAAAATCAATAATTTATTGACATCAGACCTTCTATAACTATGTATGTAAATTGATTTGTCTGAAATAATATACGGATCTGTAGTCCAGTGGTAACACAGTACAGGGATCGCAGGTTCGATCCCCCTGTCTTGCCATAATAAAATTAATTCGATCCCCCTGTCTCGCCATAATAAAATTAGTTTGATCCCCCTGTCTCGCCATAATATAATTAGTTCAATCCCCCTGTCTCACCATAATATAATTAGTTCAATCCCCCTGTCTCACCATAATATAATTAGTTTGATACCCCTGTCTCACCATAATAAAATTAACAGTCTTTCAGTTGGGACTTTAATCCGAGGCCTCGTTGGCCTCATTCAATTCTTTTCAGAAATGGACGATTCAGAGTTCCAATGGTTCGTTGGACTGTGAATCAAGGGATCGCAGGTTTGATCCCCTGTCTGACCCTAATAAAATTAACAGTGATGGGACTTTAAACCGAGGTCTTGTGTCGGTGCTGTACACCGTGCACGTAAAAGAACCAGAGGAGACTCTGTAATGGGTCTCTGTCTGTATCATTGCACTATCCTCCAAAAATCTAAAATGACTAATCTCTTCAGGAGGAGTCGCTCACATGGGCAACGGGTAGCGACGATAAATAAACGTAAAACACACACATGAAATAATATAACAACTCTTATCAGGGTTCATCCTATATGCCATACATTTTGAGAGAGAAGATAGCTTGTTTATTCGGGCTTACGCCTGCATCAATACCACTGTGGGTTATATCGTCGGCGGGCAGATTACCTGACAACACCTTGCGTGGGCAGGATGCAGCGGTTAACCAGTAAGAAACCCTGTGACCATCAGTGATGATAGGTTACAGTGGTATACAAGACCGTAACCACTCGACCACAGAGGAGGACTTGGGAAGAAGAGAGAAACCGTGAGAGTGCGCCCTTAAAATGTATTATATCATACATTTCAACAAAATACACTCTCTAACCATTAAATACATCATATGAATGGAAGGTGTGCTTTACAATGACCAAAACATTTTTAGGGAGAAATGGTGGTTGAAGTCAGAGTCCCTAGGGTGACTACCCAGCCCATTGCCCGATAAAATGAGCCATGTTAATTAGATATCCAAACATTTTTTGACAATTGCAGAATATACAGACCCAGTGCCACGCTTATGACAGTGGTCCGAGCCAAACTCTGGCGGAATGGATCTGAAGACTTTTGAAACTCCAGCTAACAAAACAAAACTTGTTTAAGATACCCTGCATTTATTGAACATGGTTTAAAAAATAGGTCATAATCAGCCGCCGAAAAAGTATGACATTGATATGATAGTGGAAGTATCCCATGATGTGTTTGGGGGTGGGGTGGATATGTTGACTTTGTAGAAGTCATGATAGCATAGTGGATGCACGTTCGCTTCAGATGAGAAAGGTCTGGAGTTCGAGCCCCGCTGGAGCCATTTTGATTGTGCCCTTAGGCAAGGCATTTAAATTCCATGTTGCCTCTTCTCTCTCCCTCATGGATTCCATCAGGAATGAGGTTTCGAGAGTGTTTAATATAAGTTGTTAGAACTTGTTTCACAATCGAGCTAAAATAAATTTGTATTAACTACCGGTAATATGTTGACCACGTGAAAAATAGTGAAACTACTGGTAATTTTGATCATTAAATTATCACATAAATTCATGGGAAATGAAAATGTACCTGGTTATTCTAAGCGAGTTGGGTTATAACCACAATATCGTAAAAAACATTTGCAATTCCAAACCGAAAGTAGCGTCTGTGTTCCAGTGTCGGCTTCGAGGTTTGATACTCAAGTCATGGCACGAATGTAGTATTGAGCAAGGAACTTCACACACATTACTTAGTATTGGCTAACCCTACCTATCAATACATGTTTAGGTCACTGCAAGGACCTCTGAGGTCCAGCGATAGAGCGTCGGATTTGGAATTGATCGGTCCCAGGTTCAATACTCGGTCAGGCCACTTATGTAGCGTCATTGAGCAAGGCACCTCACACACATTGCTTAGTACTGGTTAACCACTTAGATCGGCTAAGCTTGTCAAGGAAAACGTGTCCACGTCCCCACAAGGGGTTTGACATTAATGGAACATACAAAGAAGGAAATAATACGAAGGAAATTCAAAATAAAAGAAAATACCACATTCCATCTTTTAACATTCAGAAATAAACTTGATAAAATTCATGTTTAGACATGCAAATCAAATATTTAAATAGGTCACAGTGCTTCCAAAATATCAACCCATTATTGTATTGTGCTGTTATTGGTCTTCTAACATAATAAAACAGTTCAACACTTGTAATTCAACACAACGAAAGTTCATGTAACTGAAAACATCCGAAATAGATAATAAATAATAAAACGTCTGCTGAATCCAGGCATGTCAATCGTTCAAGTACATAGCTAGACTTGATATATTACGTGTACATTAATTTTGTTCCACCCAACCCGATTGAATTTAGCATTTATGCAATAAACACCTACCCATACATATGTTGATTTTTGCATAAATAAATAGCGTCAGGTTACCAACGAAACGGCGTCCTCGCAATTTCTATATTATATAAAGCGGGCACCTGCTACTCATAATTGGCTACAAATCTATTTATTTAGAAAACATGGAACTCTAAATAGATGAAAGGAATATAATTAGTTCACTTACCGAATCTTATTTTAGCAATCCAGATCAACAAATAGTCTTCATTTTATCGATTAAAAAATTAAAAATAACGTAAATCGAAACTGAAGCAGTTCAATGGTTACTACAATAATACCTAACGCATACAAACATTTGAGTGTTAGACGAAATATATTTTAGACGAAAAATATAAAATTAAGGGAAGTAACTGCTTTAGCTGTTTCTGCAAATCTGTCGTAGGTTAACTAACTTGACATACGGTAACTGCAGGATTCATGATCTCTTCCAACGGTTCAGTCATGTTATGCTTTGGAGGTGGACACCATATTCATTACACCATGGAGGATCCACTCACCACTTGATATTACTATGGTCTGGGAAGATAATGAACCTATTTAATTCATACAAATTTGTTTGATCTCGATTGTGAAACAAGTTCTTACAACTTTTATTAATCACTCACGAGACCTCATTCCTGATGGAATTCATTGCCACGAGGGAGAAAGAGGCAATGTGGAATTTAGATGCCTTGCCGTAACAGCTCCAGCGGGCTCGAACCTCGGGCCTTTCACACCTGAAGCGTACGTGCTCCAACCAGAACCTATTTGTAAATGATACCACTGATCACCTACAAAAGTATCACATGCTGATATTTTTTTTTTATTTCATACAAATTTATTTTACCTCGATTGCGAAACAAGTTGTTATATAAATCACTCTCGAGACCTCATTCCTGATGGAATCCATCGCCACGAGGGAGAGAAGAGCCAACATGGAACTTAATGCCATGCCTAAGGGTACAATCGTAACGGATCCAACAGGGCTCGAACTCCGGAGAGAAGAGGCAATGTGGAATCTGGAGCTAAACACTTGGCTGAATAGCAAACAAATAAATGCCTTGTCTAAGAGCACAATCATAACAGCTCCAACTAGGCGCAAACACCGGGCATTTCGCACCTGAAGCTATCACGACTTCCACTGATAATATTCAGGTCATACTCAATACTGATGTATAAGTGATGTCACTAATGGCTGGAATCCGAAAACATTCACCTTAACAATATTTCAAATTGCAGTAGGGAGAATAAAATAGTTATAGCTTTCAACCAATGTGGAAGTCGTGATAGCGCAGTGGATGCGCGTTCGCTTCAGGTGCGAACGGTCCGGAGTTCGAACCCCGCTGGAGCCGTTACTATTGTGCCCTTAGGCATTTAAATTCCACGTTGCCTTTTCTCTCTGGAATGAAGTCTCGAGAGTGATTAATATAAGTTGAAATAACTTGTTTCGCAATCAAGCTAAAATAAATTTGTATAAGCTAACGAATGGAATAACATATTTTATTTCACTAATACATTTTTATATTTCATTGGAAAACATAAAACAAATATTCATATGTACATATAGCAGGGTTCATTCTAGGTCAGAATTTTTGGGAGAAGTGAGAAAGCGTGTGATCGCTTCCTTAAATGGTGTTCTTTAATATACTTCTGCAAAATAGGGTTAAAATTGACAGACGGATCTATAGCCCAGTGGTAACACGTTGACTGATAATCCAGGGATCGCAGGTCCGATCCCCGCCCGACCCTAATAAAATTAACAGTTTTTCAGATGGGACATTAAACCGAGGTCTCGTGTCGGTGCTTTACACTGTGCACATAAAAGAACCAGAGGAGACTCTGGAATGGGTCTCTCTCTGTATCATTGCACTATCCTCCAAAATCTAAAATGACTAATATCTTCAGGAGGCGTCGCTCATATGGGCAACCGGTAGCGACGATAAATAAACGTATAAAAAACAAAGGGTTAAAATGTACAGTACAACCATTAAATACAACATTTGAATAGAAGGAGTGCTTTATAATGGGCCAGTGTATCTTACTAGACAAAATTTTGTTTGAAAATTGTAAAAAAATATTAATTTTTTTAGGGAGAAGTGGGGCCCCCAGAGGGCGAAGTCAGGGTCCCTAGGGTGACAATTTCGCCCACATCGCCCTCTAGAATGATCCCTGATATAGTGTTTGTTTATTATAGTGTTACCCCTATTTAAAGGGCCAGCCATTACTGACTTATGAGACACCTCTTTTTATGAACATCAGTACTTCCCGAATCCTATGCTTGTATGTCAGGCTGGTAGGCAATCGGTAACCATTAGTTAACTAGCTGGCGGCTTACCAACCGACCATATCAGAACGAACCCCGGACGAGTTTCGAACATTCGACCTCCCGCTCCGTAGGCAGAAGCCTTAATCACTAGGCCACGGAGACGGTGTATGGGATATATTTTGATTAAGAAATAATATTTGTTTTTCAGTTATTTATTGGTGAATAAAACATGGTTTGGAGTTCTGAAGCGTAGGAATTAACCACTCAGAACGACAAACCATGATTTATTCGACTATAAATAACGTAAATACAAATATTATTTTGATTCTAACATGACCAAAATATCTAAAAAAAAATAGTTTATTTTATTTTTTAGAAAGCATAAATGCACAAAACTACAGAAAAGATAACTGACGTCACTTTTGACAACACTTTTTAAACCATGGTTTATTTAAGGAATGAACCATCGTACGGCAATGTATACAATCAGGGCACATATTAAACCATGGTTTATTTAAGGAATGAACCATCGTACGGCAATGTATACAATCAGGGCACATATTAAACCATGGTTTATTTAAGGAATAAACCATGGTTTATTTAAGGAATGAACCATCGTACGGCAATGTATACAATCAGGGCACATATTAAACCATGGTTTATTTAAGGAATGAACCATCGTACGGCAATGTATACAATCAGGGCACATACGTTCATCGAAGGAAATGCAATTTTAATTAATTTAACCCATTCAACACCAAGTAACTGACATGGACTGGTCCATGATATTTTTAGAACAATAAATTAATAACAAAATTACATTTGGATCAGTTCATTTATCAAAATGGGTAAAAAAAAATCTAAAATTAGTTATATTACTTGAAAAAAGTGCAGATCCTGATGAGACGGCTCATCATGAGCCGGCTCATCTGGATCTACACTTTTTTGTAAGCCAATTTAGAGGTATGTGGTGTTGAAAGGGTTAATCATATTTTATTGCCTATAATTAGTTTATACAAATTTATTTTAGCTCGATTGCGAAACAAGTTATTTCAACTTATATAAATCACTCTCGAGACCTCATTCCTGATGGAATCCATCGCCACGAGGGAGAGAGAAGAGGCAACATGGAATTTAAATGCCTTGCCTAAGGGCACAATCGTAACAGCTCCAATGGGGCTCGAACTCCGGACCTTTCGCACCTGAAGCGAACGCGCATCCACTGCGCTATCACGACTTCCACATATATAATGCCTATAATTATATAATTTATATAGTTACAACACAATGATAATACAACATAACAAAAGCAAGCAGGTTGGGCAACAAGTTCTAACAACATTAAATGCAATAGCGATGTAAATATTGCAGATTTAAACATGGTAAATTCTTGCTTTGCATATACAGACAAAATGCCGCGTCATATTAGAATTATTGTTGTATTAATTGAAAAACAAAACTAACACAAACAGTATAGGAAATAAATTTTATTAAAATTAAGTTTAAGCGTTTACAGTAAAACAAACTTTTATTTATTTACAACGATTGCGAAACAAGCTTTAACGACTTATATTAATCACTCTCGTTGGAGCGGATGAAAAGCGTAAATGTCGTCATTTGTCTGCGAGGAAACCTTGTCTCATCGCCATGAGGGAGAGAGAAGAGCCAACGTGGAATATAAATGCCTTGCTTAAGAACACAATCGTATCAGCTACAGCTGGACTCGAACTCCTGGCCTTTCACACCGGAAGTGAATGCGCTACCACTGCGCTATCACGACTTCCGCAAATTACTATTAAAATTGCTGATTTCTCAGACTGTTAACAGACTGTTCCAACTTTTGGCTGCCACTCTGCCAGATTTTCAGCTTAGATATTTCACTGGTCCATTAAATTGTTGGCTGTATTCGGGTCAACTGTTGTTTTGTTCTGCCGAATTTGGGTCAAGCTTTGTTATAATCTGGCGTATTCGGGTCAAGTGTTGTTTTGTTCTGCCGAATTTGGGTCAAGTTTTGTTATAATCTGCCGAATTTGGGTCAAGTTTTGTTATAATCTGGCATATTCGGGTCAAGTGTTGTTTTGTTCTGCCGTATTCTGTGGCTCAAGTTTTGCCAGTTTACTATTAATATACATGGCCGTCTGCTCACTGATGTGGTTTCTCTTCAAATTTGGAATATCTTCTCGCCTGTAAGGAATAAAACTAATCATTTTTAGTTCACATATTATTTTATTTTAAAGGCATAAATACGGTACAAATGGATCGCATTACGTTTAAACTTTATTTATTTTATGATTGCGAAGCAAGTTCTAACAACTTATATTAATCACTCTCGTTGGCGCTGATGAAAGCGTAAATGTGGGAGGAAACCAGAGTACCCAGAGAAAACCCACCTGTCCGATCTGGCGACCACGTACCATCTCACATACTTCCGGTCCGAGGATCGAACCCGGGTTGCATTGGTGAGAAGCGAGCGCACTAACCATTGTGCTAATCGGACAGCATTACGTTCTGATGAGTTCCAACGAAACTAGTAATTGCCCTTGGTGTGAGTACAATCCATATCGCCTATGAGACGAGTTTTTCACCACCAGATTATGGCAAAGTGGCTTCCCGTCATATCAATGAGTGCTAAAACAAAATTTATTTTTGTTTAAAAATGTGTTACCGGTAAGTGGTATCAAAAATTATGTTTTAGAAAAGAAAGCACACTGACACTGAAAATGTCTTCAACTTGCACTGGTGGCCAAAACATGCAATTTATTTCATGGTCTGCTGTCCATTTTATCAACCCGTCTTACATGCGAGTGTATGGCAAAACCCACAGATTTCAGGACCAAGTAGGGAGGGGGGTCGTCTTATAGGAGAGCATGGACGGTAACTTTGATCATGTCGATGAACAATTAAAAAGTATCATAGGCACGGAAAATCTACTGTAGTTGTACAGAAATTGAAAGAGGGAAAGTATCTTTTATACCATAAACAGTTCAAGGTCATAGCTTATATGTCCATGACTAGAAGTATAGAGTGGTGGAACCTATGCTCGGTGTAAATCCCACATATAATGGCCATTATAGAGTGGTGGAACCTATGCTCGGCATAAATCCCACATATAATGACCAGTATAAAATGTTAATTGCACTTGCCGTATATTATTATTTTCTTAAGTCGTGAAAACAACTTTCAAAAAACTTTGTTGATAGCTTTAGCTTCATCACGTGACCTTGCTGCTCAATTCAGCTATGGCAACGGTGTCGGGTCGGCACCCGTTTATATCGGGAACTCAAGGCTGTTGTTGTACTTGTTATTTTTTATTTATCCACCATAACTTGTTGAATATCTTATTTTGATAAGTACATGATTGAATAAAAACACTTATTGATCTTAATCAGAAATGGTATAGACACTATTTTTCGGGTTAGGTGTAGATTTTTAAAATTCGGATAACTACCTGAATTGCTCATACACAGTATCAGTTTCGGTGGAAATATTCTCCCAATGATTTGTTTGTTTATATTTGTCTGATGGACTAGTCACGTGACAGTTGCATCAGGCTACCGATACAAGCTACGGAATGCTATTGAACCATACTTCAGCTCTGTCAGCGAAATTAGCGAATATTATAAATATTTTAAATACGGACAAATACGCCGAGCATAGAAATACGCCGAGCACAGGTTCCACCACTTTAGTGTCTATCAACAGATGAAGAATTTATGGCCAATGTCAGAATTATATATCAACATGGAACAACAGTGAATACCGGTAGCAGTATTGTGCACAAATATCAGCTGAATACGTCCACAGAATTTATAGACAAGGTCAAAATACCCCACCTGCTGTAAGTGTCGGGCAGCACCAATCCACCGGTCAGCTTGTAGTAAACTGTAGATGACGATCCACCATAAATTGCCAAGGTTAACCTGCAATAAAACGACCAATATCAATGTATATCGATATTGATTGCAATATCAATGTATATCGATGTTGATTGCAATATCAATGTATATCGATAGTGATGGCAATATCAATGTATATCAATATTGATTGCACTATCAATGTATATCGATGTTGATTGCAATATCAATGTATATCGATATTGATTGCAATATCAATGTATATCAATATTGATTGCACTATCAATGTATATCGATGTTGATTGCAATATCAATGTATATCGGTATTGATTGCAATATCAATGTATATCGATATTGATTGCAATATCAATGTATATCGATGTTGGTTGCAATATCAATGTATATCGATAGTGATGGCAATATCAATGTATATCGATGTTGATTGCAATATCAATGTATATCGATGTTGATTGCATATCAATGTATATCGATGGCAATATCAATGTATATCACTGTTGATTGCAATATCAATGTATATCGATGGCAATATAAATGTATATCGATGTTGATTGCAATATCAATGTATATCGATGTTGATTGCAATATCAATGTATATCGATGTTGATTGCAATATCAATGTATATCGATGTTGATTGCAATATCAATGTATATCGATGGCAATATCAATGTATATCGCTGTTGATTGCAATATCAATGTATATCGATGGCAATATCAATGTATATCGATGTTGATTGCAATATCAATGTATATCAATGTTGATTGCAATATCAATGTATATCGATGTTGATTGCAATATCAATGTATATCGATGTTGATTGCAATATCAATGTATATTGATGTTGATTGCAATATCAATGTATATCGATAGTGATTGCAATATCAATGTATATCGATGTTGATTGCAATATCAATGTATATCGATGGCAATATCAATGTATATCGATGTTGATGGCAATATCAATGTATATCACTGTTGATTGCAATATCAATGTATATCGATGGCAATATCAATGTATATCGATGTTGATTGCAATATCAATGTATATCGATTGCAATATCAATGTATATCGATGTTGATTGCAATATCAATGTATATCGATGGCAATATCAATGTATATCAATATAAATGTATATCGATGTTGATTGCAATATCAATGTATGTCGATATTGATTGATTACAGAAAATAGTATGTGTTAAGTATTTCAGTATCGTTGTCCCTGTAATTCCAGAGAGATGCCTGCCACAGACGCTTGGGGGTCTGGACAAATGATTTCGGGTTCAAATACGAAATAGTGTTTTTTTAAGAACACTATGATACACTATAGGCTTGACACTATACATACAATTTATTTAGGCCATATCCAAGCAAGTTTAAAAAGGACACCCTGTCACTATAAAGTCAGTATATGACCTTGATAGTGATGGGGTGTCATTTTTAAACTTGATTGGGTATGGCCTTGCTTGGACTTTACATGTACATGTCGTGACTGAGTATCAAATACAGTTTTACTGTTTGTATATATTTCTGTATTTAACCATGACTCAGCAATACATCTACAAGCAATGGTAGAATTATTTCCCCTGACTTACCCTTCAGTCTGGTAGTTTGGCAGTTTTACTGTTTGTACATGTATATATTTCTGAATTTGTCCATGACTCAGAAATATACGTCTACATACACTGATAGAATTATCTCCCCTGACTTACCCTTCAGTCTGGTAATCTGACAGTTTTACTGTCTGTATATATTTCTGTATTTGACCATGACTCAGCAATACATCTAAAAGCAATGGTAGAATTATCTCCCCTGACTTACCCTTCAGTCTGGTAGTCTGACAGTTTTACATTCTGTATATATTTCTGTATTTAACCATGACTCAGCAATACGCCTACAGACACTGATAGAATGATCTCCCCTGACTTACCCTTCAGTCTGGTAGTCTGGCAGTTTTACTGTCTGTACATATTTCTGTATTTGAGCAGGACTCAGTACTACGTCCACAGACACAGGTAGAATTATCTCCCTTGGTTTGCTTCTGGTAACGTGACCGGAGAGAAACACCATTGAGAATTCCTGACATACGTGAGTTCTTACATTCCACCATCCTTTATCTACAATAAAGACGAGTATGACTTAGAAATATTTCCACATGTAGGATTATCTACCTATACTGCTGGCATGATCCGGGCGACACACTGGACCGCCCGTATCTCAGAGAAATACTGGACCGCCTATACTGCTGGTGTAAATGGAGAGAACTGTTTGACCTCCCAACATATACTGACATCACAGCCCAAGCTTATTACCAAGGAGGTCTAAATATTAAACGAAGGGATTTTGATAAACCATGTAATATATTATGTCCACAATGGGTTCTGTGAACTTTGACCTTTTAACCCACTGACCCAAATATCAATATATGTCATCTAGTGAGTCGTGATAGCGCAGTGGGTGAGCGTTCGCTTCAGGTGCGAAAGGTCCGGAGTTCGAGCCCCACTGGAGCCGTTACTATTGTGCCCTTAGGCAAGGCATTTAAATTCCACGTTGCCTCTTCTCTCTCCCTCGTGGCGATGGATTCCATCAGGAAGGAGGTCTCGAGAGTGATTTATATAAGTTGAAATAACTTGTTTCGCAATCGAGCTAAAATAAATTTGTATAAACTAATATATGACATCTACGCATCACCACCAACCTCCTTATCAAGAAACTATGGTGAACCGCTGTGGAGTTATATAGCAGACATGCTTGTACTGGTCAATGTCGTTATGACCTTGACCGTTAACCCACTATCCCGAAAACAGTGTCACGTATTTGATGACTGTCACAAGTCAATGTGACCTTGACCTATTGGCTCAACTCGGTAGGGGTCACCCACTGGTGAGCAGCAACCTGTCTATACATTGTTTTATGAATTTAGCTTTACATGTATCTTGTCCATTCTTGAGTTATTGGTCACTGTAACCTTGACCTTTAACCCATTTGACCCCACAATCCATAGGGGCATCTACAGGTCACCATTAACCGGTCTATAATGATTTAAGAATTTTAGCTTTACATGCATCTTATCCATTCTTTGAGATTTTGAACGGACAAGTGCTTTCAGATAACAGTTGGTGTAACCATGACCTTCAACCCATTGACCCCACAATCCATAGGGGCATCTACAGGTCACCATTAACCGGTCTATAATGATTTAAGAATTTTAGCTTTACATGCATCTTATCCATTCTTTGAGATTTTGAACGGACAAGTGCTTTCAGATAACAGTTGGTGTAACCATGACCTTCAACCCATTGACCCCACAATCCATAGGGGCATCTACAGGTCACCATTAACCGGTCTATAATGATTTAAGAATTTTAGCTTTATGACCACGCAATACATAGGGGCATCTACTGGTCACCATTAACTTCCTTATAAAGCTTGAAAACTATAGCTCAAGCAGTTTATCTAGAAATTGAACAGGCATCAGTGATGGAGATATTGAATGACAGATGTCCAATTAGCGCAGTGGTTAGTGCGCTCGCTTCTCACTAATGCAACCCAGGTTTGATCCTCGGACCGGGAAGTATGTGAGATGGTACGGTGGTCGCCAGATCGGACAGGTGGGTTTTCTCCGGGTACGTCCCACATTAATGACCACATTTACGCTTTCATCCGCGCCAACGAGAGTGATTAATATAAGTTGTTAGAACTTGCTTCGCAATCGTTGTAAAATAAATAAAGTTTAAATATATTGGGGAAAAAGACAGATGCATGCAAAGCTTATGTTCCCGTTTCTGTGAGGGGTGGAAACGGGTTAATAATATGTTATATTTATGTTATATTTTGGGTTTTACGCCTGCATCAGCACCATTTGGGCTATATCGCCGGCGGGAAGTTTACCTAATAACACCTTTCCTGGGCAGGCTCCAGCAGTTAACCAGTACTTGGGTGCACCAACCTCCGTAAGAAACTGCCAACTTTTTCATATAAATGAGACACGGCCTGAGCGGGGCTCGAACCCGTGACCATCAGTGATGATAGGTTACAGTGGTATACAAGTCAGTGACCGTAACCACTCGACCACGGAGGCGGACTGGGTTAATAATACCTTCACAAAGTTCCATGTACACCATAAAGGCAATCTGTGACTGTGTCTCATCTGGCAATCCATATTCCTGGATTTCCTTCCACTGAAAATGAAAGAATATAAAAAATACATTTGCAACATTTCTGTGTACTATACATGCACATACAGGCACAGACGCTTCCGGGTTTCAAAACCAAATTGTTTATTTTTTTTAAGAACATTTTGGTAAAACCATAGACTTGACACTACATAAACAATTTGGTTTTGAACTCAAAACCCCTTGTCCAGACTCCAAGCATCTGTGCATACAGGTACTTGCCCATAACGCAGAGCTTAACAATAACATTTGTGTTGACTTATGGCTGAGATTCAAAAGCTGCAAACATCTCCCTTATGTACCGTAAGCTTCTACCTTGAGTATCTAAAACATCTCCCTTATGTACCTTAAATGTCTCACTTATGTACCTAAAACATCTCCCTTATGACCTTAAATGTCTCCCTTATGTACATAAAACATCTCCCTTATGTACCTTAAATGTCTCCCTTATGTACCTTAAACATCTCCCTTATGTACCTAAAACTTCTCCCATGTGACCTTAAATATCTCCCTTATGTACTTAAAACATCTCCGTTATGACCTTAAATGTCTCCCTTATGTACCTTAAATGTATCCCTTAATCTTCTCCCTTGTGTACCTTAAACATCTTCCTTATAATGTACCTTAAACTTCTCACATATGTACCTAAAACATCTCCCTTATGACCTTACATGTCTCCCTTATGTACCTTAAACTTCTCCCTAATGTACGAATAACCCCTCCTTGTTTAGAAGATATATCTTCAGCCCTAGTTCCACAAAGAGACTATATAAAAGGAAAACGGGTCAGTAGTCCAGTGGTTAACACGCTGGACCGGCTAATACAGTGATCGCAGGTTCAATCCCCTGTCTGACCTTAATAAAATTAACAGTCTTTCAGCTGGGACATTAAACCGAGGTCTTGTGTCGGTACTTTACACTATGCACATAAAAGAACCAGAGGAGATTCTGGAATGGGTCTCTGTCTGTATCATTGCACTATCCTCCAAAAATCTATACTGACTAATCTTTTCAGGAGGCGTTGGTCATATGGGTAACCGGTAAAGACGATAAATAAACGTAAAACACACACACAAAATTAACCAGGGGGTGACGATAACTGAACGTATAAAAAATATAAAACACCATTAAAGCTAACCACAGGGTGGTCTTCAAATTGTACTGCTGCCATTTCAAGTAGCTGTAAGTCTGCTGCGTTGTGATATAACGGTACTGTTTATATTCCTCTTTTAGTCTATAATATAAAGAAAATATGTGTACGTTTGTGTGTGTCTGTGTGTGTGCGTCTGTGTGTGTGCATCTGTGTGTGTGCATCTGTGTGTGTGCGTCTGTGTTTGTGCATCTGTGTGTGTGCGTCTGTGTGTGTGCATACAGACCCGTCGCTGGGCATACGCAAGTACGCACGTGCGTATCATTGGTCTCAGAAAATGAAAAAAATGAAAACTCCAAAAATGCATTAAAACCCCAGGGGGGAGGTAGTAGGGATACATAGGAGCTGTGATGCGTGGAGTGGTGGAATAATTGAACCCATTGCAAATATGGTGCATCTAGAAATTTAGTTTGTGCTATTTTACGTGCTTGTTTAATTGATAAGGGCGATAGATCATGCATCTCATACATCTAGCCTTAAATTATACCTTTATACGGATTGCCGTAAGAACTTTAGTCCTGCAATTGTATGTTACAAAATGCATTGAAATGCAGGAAATTGCTTCATTTCAAAAAATCTCAGGGGGGCATGCCCCCGAACCCCCTAACATACTCGCTCGCTATGCTCACTCGACAAACAAGCATGTTTGACCGTGCATACCAACAAAATAGCTCCAGCCACGGCCCTGGCATCTGTGTGTGCGTCTGTGTTTGAATACAATCTGGCAATAATACAAGAAAGGAAATCACTGATATTTAAAATAAAGGTTTCTTTTTTTTAACTTTATTTATTTTACAACGATTGCGAAGCAAGTTTTAACAACTTATATTAATCACTCTCGTTGGCGCGGATGAAAGCGTAAATGTGGTCATTTGTGTGGGAGGAAACCGGAGTACCCAGAGAAAACCCACCTTTCCGATCTGGCGACCACCGTATCATCTCACATACTTTCCTTTCTGAGGATCGAACCCGGGTTGCATTGGTGAGAATCGAGCGTGCTTATAATTATATTGACTTTCCAAATTTGGATAAAATGTACATATTTACGGATTTTAGTAAATCGAGCGAAAACATTTGTCTGAATAGCAAACAACATAGCAGCTGATCTGGATCTATGTTGTTTGCACTTTCCGCCCAATTTATTCGGCAAGTTATTTTGGGCTAAAGAATAACCATAGTACAGAATGTTCACTATTAACCCTTTCAACACCACAGACCTCTACATAGGCTTACAAAAAGTATAGATCCAGATGCCAGATGAGCCGGCTTGTGACAAGCCATCCTATCAGGAGTGACAAGCCATCCTATCAGGATCTGCACTTTTTGCCAGTAATATTACTATTTTGGATAAATGAACTGGTCCACATGTTATTTTCTTTATTAATTTATTGGTCTAAAAATATCATGCACTAGTCCATGTCAGTTACTAGTTGACGAGGATGAAAGTGTAAATGTGGTCATTCGTGTGGGAGGAAACCGGAGTACGCGGAGAAAACCCACCTGTCCGATCTGGCGACCACCGTACCATCTCAGTACAGCAGTGTTTAGTACATAGCTTTATAACCAAGGACTTATTAATGGCATTTATGCAAGAATGTTTGAATCTAATATTATCTACTTTTCCGAAAGAGGTGGAAGTGGCACAAACTAAAGCTTAGAATTGTCTTCGCCACGCGCTAACTTTTGTGAGTTCGTGTGGGAGGAAAGCGGAGTACTCGGAGAAAACCCACCTGTCCAATCTGGCGACCACCGTACCTTCTCACATACTGCCCAGTCCGAGGATCGAACCCGGGTTGCATTGGTGAGAAGCGAGCGTGCTAACCACTGCGCTAATCGGACAGCCACATTGATAGGCCCTATTCATTTATGGCAAGCTTGTATAATGCAACATTAATAGAGCTTGGTCACCGCTCAATGTTATAAGAACTTGTTTCGCAATCGAGCTAAAATAAATTTGTATAAACTACTATACTCAACGGAATGATAGTCCTAATACGATGCCATATATATAGGCTATAATATTGTATTAGACTTAGAGTACTTACCTGAATAATAAACTAAACACTCAATTTTAAACAGGTTGTACTGAGTTTGGCATAACATTGTCTCTTATTTACACATTAAATATGCATTTAAATGCTTTATGGGAAGATAAAACAAATAATATTTTGTCATAGATCGCGTTAATCCTCAAGTAAGGCATCCCAAATAAATCTTACCAAAACTCTGTAAAATAAATGCACATGTGGCTGGAAATACCCAAATATAAATTTAGAATCAGAAATCTCGCGAGATATTGCGGTACGGACAAATTTTAGCTAAAGTTATTAATAAATTGTTACTAAATATAGATATTACATGTTTATCAACAGTGGTGAAATACGCAAATCGGACACAAATAAACCAGTTCAGCACAATTTAAGCAGAAGTTGTGCAATATATTTTCATTCGCCATTTGGTGGCGTCGATATCGGTTGTAAGAATATTCTCGAGGCTTCCATCATGTGTTGTGCTGTGGAATATCCACAGTTGTCGCATACATTGGGAAAGACAGATCAAAGATTCTTGTCATATTATGCGTTGCCAACTATAAAGTCAAAAGCGAAAATAGAAAGTAAATTGGCACCAGAAACCAAACTACCGAAGAAAACTGCTAATAAAGGTAAATTTTATATAATGACGTTGGTTAGGGTTAACCCCAAAGTAGGGGGGAAACATTCATGATCTATCTATCTATCTATCTATCTATCTATCTTCCTATTAGTCAAACCCCTGATGGGAACCTTAGACTTTGACGCGCGTCAACTGACAAGAATGTTAGTAAGAAATCAAATAAAAGATGATAAATGAATGATGTTAGGTTGGTTAAAAACAGGTTAAGAACAGGGCAGGTTTATTTAGGGAGAAACATGTTCAATCCGACTTACAGCCAGACTGAACTGTGGGTCAGACAAGGTGACAATATCTGGGGGCAAAACATTCCAGTGGACAATGGTTCTTGGAAAGAAGGAATATTTATGGTAGTCAGTCACTGTTTGGATCTGTCGGAATGCTTGGGAATGGGATGTTGTGGAAGATCTTGTATTTGGGGTAAGGTAGTTTTCAGCTTGAATGGCAACTTGGTTATGGAGGATGTTGTGGAACATAACCAATCTTTGGTCGATGCGACGAAGGTCAAGGTGTCTCCAATTTAGGGAGTTCAACATTTCTGTGACACTGGACGTTCGGCCGTAGTCTTGTTTGGCCCAGCGGGCAGCTCTGCGCTGTACAGACTCAAGCTGGTCTATGAGAACTGCCGTATACGGTGACCAAACCGTGGAGCTATTCTCAAGCTGGGGCCTTACCAGTGTCTTGTATGCTGTTGATTTTAACCTTTCCGAGTGTACTTTGATGTTTGACTTGCTTTTTTGCTGATGTTGTCTATGTGTTTGTTAAAGTTTAAATCACTTGATATTGTTACTCCCAGGTATTTTGCTGAAGAAACAGTTTCTAAGAAGGTATTATTGTAGACGATATTTCGTGGATATGACTAGTTTGCGTTTGGTGATCTGAATAACCTGGCACTTTGATGGATTGAATTTCATTTCCCATTTGGATTCCCATTGTTCAAGCTGGTGTAAGTCTTGCTGTAGTAGGCTGGAATGAGAAGAAACAGTCGGAGAAAGATAAAGAGCTGTGTCATCGGCGAAGAGGCGGACTTTAGAGTGTTTGACAACATCTGGGAGGTCATTGATGTATATGAGAAAGAGGAGTGGTCCGAGGACCGAACCCTGTGGGACACCGGAGGAGACTGGTATGGTACTGGACTTAGAGCCATTGACTACGACGGACTGTGACCTGTTGTCTAGGAAGCTTTTAATCCATGAGAGAGTTTGACCCCTTATGCCATAATAATGTAGCTTATACACGAGCTTTTCATGGTTGACCATATCAAAGGCTTTTGAGAAGTCGAGGAGTATTAAGTCAACTTGACTTCTCTGGTTTATGGATTTGAGGATGTCGTCTATTAGCATGAGGAGTTGGGTTTGACATGACCTTTTTTCTCGGAAACCATGTTGTAGTTCATAGAAGAGGTTGGCTTGTGTGAAGTGCTTTGTTACGCTAGATGAGACAATGTGTTCCAGTGTTTTGCACAGGATACAGGTAAGAGAGATTGGTCGGTAGTTTGCAGGGTCGGACTTTGTGCCTTTTTTATAAATAGGGGCTACATTTGCCTTTTTCCAGATATCAGGTAGGGTACTGGTCTGCAGAGACTTTTTGAAAAGTTCACATAGGATTGGGGCCATTTCTTTGCAGGTGTTTTTGAGTACTATTGGTCTAATTTGGTCTGGTCCTGCAGCCTTATGGGGGTTGAGGTTTTTGAGGAGTTTCTCAACGCCATTAACAGAGATGTCGATATCTGGCATAGGGTCGTGTGAGCTAACGTTGGGTGTGAGGTCTCTCTACCTGTATCTGCCATATCCTGTACTTTCATTTCAGCCAGGGATTTTAGAGAAACAGGGGACTTGGGGGTGAAGACAGATTGAAATTGTTCATTTAGTATTGTGGCTTTGTCTGTGTCTGCTGTGTGTAGTTTATTGTGCTTTTTAAGAGAGTCTATTCCAACAGAGTCTTGTCTGGAGTGTTTTAGTAGTGAATATATTTTGTTATTGTTTGGCTTGGTTTCAGGTTGTTGTTGTTGTTCATCTTCTGAATTGCTGGTATTTACGTTAAGTATGTCACCTAGATATTTTTGATATTCTATTTTAGTTTGTTTTCTACAGAGGTGTTTTAGTTTAAGATAGTGTTCTTTGTGTGTGGTTTGTTTGCTTTTCTTATATTTCCTGAATGCTTTATCCCGTTTCCTGAATAGGCGTTTTAGTTCAACCTTAATCCAGGGCAATTTGTTTTTAGTGGATGACATTTTGGACGGGATAAAGGTATTGACCCCTTCCTCGATGGAGCTGGAAATGGATTGCCAAAGGTCTGCTATTGAATCACTGATATATTTTTTGGATTTGGAGAGGGATTCATGTAGATTGGTAATATGTGACCGGAGACCATCCCAATCTGCTTTCTTATATAGGTGGATTTTGCGGGGGTTTTGAGTTTTCATTCGGGCGGAGGTATTAATAACAACCAGGACTGCATCATGGTCACTGATACCTAGGATAACTTGGGCTCTGTTTACTCTGGATGGGTTGTTTGTCAAGAACAGGTCAAGGATATGGTTCCCGCGTGTGGGGTCTTGGACCATTTGTGTGAGGTTATTATCAAATAAGATATTAATAAAATCGCGGTAGTGGGATTGCAGCTTACAGTCTGGGGTTGGGGAAATATTGGACCAGTCCATTTTGGGCATATTAAAATCTCCACCAACCCATACGGTTGCACTGGTTTTTGTGGCCATGGAGAGGGATTTATTGAATTCATTAGTACTATGGGGGTCATGTTCTTTGGGCTTATAGTAGGAGCAGACGAGCAGTGGCTTGGAACCTTGGAGTTGTATTTTAACCCATATGTTTTCACAATCGGTGTGAAGGTGGGTGGCTTCTTGTGCTATCAGGGAATTTGTTACTGCAATGAATACCCCTCCCCCAGTCTGCTTCTGTCTATCTCTTCTGAAAGGGGTGTATCCCAGTTCCGGGCTGAAAATCTCGTTATCGTAATGTTTAGGTTTTAACCATGACTCTGTGCCTAATACTATGTCAGGTTGGGTAGACGCAATCATGTTATCATAGTCTAGTTTTTTATCGACTATTGACCTACAATTTATAGTCAATACTTTTAATGGTCGTCTGACTTTATTTTTCGGATTTTGTTTGGGTTTATGTGATGTTTGCTTATTACCTTTTGCTGGTGATGTGACTGGATGAATGTTGTCACTAGTATTTACATGTTCATCAATGCTAGTATCTGTAGTGCTACTGTTGAAGCTGCTGAATTGATTTGTTTGACATAAATTTATATAATATATCTAACATACAAACAACAATTAACAGATCGATAGACAGGTTAACGCTGCCAAATAATGTTCTGAACTATTCCAAAATACAAAACGGTTCTTAATCTTAATTATATATAATCTTATATAATCTCATTGATTGCGTCTCTCCACATTACCTGGACTGGTAATCCAGGTATCGCAGGTTCGACCCCCCCCCCGTCTGACCCTAATAAAATTAACAGTCTTTGTCTTTCAGGTGGGACGTTAAACCGAGGTCTCGTGTCGGTGCTTTACACCGTGCACGTAAAAAAGAACCAGAGGAGACTCTGGAATGGGTCTCTGTCTGTATCATTGCACTATCCTCCAAAATCTAAAATGTCAGACTAATATCTTCAGGAGGCGTCGCTCATATGGGCAACCGGTAGCGACGATAAATAAACGTAAAATGCACTATGCTATTACAGATATATTCCTGTACAAACTGATTGGTACAGTGATTTCTAAGAAAGGTTTCTATATTTCTAAGAAAGGTTTCTATCAGTCAATTGTATTCGTTTCGCAATAATGAGACGAATCATCATTTTAAAGCGACATTACATCGCAAAACGCAAATGAAATGCATTTTTCACGTATAAATATGCATTGCTACTACGCCTCCTGAAGAGATTAGTCATTTCAGATTGTTGGAGGATAGTGCACTGATACAGACAGAGACCCATTCCATAGTCTTCTCTGGTTCTTTTACGTGCACGATGTAAAGCACCGACACGATACCTCGGTTTAAAGTCCCATCTGAAAGACTGTTAATGTTATTAGGGTCTGAGGGGGATCAAACCTGCGATCCCTGTATTACCAGTCCAGTGTGTTACCACTGGACTACAGAACCGTCTGCTAGTACGTTGTATTGGGTTGCATAGGTTCGTCATTTTTGGATAAAACTTCAGAGAATGTCCTAGAAGTTTGACTGCATTGAACAGATTAACAGTAGTATGAATTACAATGTATACCAATTCTTACTGTTCATTTTATTATGGTCAGACGGGGGATCGAAATGTTGTTTTAATGGTGTTAAAACAAAAATCATTTGTATTAACATGCTACGATTTTGTGTGTGACAAGTTTATGTTTTGTATGTTATATAATGATGCATGCAATATCATACGATTACACTTGAACAGATCTCCCCAGATAATCGGTCAAGTTAATTTAAATAGTTAAATATATATATATGTATGTGTAGCTAGCTATCCATATATGATTTGTATAGATACTATTTGCATGAATGACTACTTTGGCAGAATGCCACACATGTGTTGTATGTCTGTAAAATTGAGCTATTGACATTGTTTAAACATATTTGATTGCTTTCAAATAACATACATATACACAGACGGCACAATAATTGTTCAACCAATGAAATGTAACGAATATTATACGAGTGAAACTGTTATAATTTAGAAGCAAATGGGTATGGATCACAAGTTTTACCAACATTTATTAACATTCAGATTTGGAGCAACCTAGAATAGCTGTTATAGAAAACCCGGAGAAAGGTACGAAATCAAAAATGGAATCCACAGAAACTGAAACAAAAGAAAAAAAGAAGAAGAAGAAATGGAAAGCGATGCCTCTCACAGATGTTGGGTTTAACACCTCTCTGTTCCACCGCCCGACACGCCCTGAACTTATTGACCCCGTAGACGAGGTCAAGATCATTGAGCAAATTGAACGCGAACTCGACGAGTATGATTCTGTAGTTGATAGGTATCAAGACTGTGATACAACAAACACGGTGTTGTTTGAGGGGAATTGTAAGAAAACTGACAAGTTGGCTCGAGCAGATAGAGATAGAAAAATCAGAAAGGCGGGAAAACAAGTGAAAAACAAATATTGCACTAGTGTCAAAAATAATCACGGACGTAAGAAGCTATATATTCACCATAGACTGCACAAGTTGATTACTCTTGAAGTTCGACGTGTTTCCTGTTACTTACCATCTCAGTCAACGTACAATTATTCAATTCATAATAAGAACTCAGACGAAATAAGATCGAGATTGAAAACAAATAATCGCACAGCCCCAGTTCAAAACCTACGCTTTGCTCTTCAAAATACAAATGCAGCCACCCATCTTCAAACAGACCTTCTTAATGGTTTAATAAACTTACAACATCGAGAACTCACTCCCGAGGATTATGAGCTTCTCCTACGCCTTGATGAATCTGTAGCGCCTAAGACTATCGATAAATCTGTGCTGAACCTCTTCAAAACCGATAGTGTTACTGACAATGCTGCTGGTGATATGTGCCCGGTGTGCATGGAACCGTACGAGATTGGACAGAATAGAAAATGCCTGCCATGTAACCACGTGTTTCATTCTAAGTGTATTGATATGTGGTTGGAGAATTCCTCCAGGAATTGTCCTATTGACGGTTTACCTGTTGACGAGGCTTCCTGACAGGAATGACTTATAATTAATTAGTTAATTAATTTTTGCTTTTACGTTTATACAACTTTATCTTAGCTCGATTGTGAAGCAAGTTCTTGCCACATTATTTAAATCCCTCTCGAGACCCCATTCCTCGCCACGAGGGAGAGGGGTGAAACAGTGTGGAATTTAAATGCTTTAATTGTTTTGACTGATTTTGTTGATGACTAGTTTTGTTGTTGTCAAGTTACATGTCCCTGATTAGGCAAAGCAAAGTGTCTGTTTCTGGTCTCGTAGCCAGAAAAAGTAGGTTCCGTGATTTGCAAATCTATCTCTTAGATTTTGTTTTTATTATATGCTGGAGAACTACTTTCTACGTCCTATGTCGGAGGTTATAAACCTTTTCTCATGTCTATACGATTGGTTGAGTCTGAGATTTGCTACTACCTCAACCAATCAGAAAGCTTGCTGGAGAAGTTGACGTTGTATAGGCTCCATTAGCCTGGGAACAGGCGTCGATATATTTTGCCTCGTCAGTCAAATAAATATATTTTAACACCGAGACTATTAATTGGGCCGTATTGAGTTTCTGATCATATCAATGCCTGGGGGAAACTCGGCGGGTTTTCTGTGATATTTCCTCAGGCTGTCATTTTGCAAGAAGTTAAAACGTGAAAAATCGACAGACTGGAACCCAGGCTAAGGCTCCATGTCACATCTCATTGTATGTTAATCAACAATAATGGTCACCCAACCGTTATGGAATGGGTCTCTGTCTGTATCATTGCAATATCCCCCAATATCTAAACTGACTATTCTCTTCATGGGGCGTCGCTCAGCCTCATATAGGCAACCGATAGCGACGATAACTAAACATAAAGACACACTCACGCTCACCACTAACGCCACGATGGGAACAAATAGTAATAATTCTTATGCTGTTCTGAAACTAAATACAAAATGACATTGGTCATTTTTTGGAGGTATATTGTATATTGTTTATTATTATATCTTCATTTGGCCGTAACAAAGTGCATGTTTTGGTTCAACATTTGTATCGATTGTTTTTCTGGAGATCAGGAACAGACATGTCTATTGCCCGTACTATGTTCATATATATACAATGGTGCCTTTCTCCCATAGCATTCTAAAGTACTGCTCAACATTATTAAACGTTATTTATTAACAATATTGCATTTCGTTAAATAAACGCGAAATACATGTGTTGTGTGTGTATGTGTATAACTGTGGTGTCCGTGGTCCAGTGGTAGAGCGTCGGATTTGGAGTCGAATCTATCTCTTAGATTTTGTTTTTATTATATGCTGGAGAACTACTTTCTACGTCCTATGTCGGAGGTTATAAACCTTTTCTCATGTCTATACGATTGGTTGAGTCTGAGATTTGCTACTACCTCAACCAATCAGAAAGCTCGATACTCGGTCAGACCACGTATGTAGTGTCATTGAGCAAGGCACCACACACACATTGTTTAGTACTTGCTAACCGCTAACCCTAACCCTAGGTCGGTTAACCCTGTCCAGGAAAGCATGCCTAGGTCATCACAAGGGGTTTGGTATTAATGGTACAAGTATATACATATTTTATCGAATGTCTTGCATAAAATGCCCACGTTTGTTTTGTCTCTTTGAATGTAAACTCGCACTGAGGTTATATAGCGATAATCCAGCTCGTATTGGTGCAGGAAGACCCGCGAGTGCCCCACCCGGCAGTATTTCAGGCACGGACGGGTATTGAATACAGGCTTGAGCTGGAATCCAGAAATGGCCAGGTCAATCTATTTACGCAGTTGAAATTCTGCAACAATAATTGGTTCCCATATGATTCGCGGATGTTCCAGCAGGGATGTGGTATATACTACATGTATTATGCTGGACAGGGTTTCATGTTATTGTCAACATGTTTGCATTTAATTACTAAAGTATGCACTTTATAATTTATATACATTCACTCAATACACTATCCGAGTGTGTATTATGCAGAGTGAGTTTTCAATCGTCCTTTATGTAATAGTTGTGCTTGTTATTATGTTGACTTCTAAGATCTGGGCTGTACTATGTCAATGTTCGCCCGCTATGCCATGAGTTCGCTGTTTTGGACCTTATTTGAACTGTTGTCTGATATTTCACTCTCGTTGGCGCGGATGGAAGCGTAAATGTGGTCATTGGTGTGTGTGGGGGGGGGGGGGACCGGAATACCCGGAGAAAAGCCACCTGTCCGATCTGGCACAAAAAAGAAAAGGCACAACAGTACGTCACATGATCCGGTCATCAGCGGATCATATAATAGTACACTAGAAGGATTTAACAAATGACTACCCTACTTTTTACTGAAGTCATTTAACTCTTTCGCCGCCAATGTCGCTTAAGACGCATGTGCATTACAAAACTGAGACCACGATCAGACAGAACATAACGAGCTGTCTGATCAGGCTATATGCTGATTGTTCTTCAGACAGTGGAGCTGAAGCACCTGTCCGTATAGCACATAACATAGATTATGATAAGACGCGGCGGTATGCAGTAGATGATCTGGATCTATGTTGTTTGCACATTGTTTTTGAATTGATATTATGCACTGAAAGAGTTAAGATTAAAAACCTACCCCTAATGAGGACAGATGTGAGTGAAATGGTGAAAAACAGACCCCTGGGGCCGCACACCCTCAGTAGCCATTACTTAAGACGACCCCCCCGAACATAGGTATACAGAGATGATCATTCATATACCAGTAGTCATAATAATACTCTTGTTAATTTCATTCCTTCAAAATGTTCATGCAAGTCAGTATTTCTTTTTTGTTGTTTTTTTGTTTTTGTTTTTTTTATAAACTTTTTTTATTTTTTAAAAAAAATACTGACTTTACTGACAATGAAATGAAGAGTATGTACATGCATGTTTAGCAAAGAATGCATTATATTTCAAATGTGTCAAATATATAAGCGTGCATTTGGCAACATTGG
Organism: Archivesica marissinica; assembly: GCA_014843695.1. NCBI lineage: Eukaryota > Metazoa > Mollusca > Bivalvia > Venerida > Vesicomyidae > Archivesica > Archivesica marissinica. The sequence continues at coordinate 44,188,011 of CM026400.1, forward strand.
GTAAACATGTAGATGACCTATATTTCAACTAAAACTTGGAACACACTCAAGTAAAATGTACGTAGTTTGAATAGTTACTTCGGTATGTAATTCCTCTAGTTAATTCGTTGGGTTGAAGCGATTATATCGAATATGTAGGCCTAATGTACTATGTACAATGCTATGCATACGTCATGCTTTCAGCAAACTTCATAAATACCTGATATTGATCTGTTAATCATATACAAACCAATGTGCAGTTATTTATTACCAACTGCATGCACACTTTAACATGTCCTTTAAAATAGCAAATGCATGCACAATTCAACATGTCCTTTAAAATAGCAAATGTTGCCAATTCATAAAACGATGATTGAGCTTATTTATACTCGCCGCCGACAAACCATGTGGACGGACGGGCGGGAGGGCGACGGACGGACGGACGGACAGAGTGGATTAACTAAATATACCTAAGCTTAGGTCGCATGACAATTATATGGCTGTTGTTTAAGCTTAAACTTGATTTATTTTACACTATTGCGAAACAAGCTTTAGCAACTTATAGTAATCACTCTCGTTGGCGCAGATGAAAGCGTAAATGTAGTCATTCGTGTGGGAGGAAACCGGAGTACTCGAAGAAACCCCACCTGTTCGATCTAGCGACCACCGTACCATCTCACATACTTCCCGGTCCGAGGATCGAACCCGGTTTGCAGTCACGAGAAGCGAGCGCGCTAACTACTAAGCTAATCGGAGTGCCAGGAGGAAGACCCCGGCTGCTCCTAGAGTATTACATCAGACAAGGACATCCGGGTAGAACCAGCAACCGTCCTTACCGTGCACGAGTGACACCAGGAACCAGCAACCTTCCTTACCGTGCACGAGTGACACCAGGAACCAGCAACCTTCCTTACCGTGCACGAGTGACACCAGGAACCAGCAACCTTCCTTACCGTGCACGAGTGACACCAGGAACCAGCAACCTTCCTTACCGTGCACGAGTGACACCAGGAACCAGCAACCTTCCTTACCGTGCACGAGTGACACCAGGAACCAGCAACCTTCCTTACCGTGCACGAGTGACACCAGGAACCAGCAACCTTCCTTACCGTGCACGAGTGACACCAGGAACCAGCAACCTTCCTTACCGTGCACGAGTGACACCAGGAACCAGCAACCTTCCTTACCGTGCACGAGTGACACCAGGAACCAGCAACCTTCCTTACCGTGCACGAGTGACACCAGGAACCAGCAACCTTCCTTACCGTGCACGAGTGACACCAGGAACCAGCAACCTTCCTTACCGTGCACGAGTGACACCAGGAACCAGCAACCTTCCTTACCGTGCACGAGTGACACCAGGAACCAGCAACCTTCCTTACCGTGCACGAGTGACACCAGGAACCAGCAACCTTCCTTACCGTGCACGAGTGACACCAGGAACCAGCAACCTTCCTTACCGTGCACGAGTGACACCAGGAACCAGCAACCTTCCTTACCGTGCACGAGTGACACCAGGAACCAGCAACCTTCCTTACCGTGCACGAGTGACACCAGGAACCAGCAACCTTCCTTACCGTGCACGAGTGACACCAGGAACCAGCAACCTTCCTTACCGTGCACGAGTGACACCAGGAACCAGCAACCTTCCTTACCGTGCACGAGTGACACCAGTGCCGAGTGCTCGAACCAGCAACCTTCCTTACCGTGACACCAGGACCGTCGGCACGAGTGACACCAGGAACCAGCAACCTTCCTTACCGTGCACGAGTGACACCAGGAACCAGCAACCTTCCTTACCGTGCACGAGTGACACCAGGAACCAGCAACCTTCCTTACCGTGCACGAGTGACACCAGGAACCAGCAACCTTCCTTACCGTGCACGAGTGACACCAGGAACCAGCAACCTTCCTTACCGTGCACGAGTGACACCAGTGGAACCAGCAACCTTCCTTATCGTGTACGAGTGACACCAGGAACCAGCAACCTTCCTTACCGTGCACGAGTGACACCAGTGCCGAGTGCTCGAACCAGCAACCTTCCTTACCGTGCACGAGTGACACCAGTGCCGAGTGCTCGAACCAGCAACTTTCCTTACCGTGCACGAGTGACACCAGGAACCAGCAACCTTCCTTACCGTGCACGAGTGACACCAGGAACCAGCAACCTTCCTTACCGTGCACGAGTGACACCAGGAACCAGCAACCTTCCTTACCGTGCACGAGTGACACCAGGAACCAGCAACCTTCCTTACCGTGCACGAGTGACACCAGGAACCAGCAACCTTCCTTACCGTGCACGAGTGACACCAGGAACCACCAACCTTCCTTACCGTGTACGAGTGACACCAGGAACCAGCAACCTTCCTTACCGTGCACGAGTGACACTAGGAACCAGCAACCTTCCTTACCGTGCACGAGTGACACCAGGAACCAGCAACCTTCCTTACCGTGCACGAGTGACACCAGGAACCAGCAACCTTCCTTACCGTGCACGAGTGACACTAGGAACCAGCAACCTTCCTTACCGTGCACGAGTGACACTAGGAACCAGCAGCCTTCCTTACCGTGCACGAGTGACACCAGGAACCAGCAACCTTCCTTACCGTGCACGAGTGACACCAGGAACCACCAACCTTCCTTGCCGTGCACAAGTGACACCAGGAACCAGCAACATTCCTTACCGTGCACGAGTGACACCAGGAACCAGCAACCTTCCTTACCGTGCACGAGTGACACCAGTGCCGAGTGCTCGCTCACATATGAACGAACGTTTAACGCTAAGGTTTACAGACGGATATGTAGTCCAGTGGTAACACGCTGGACTGGTAATCCAGGGATCGCAGGTTCGATCCCCCGTCTGACCCTAATACAATTAACAGTCTTTCAGATGGGACGTTAAACCGAGGTCTCGTGTCGGTGCTTTACACCGTGCACGTAAATGAACCAGAGAATACTCTGGAATGGGTCTCTGTCTGTATCATGCACTATCCTCCAAAATCTAAAATAACTAATCTCTTCAGGAGGCGTCGCTCATATGGGCAACCAGTAGCGACGATAAATAAACGTAAAACACACACATAAGGTTAGTACTTTATATGCACGTATGTATGTGTCATGTATGGTATTTCCTGGAATCTAAAGGTATATGATATTTAGTTTGTTTGTCAGATCTAACGTTCCATTATATATAAAACGGTCATGGATGTTTAGTTCAGTTTTATATGCACGAGTTTATGTTTCATTAGTGGTATTTCCTGGTATCTAAAGGAGTGCTTTGTTCAGTTTTATATGCACGTGTTTGTGTATCAGATTTAATGTTCCATTGTATATAAAACGGTCCATTGTATATAAAATGTTTAGTTCAGTTTTATATGCACGAGTTTGTTTGTCAGATCTAATGTTCCATTATATATAAAACGGCCATGGATGTTTAGTTCAGTTTTATATGCACGAGTTTCTGTGCTAGATCTAGTGTTGATGTTTAGTACAGTTTTATATGCACGAGTTTATGTGCTAGATCTAGTGTTGATGTTTAGTTCAGTTTTATATGCACGAGTTTATGTGCTAGATCTAGTGTTGATGCTTAGTACAGTTTTATATGCACGAGTTTATGTGCTAGATCTAGTGTTGATGCTTAGTACAGTTTTATATGCACGAGTTTATGTGCTAGATCTAGTGTTGATGCTTAGTACAGTTTTATATGCACGAGTTTATGTGCTAGATCTAGTGTTGATGCTTAGTACAGTTTTATATGCACGAGTTTATGTGCTAGATCTAGTGTTGATGCTTAGTACAGTTTTATATGCACGAGTTTATGTACTAGATCTAGTGTTGATGCTTAGTACAGTTTTATATGCACGAGTTTATGTGCTAGATCTAGTGTTGATGCTTAGTACAGTTTTATATGCACGAGTTTATGTGCTAGATCTAGTGTTGATGCTTAGTACAGTTTTATATGCACGAGTTTATGTACTAGATCTAGTGTTGATGCTTAGTACAGTTTTATATGCACGAGTTTATGTGCTAGATCTAGTGTTGATGCTTAGTACAGTTTTATATGCACGAGTTTATGTGCTAGATCTAGTGTTGATGCTTAGTACAGTTTTATATGCACGAGTTTATGTGCTAGATCTAGTGTTGATGCTTAGTACAGTTTTATATGCACGAGTTTATGTGCTAGATCTAGTGTTGATGTTTAGTACAGTTTTATATGCACGAGTTTGTTTGTCAGATCTAATGTTCCATTATATATAAAACGGTCATGGATGTTTAGTTCAGTTTTATATGCACGAGTTTGTTTGTTAGATCTAATGTTCCATTATATATAAAACGGTCATGGATGTTTAGTTCAGTTTTATATGCACGAGTTTATGTGCTAGATCTAGTATTTCCGGGTATCTAAGTGTCTTCTCCTTCCAACTCTCTGGGATAGCTGACAATCCATACTGAAAAATAAAATATATTACATGATGATACACAACACGTGCTTGTATGAGTGAAGTGTTATTTAATTCACTCCAGATCTGATTGTTCGACTAGGGACTTGTCACGAATGACTACAACAACACAACAACAACAACAACAACAACAACAACAACAACAACAGCATTTATTGCATTAGGACATCAGCTGATGCTTATAGCATAATTATAGCATATAACAATCTCGCGAAATATATCTTGTTTGCTTTTCGATGAAGAAAACATCTAGTTACATGTAATACATAACTACACGAAACATGCAGTAATTATATTTCATGTGTCACTTATTGTACTTTTTCATCAACTAATTATTAACTGATATATTCAAATTTCTCAGAAAACGTTATCATGTATTTCACTATTTGTCAAACTTCAGCATTTGTGGCTATAAATGTGCTTATGCTATTTAATGCCAATACACATTATGTTATGTTATGTTATTACGAGACTACTTGTATTCAGATACCACTATTAGTATGCTATACGCATCCGGTGCCTGTCCAGGACAGTTACTATATACAGTCAAACCTGCCTTAAGCAACCAGCCAAGGGAATCACAGAAAGTGACTGCTTAGCACAGGCTGCTGCTTAATTGAGGTCAAATGTGTAATAAAACAACATTTAGGGGATCTGGAAACTGGCTGCTCAATGCAGGGTGGCTGCTTAATAGAGGTGACCACATATACTGGTTTGACTGTATGTGCATTGCAAAATCTTATTCAGTGACGTAGCACATAATTGTGTGTGTGGTTTACGTTTATTTATCGTCGCTACTGGTTGTCCATATGAGTGACGCCTCCTGAAGAGATTAGTCATTTTAGATTTTTGGAGGATAGTGCAATGATACAGAGAGAGTCCCATTCCAGAGTCTCCTCTGGTTCTTATACGTGCACGGTGTAAAGCACCGATACGAGACCTCGGTTTAACGTCCCATCTGCAATACTGTTAATTGTATTAGGGTCAGACGGGGGATCGAACCTGCGATCCCTGGATTAGCACATAATTGATTGCTTGGTAATGCTATTTAATTCACACGTTCAACACCCACTTGCCCATGTTGTGTTTTTCCAAAGCCCCAATTTTAGCACCTCTGTCACAGTTTTAAATCCTTAATTCATTTATACATATCTGTTGTTCACTTTCGTTATTTATAGTCGGTTCAAACATTTTTCTGTCAATTTTTTTCTGGTCTGGCTGCCTAAAAATAATTTCAAAATATTTTATCTTGGCAGCCCCGTATTCTGCATGAACTGCATATACATGCTACAATGTAGGTCATATGTTACTCACGTCCCCATATTCCGCAATCACAATATATCTTTGATCTTGGTAGCCCCGTATTCTGCATGAAATGCATATACAGTCAAATCTGTGTTAGTGGCAACCTCTATTAATATAAGCAGCCAACCTGTACTAAGCAGCTGCTTTCTATATTCCCAATTTGTTGTTTTATTATACAGTTGACCTCTATTAAGCAGCCACCTGTGCTAAGCAGCGATTTTCTGTGATTCCCTTGGCTGGCTGCTTAAGACAGTGTTGACTGTACATGCTACAATGTAGGTCATATGTTATTCACGTCCCCATATTTCGCACTCACAATATGATGGCGGGAGATCCACGACATAATTGATAATAATAGTTTATACAAATTAATTTCGGCTCTATTGCGAAACAAGTTATAACAACTTATATTAATCACTCTCGAGACACCATTCCTGATGGAATCCATGCCACGATGGAGAGAGAAGAGGCAGTGTGGAACTTAAATGCCTTGCCTAAGGGCACACTCGTAACGGCTCCAGCGAGGCTCGAACTCCGGACCTTTCGTACATGAAGCGAACGCGCTACCACTGCCCTATTACGACTTCAAATTGATAATGATAGTAACTAGTGGGTGGCTTTCGCAGAGATGCACACCACGCACTCTACGCTGGTATTTGACAGCATGTTTTACAGTGGTATAGTCAATGAGAGTGGAATATTCGCTGTTCACAGACGGATCTGTAGTCCAGTGGTAACACGCTGGACTGGTAATCCAGGGATCGCAGGTTCGATCCCCCGTCTGACCATAATAACATTCTTTCAGATGGGACTTTAAACCGAGGTCTCGTGTCGGTGCTTTACATCGTGCACGTAAAAGAACCAGAGGAGATTCTGGAATGGGTCTCTGTCTGTATCATGCACTATCTTCCAAAAATCTAAAATAACTAATCTCTTCAGGAGGCGTCGCTCATATGGGCAACCGGTAGCTACGATAAATAAACGTAAAAAAAATATTCGCTGTTCCATAATCGACTCACTTTTCCCTGGACCAAAGTTACATCAAAATTCATTGGCTACTTTTTCAGTTATCATGTCCATAGACAGACATAAGTACACAGACACACGTACACAGACAGACATACATACACAGACAGACACACGCACACAGATAGACGCAGCCAGAAACAAGAACCCAGTTCCTAATGGTAATACGTAATAAAATACTTGTCATTTCGGCACAAAAAAGATCGCATGCTGTATTTTACAATACATTATGAAACACATAACACAATAAGCTGAGCCCAGGTATTACAAGCAGCTACACGAGACTGTTCGACGGAAGCTGCCGCTCTAGCAGCCATTATAACCGTACACGTGTCATTCTGTTATATACATGTGCGTGGTTGGTAGAAGCATCATTATTTTCAGTACAATCGTCATTATGTTCGGTACAATCGTCATTATGTTCAGTACAATCGTCATTATGTTCAGTACAATCGTCATTATGTTCGGTACAGACGTCATTATGTTCAGTACAATCGTCATTATGTTCAGTACTAGCGTCATTATGTTCGGTACAATCGTCATTATGTTCGGTACAATCGTCATTATGTTCGGTACAATCGTCATTATGTTCGGTACAATCGTCATTATGTTCGGTACAATCGTCATTATGTTCAGTACAATCGGCATTATGTTTTGTACACACGTCATTATGTTCTATACAAACGTCATTATGTTCTGTACAAACGTCATTATGTTCAGTACAATCGTCATTGTGTTCTGTACAAACGTCATTATGTTCTGTACAATCGTCATTGTGTTCTGTACAAACGTCATTATGTTCTGTACAATCGTCATTATATTCTGTACAAACGTCATTATATTCTGTACAGTCGTCATTATATTCTGTACAAACGTCATTATGTTCTGTACAATCGTCATTATGTTCAGTACAAACGTCATTATATTCTGTACAAACGTCATTATGTTCTGTACAAACGTCCTTATATTCTGTACAATCGTCATTATGTTCTGTACAAACGTCCTTATGTTCTGTACACACGTCCTTATATTCTGTACAATCGTCATTATGTTCTGTACAAACGTCATTATATTCTGTACAAACGTCATTATGTTCTGTACAGACGTCCTTATATTCTGTACAGACGTCCTTATGTTCTGTACAGACGTCCTTATATTCTGTACAGACGTCCTTATGTTCTGTACAGACGTCCTTATATTCTGCACAGACGTCCTTATGTTCTGTACAGACGTCCTTATATTCTGTACAGACGTCCTTATATTCTGTACAAACGTCCTTATATTCTGTACAAACGTCCTTATATTCTGTACAGACGTCCTTATATTCTGTACAGACGTCCTTATATTCTGTACAAACGTCCTTATATTCTGTACAGACGTCCTTATATTCTGTACAAACGTCCTTATATTCTGTACAGACGTCATTATGTTCTGTACAGACGTCCTTATATTCTGTACATGTAACTTGATAAAGCATGTTCTACCTGAGCAGCCAGGCATGCGCCGATAAATCCACCCCGTGAAGCATTGCAACCTCCGGCTCGGAGAGTTGTCTCCACACCTGAGCGGTAGTCTTTACCAGTGACCACACCGTGCACGGCAGACTGGAAGGCTCCCGGTATTGCTGAAAACAACATAACTCAAATATAACACCAGAATTCCGGAGGCGGTATTGATGTATGGTTCATGAAACAATGTTTATTACAAATTAAATTTAGCTCGATTGCGAAACAAGTTCTTACAACTTATATTAATCACTCTCGAGATCTCATTCCTGGTGGAATACATCGCCACGAGGGAGATAGAAGAGGCAACGCGGAATTTAAATGCCTTGCCTGAGGGTACACTCGTAACGGCTCCAGCGGGGCTCGAATTCATGGCCTTTCGCACCTGAAACGAACGCGCTACCACTGCGCTATCATGACTTCCACGTGCACAATATTTACTAGGGAGATATACAAAGGAGATAGTTCTGGTGCAAAGAAGATAGTTTAATCTGGTAGGAAGTAACTAATGAGTAAAGCTTACTCACTAGCACATCTTTTCTTCAAACTTCTAACACAGTTTTAGTTTTAAACTATTTTATTTTACAACGATTGCGAAGCAAGTTATAACAACTTATATTAATCACTCCCGTTGGCGCGGGTGAAAGCGTAGATGTGGTCATTCGTGTGGGAGGAAACCTGAGTACCCGGAGAAAACCCACCTGTCCAATCTGGCGACCACCGTACCATCTCACATACTTACCGGTCCGAGAATCGAACCCGGGTTGCATCGGTGAGAAACGAGTGCGCTAACCACTAATCGGACAGTTTTAGATTCTCTAAATATTGACATATTGTAAAACACATATTATATAAAATTATAATTAATATGAGTATCTTCCTTCGTTTTCCAGCTACAAACATGTATAGTTTACTACAGAAGTCAATGGTAGTGTACACTTCGCTGACCTCCCTGGCCACAGGCTTTGACCGGTTTCTCTTAAAATCGAATCAATACCTCATTAATATCAAACCCCTTGCGGAGACGTAGATATGTTTTCCTGGGCAAGCTTAGCCGACCTAAGTGGTTAACCAGTACTAAGCAATGTGTGTTAGGTGCCTTGCTCAATGATACTACATACGTGGCCTGACCGAGTATCGAACCCGGATCCGATTGATTCCAAATCCGACGCCCTACCACTGGACGACGGATGCCACACCTTCTAGACCAAACCTCTATATATCCACAAAGATTCACAAACATCCATCCGTGATTTTTTGAGTTATCATGTCCATACGGACGGACGGGTGGCATGGCATGGCATGGCAGCCAACAGTTAAACACTACTCCCAGTTCACATGGTGGGGTTCTACGGCGGGAGTTCTATGACGGAGGTTCTACGGCTGGGTTTAAAAGTTTAAACTTTATTTATTTTACAACGATTGCGAAGCAAGTTCTAACAACTTATATTAATCACTCTCGTTGGCGCGGATGAAAGCGTATTTATATGTGGTCATTCGTGTGCGAGGAAACCGGAGAACCCGGAGAAAACCCATCTGTCCGAAATGGCGACCGCAATACCATCTCACATACTTCCCCGTCCGAGGATCGAACCTGTGTTGCATTGGTGAGAAGCGAGCACGCCAACCACTGCGATATTCCGACAGCGGTGTTTAAGAACTTACAGCAGCTAATACGAATAGATCGAGCTGTCTGAATGTGTGCCTCGTTTTTTCTTGCGAGGACATCCGTCAATAGACGCACTATATTCGTGTCTTTATCTTCCGCATTGACTCGTCGTTGATTGGATAAATCATTGATCACGTGATCAACTGCGTCTTCAGATATTCCGTTCAAAATGTAATATTCTAGCAACCTGAATGTCAGGAAATGCAAAACAGTATTTAGAGTTGCATCATGCAACATGATATAGTTATATAATTACAACTGCATGCAGTGTCGTGATTCTGATTGGCTGGTTCAGCCCATGTGATCGCCGTTCATAACTCGATGAACCGCAAAGTGCAAAAATATAGTCAGCGAAATATATACAGCGTAATGAATTCTGTACGGTATGGTCAACGAATAAAAGCAACTTGTTTTAATGTGTACATTTTGTGGGTTCTAATTATAATAATCGAGTGTTTTTTGTGTGTTTTACGTTTATTTATCGTCGCTACGGGTTGCCCATATGAGCGACGGCTCCAGAAGAGAGTAGTCATTCGGGGGGATCGAATTGAGTGTTCCTTTTTCTGGATCTCTTTTAAAACTCTCGGTACCTTCGGTTTTTATGAATACTTTAGGTTTAAAAATTTAACATGTGAAAATCAGTAAAAGAATATTTAATTGTTATTTACATACGTTTACATAATCCGTTACAATGTGTGTTTTACGTTTTTTATCGTCGCTACCGGTTGCCCATATGAGCGACGCATCCTGAAGAGATTAGTAATTTTAGATTTTTGGAGGATAGTGCAATGATACAGACAGATACCCATTCCAGAGTCTCCTCTGGTCATTTTAAGTCCCATCTGAAAGACTGTTAATTTTATTATGGTCAGATGGGGGATCGAACCTGCGATCCATGGATAACCACTGGAATACAGATCCGTCTGTGTCCGTTACGATCCTCACCTAGCGGCGGTTAGTCCTACGTTGACAGAAGTGTCCCAGCACTGTACGGACTTGATTACTTTCGTGGCCTTGTCCAACATGTCCGGATGCCCGGCATACAGGGCAACAACCGGCACGATTCTTACACAACAGTCCATTTGTTCATCTTTCTCAGAAACTGTAATTTATAAATGTGATTTATTTATATTCCCCATTTGAACGACGGAAAGTTTACCTAACAACACCTTTCCTGGCCAGGCTCCAGTGATTAATCTGTACTTGGCGCATCAACCCCCGTAGGAAGCTGCTAACCCTTTCATATAAAGAGATACGATCTGAGCGGGGTTCGAACCCGAGACCATAAGTGCTGATAGGTTACAGTTGTATACAAGTCTGCGACCGTAACCACTCGACCACGGATAAATGAGATACCTATGTTCATGATAGTCATTTGAAAATCACAAGTGTGCTAGGTTGTTTTTTTTATATTTAAGTTTATTTAACGTCGCTACCGGTTTCCCATTTGAGCGACGGGCAGTTTACCTAACAACACCTTTCCTGGGCAGGCTCCAGCGGTTAACCAGTACTTGGTGCACCAACCTCCGTAAGAAACTGCCAACATTTTCATATAAATGAGACACGGCCTGAGCGGGGCTCGAACCCGTGACCATCAGAGATGATAGTGTGCTAGGTACATATAGTCATGCTATTTATAGTAATTGTAAACCTCCATTTGAATGCACTCGTGTAATGCATATATAGTAAATGTAAAATCTCCATTTTGATTAATGCATTCGTGTTATGCATATATAGTAAATGTAAAACCTCCATTTTGAATAATGCATTCTTGTTATGCATATATAGTAAATGTAAAACCTCCATTTTGAATAATGCATTCTTGTAATGCATATATAGTAAATAGAAACCTCCATTTTGAATAATGCATTCTTGTTATGCATATATAGTAAATGTAAAACCTCCATTTTGAATAATGCATTCTTGTTATGCATATATAGCAATTGTAAAATCTCCATTTTGATTAATGCATTCTTGTTCTGCATATATAGCAATTGTTATACCTCCATTTTAATGCATTCGTGTAATGCATATATAGTAAACATAAACCTCCTTTTTGATTAATGCATTCGTGTAATGTATATATAGTAAATATAAATCTCCTTTTTGATTAATGCATTCGTGTTATGCAAATATAGTAAATGTAAAATCTCCATTTTGATTAATGCATTCGTGTTATGCATATATAGCAATTGTTAAACCTCCATTTTAATTCATTCGTGTAATACATATATAGTAAATGTAAGTCTCCATTTTGATTAATGCATTCGTGTAATACATATATAGTAAATGTAAGTCTCCATTTTGATTAATGCATTCGTGTAATACATATATAGTAAATGTAAGTCTCCATTTTGATTAATGCATTCGTGTAATACATATATAGTAAATGTAAGTCTCCATTTTGATTAATGCATTCGTGTAATACATATATAGTAAATTTAAATCTCCATTTTGATTAATGCATTCGTGTAATGCATATGCACGTATACAGTAAATGTAAAAGCTCCATTTTGATTAATGCATTCATGTAATGCATATGCACGTATACAGTAAATGTAAAAGCTCCATTTTGATTAATGCATTCATGTAATGCATATGCACGTATACAGTAAATGTAAAACTCCATTTTGATTCATTAATCGTGTAATACATAGTAGTACACCTATTAGTTTTATTATACCTGTAATCGTTTTCTGTTCCAGTACGTTCCTGATGAATTCTTTAATACAACCGTTTCTCCAGGGTCAGTTGATAGGCAACTTAGTTTCGCCATCTACATGTTAAATATATATGGCGTATTGCTACAGGTTATGACAACACGTTTACATGTCGCTCTCCAAATAATTTACTAAAAATAATACTTTGTATTAAACATATTTTATTTGCTTTTAAATAACATAGTTATACAGCAAATAACATACATATACACAACCAGCACACTAGTTATACAGCAAATAACATACATATACACAGACTGCACACTAGTTATACAGCAAATAACATACATATACACAAACTGCACAATAGTTATACAACAAATAACATACATATACACAACCTGCACACTAGTTATACAGCAAATAACATACATATACACACACTGCACACTAGTTATACAGCAAATAACATACATATACACAAACTGCACAATAGTTATACAACAAATAACATACATATACACAACCTGCACACTAGTTATACAGCAAATAACATACATATACACACACTGCACACTAGTTATACAGCAAATAACATACATATACACACACTGCACACTAGTTATACAGCAAATAACATACATATACACACACTGCACACTAGTTATACAGCAAATAACATACATATACACAACCTGCACACTAGTTATACAGCAAATAACATACATATACACACACTGCACACTAGTTATACAGCAAATAACATACATATACACACACTGCACACTAGTTATACAGCAAATAACATACATATACACACACTGCACACTAGTTATACAGCAAATAACATACATATACACACACTGCACACTAGTTATACAGCAAATAACACACATATACACAAACTGCACACTAGTTATACAGCAAATAACATACATATACACACACTGCACACTAGTTATACAGCAAATAACACACATATACACAAACTGCACACTAGTTATACAGCAAATAACATACATATACACACACTAGTTATATAGCAAATAACATACATATACACAAACTGCACACTAGTTATACAACAAATAACATACATATACACACACTGCACACTAGTTATACAGCAAATAACATACATATACACAAACTGCACACTAGTTATACAGCAAATAACATACATATACACACACTGCACACTAGTTATACAACAAATAACATACATATACACACACTGCACACTAGTTATACAGCAAATAACATACATATACACACACTGCACACTAGTTATACAGCAAATAACATACATATACACAAACTGCACACTAGTTATACAGCAAATAACATACATATACACACACTGCACACTAGTTATACAACACATAACATACATATACACAAACTGCACACTAGTTATATAACAAATAACATACATATACACACACTGCACACTAGTTATACAGCAAATAACATACATATACACAACCTGCACACTAGTTATACAGCAAATAACATACATATACACAAACTGCACACTAGTTATACAGCAAATAACATACATATACACACACTGCACACTAGTTATACAGCAAATAACATACATATACACAACCTGCACACTAGTTATACAGCAAATAACATACATATACACACACTGCACACTAGTTATACAGCAAAACATACATATACACAAACTGCATACTAGTTATATACAAATAACATACATATACACACACTGCACACTAGTTATACAGCAAATAACATACATATACACAACCTGCACACTAGTTATACAACAAATAACATACATATACACAAACTGCACACTAGTTATACAACAAATAACATACATATACACACACTGCACACTAGTTATACAGCAAATAACATACATATACACAACCTGCACACTAGTTATACAACAAATAACATACATATACACACACTGCACACTAGTTATACAGCAAATAACATACATATACACACACTGCACACTAGTTATACAGCAAATAACATACATATACACACACTGCATACTAGTTATACAGCAAATAACATACATATACACACACTGCACACTAGTTATACAGCAAATAACATACATATACACACACTGCATACTAGTTATACAGCAAATAACATACATATACACACACTGCACACTAGTTATACAACAAATAACATACATATACACACACTGCACACTAGTTATATAGCAAATAACATACATATACACACACTGCACAATAGTTGTATAACAAATAACATACATATACACAAACTGCACACTAGTTATACAGCAAATAACATACATATACCCCTGTGTGAACCCCTGGTATGACTTGTCTGTGAATCCCTGGCATGACTTGTGTGTGAACCCCTGGCATGGCTTATGTGTGAATCCCTGGTATGGCTTGTCTGTGAATCCCTGGCATGGCTTGTGTGTGAACCCCTGGCATGACTTGTCTGTGAATCCCTGGCATGACTTGTGTGTGAATCCCTGGCATGACTTGTGTGTGAACCCCTGGCATGACTTATGTGTGAATCCCTGGCATGACTTGTGTGTGAATCCCTGGCATGACTTGTGTGTGAATCCCTGGCATGACTTATGTGTGAATCCCTGGTATGGCTTGTGTGTGAACCCCTGGCATGACGTGTGTGTGAACCCCTGGTATGACGTGTGTGTGAACCCCTGGCATGACTTGTGTGTGAACCCCTGGCATGACTTGTGTGTGAACCCCTGGCATGACTTGTCTGTGAACCCCTGGCATGACTTGTCTGTGAACCCCTGGCATGACTTGTGTGTGAATCCCTGGCATGGCTTGTGTGTGAATCCCTGGTATGGCTTGTGTGTGAACCCGTGGCATGACTTTTGTGTGAACCCCTGGCATGACGTGTGTGTGAACCCGTGGCATGACTTGTGTGTGAACCCATGGCATGACTTGTGTGTGAACCCGTGGCATGACGTGTGTGTGAACCCGTGGCATGACGTGTGTGTGAACCCGTGGCATGACTTGTGTGTGAACCCCTGGCATGACTTGTCTGTGAACCGCTGGCAAGATGTGTGTGTGTGAACCCCTGGCATGACTTGTCTGTGAACCGCTGGCATGACTTGTGTGTGAACCCGTGGCATGACTTGTCTGTGAACCCCTGACATGACTTGTGTGTGAACCCCTGGCATGACTTGTGTGTGAACCCGTGGCATGGCTTGTGTGTGAACCCCTGGTATGACTTATGTGTGAACCCGTGGTATGACTTGTGTGTGAACACGTGGCATGACTTGTGTGTGAACCCGTGGCATGACTTGTGTGTGAACCCGTGGCATGACTTGTGTGTGAATCCGTGGTATGACTTATGTGTGAACCCGTGGCATGACTTATGTGTGAACCCCTGGCATGACTTGTGTGTGAACCCGTGGCATGACTTGTGTGTGAACCCCTGGCATGACTTGTGTGTGAACCCTGGTATGACTTGTGTGTGAACCCGTGGCATGACTTGTGTGTGAACCCTGGCATGACTTGTGTGTGAACCCGTGGCATGACTTGTGTGTGAACCCCTGGCATGACTTATGTGTGAACCCTGGCATGACTTATGTGTGAATCCCTGGTATGACTTGTGTGTGAACCCCTGGTATGACTTATGTGTGAACCCCTGGCATGACTTGTGTGTGAACCCCTGGCATGACTTGTGTATGAACCCCTGGCATGACTTGTGTGTGAACCCCTGGCATGACGTGTGTGTGAACCCGTGGCATGGCTTGTGTATGAACCCCTGGCATGACTTGTGTGTGAACCCCTGGCATGACTTGTGTATGAACCCCTGGCATGACTTGTGTGTGAACCCCTGGTATGACTTGTGTGTGAACCCCTGGCATGACTTTTGTGTGAATCCCTGGGACGTGTGTGTGAACCCCTGGCATGACGTGTGTGTGAACCCTGGCATACTTGTGTGTGAACCCGTGGCATGACTTGTGTGTGAACCCGTGGCATGGCTTGTGTGTGAACCCCTGGCATGATTTGTGTGAACCCCTGGCAAGATTTGTGTGAACCGCTGGCATGATTTGTGTGAACCGCTGGCAAGATTTGTGTGAACCCCTGGCAAGATTTGTGTGAACCGCTGGCAAGATTTGTGTGAACCCCTGGCAAGATTTGTGTGAACCGCTGGCATGATTTGTGTGAACCGCTGGCAAGATTTGTGTGAACCCCTGGCATGACTTTTTAAAAAATATGTTATTCAACCACAATAGTACTAAATGTATGATGTAACAAGCAATATCGTCACCTGATTGAAGTCGTGATAGCGCAGTGGTAGAGCGTTCGCTTCAGGTGCGAGATGCCCGGAGTTCGATCCCCATTGGAGCCGTAACGATTGTGCCCTTAGGCAAGGCATTTAAATTTCACGTTGCCTATTCTCTCTCCCTCGATGAATTCTATCAGGATATGAGGTCTCGTTGGTTGATTAATATAAGTTGAAAGAACTTGTTTCGCAATCGAGCTAAAAATAAATTTGTATAAACCATCACCTGATTCACGTTTGTACACAGCGTTTTTTGGGCACTCGAAGTGCGAGCTTGGACCAAACCAGTCTAATGTTGAAGCCGTCAGGTGTTCCATATTCAAACCTGCAATACACTATATGTATGTACACAATATTGTGTGCTTTACGTTTATTTATCGTCGCTACCGGTTGCCCATATGAGCGACGCCTCCTGAAGAGATTAGTCACTTTAGATTTTAGGAGGATAGTGCAATGATACAGACAGAGACCGATCCCAGTCTCCTCTGGTTCTTTACGTGCACGGTGTACAGAACCGACACGAGACCTCGGTTTAACGTCCCATCTGAAAGACTGTTAATTTTATTAGGGTCAGACGGGGGATCGAACCTGCGATCCCTGGATTACCAGTCCAGCGTGTTACCACTGGACTACTGATCCGTCTGTATGTACACAATGACAATGCTATCGGTATTTAAGGTACTATTAGAGGTTATTACGTGGCTAGTTTCATATCAGCCTAGGTATCGACCCGAGGTAACTTGATATCAGCCTGATACCGAAGAACACTTTGGACCGCGCACCATAGGGTTCACAGATTCGATCCTCCGTCTGACCCTAATACTAGTTTTTTTTGTCTGCAACAAGTTCCTAGCAACATTTGTGTCGGCCCTTCTCGAAGGAACGTATTAGTTGTGTTGCCCAGTGCCCAGTTGTGTGTTCTTTAACTCTTTCAGCGCCGAATAAATTCAGAGCATGTGCAAACAACATAGATCCAGATCAGCCGCGGCGTAACGCCGCGTCTGATCAGGATCTATGTTGTTTGCTATTCGGACAGGTGCTTCAGCTCCACTGTCTGAAGAGGAATCAGCATATAGCCTGATCAGACGGCATGTTCTGTTCTGTCCGATCGGGTTCTCTACTTCTATTACAAAGTCGCTTTTAAGCGACATTGGCGGTGAAAGAGTTAAGTACTCTTACAAACTTGACTCATAAAGTCTTGGCCAGAACAATCACACGACGCAGTTGTGCCACGACATGACAGTAAGTGTTGGCAACTCGTGGGTCATCGTGGGTCGAAGCAAGACAATCCTGCGAAATGTTAAGCATCGTGGCAATGATTTGCCGTCGTGAGGCAAAATTGTACTCTTTTTGTTCGGCGATTTATTTTGTGGCATTTATGTATTGTGGCGGTCGTGAGTCTGTGTTGCGATACACATCATTTCGTGGGTACAAGAAGGGGAAACATTTTTAGTCAAACAATCTTACTATTGTTGCGCGACTCTCCTACTGCTGTTGCAGGACAGTCGTGATACAATTGCAAGATTGTCTCACGAATGTTGTATTTCGTAAGTGCCGTAAGAACCTGAGGCTCGCACAACATTGCAAGTACACGTATGCCGTACGTTAGTCTTGTGTTAGTATTGTGTTAGGCGTGTGTTAGTTGTGTGTAAGTCTTGTATTAGTTGTGCGTTAGTCTTTTGCTAGTCTTGTATTAGTCGTGCATTAGTATTGTGTTAGGCGTGCGTTGGTATTGCATTATTCTTGCGTTATTATTGCGTTAGTTAGTCGTGCGTTAGTCGTGCGTTAGTCGTGTGTCAGTCTTGTATTAGTCATGCGTTATTATTGTGCTAGTCGTGCGTTAGTATTGCGTTATTCTTGAGTTAGTCGTGCGTTAGTCTTGCGGTAGACGTGCGTTAGTCTTGTGTTAGTCTGGCATTAAAATTATTTTCGTTTTGAGAGGTATATAGCTTGGGCGAATGAAGGCTTGGAAATAAAACAGATATCGACATCCGCGACATAACCACGACATGTCCTTTTTTCTGTCGCGTCCCCAGTCACGACATGTCCTTTGTTCTGTCGCGTCCCCAGTCACGACATGTCCTTTTTTCTGTCGCGTCCCCAGTCACGACATGTCCTTTGTTCTGTCGCGTCCCCAGTCACGACATGTCCTTTGTTCTGTCGCGTCCCCAGTCACGACATGTCCTTTGTTCTGTCGCGTCCCCAGTCACGACATGTCATGTGTTCTGTCGCGTCCCCAGTCACGACATGTCCTTTGTTCTGTCGCGTCCCCAGTCACGACATGTCATGTGTTCTGTCGCGTCCCCAGTCACGACATGTCATGTGTTCTGTCGCGTCCCCAGTCACGACATGTCATGTGTTCTGTCGCGTCCCCAGTCACGACATGTCATGTGTTCTGTCGCGTCCCCAGTCACGACATGTCATGTGTTCTGTCGCGTCCCCAGTCACGACATGTCATGTGTTCTGTCGCGTCCCCAGTCACGACATGTCATGGGTTCTGTCGCGTCCCCAGTCACGACATGTCCTTTGTTCTGTCGCGTCCCCAGTCACGACATGTCATGTGTTCTGTCGCGTCCCCAGTCACGACATGTCCTTTGTTCTGTCGCGTCCCCAGTCACGACATGTCCTTTGTTCTGTCGCGTCCCCAGTCACGACATGTCCTTTGTTCTGTCGCGTCCCCAGTCACGACATGTTCTTTGTTCTGTCGCGTCCCCAGTCCCAAAATCATCTTCAATGTGTCGTAGCTGTAGGCTCGGGGACTATCATTCCTGGCCTGTAGTATATACTCATATACACCGTCAACTAACCAAATAACATTACCATACGGTATTCTGTTAGGGTCACCACGGTATAATAAAGAATTCAAGAAGGCGATGGTACGATGACGAGGTGCTACGATGCCTATGTCACCATGACGATGGTAGAGGAAGATGGAACCATGGTGATGGTACGATGACGAGGTGCTACGATGACTATGTCACCATGACGATTGTAGGGCGAAGATGGAACAATGACTCCTTGAATTCTTTGTTACTAATAGCATGATCATAACGGAACACGGGATAAAATATGAACATCTACAAAAGCTCTATGAAGACAGACGGATCTGTAATCCAGTGGTAACACGATGGACTGGTAATCCAGGGATCGCAGGTTCGTTCCCCCGTCTGATCCTAATAAAATTAACAGACTTTAAACCGAGGTCTCATGTCGGTGCTTTACACCGTGCACGTAAACGAACAAGAGGAGACTCTGGAATTGGCACCAGTCTGTATCATTGCACTATCCTCCAAAATGACTAATCTCTTTAGGAGGCGTCGCTCATATGGGCAACCAGTAGCGACGATAAATAAACGTATATCACACATATAGCTCAATGAACAAACAGGTACATATACACAATCGGGAGGTCAGTTTCAAAATTGCGCTGTATTCGGCAGTCAATTTGAATGGTATTTACGGAAATGACACTGGTTCCCCGGTAGAACCACCAACTTCCACTATTATACAATACAGTCTACATCCGTTATATCAAAGTCGGTTATGTCGAATTCTATTCTCCGGTCATCTCGAAGTCGGATCAAAGTCCCGTTTCAGACACTATCATTATACATATAAATGGCTCAGTTTATATCGAATTTCGTTAAGTCAAACTTCGGTCATGTCGAAGTATTTTACTTGGTTCAACGAAATTCGACATAGCGAATGTAGACTGTAGTTATTTCCGAGAATACGCTTTTTACTGCAATCAAATCAGAGGGAATGTAAAAACAGATATTGTTTACTGATTTACCATCGTTTTCTACCAGTGATTTGAGAATCACAAACGACTGGTCTCCATAGCAACTATGACTCCCGACCGGAAATGTGTAGAAGGGGTTTGAGCTTGGTTCCCAGAAAGCTACATCCTCTGCGTCTTTTAACATCGCATCCAGTTTTTCCATATTGTAATTCCAGTGTATGGATACAGCTGTAAGAATAGGAACTACATTAGGCGTGCTTCACGTGACACAGCTGTAGGAATAGGAACTACAGTAGGCGTGTTTCACGTGACACAGCTGTAGGAATAGGAACTACATTAGGCTCACGTGACACAGCTGTAGGAATAGGAACTACATTAGGCGTGTTTCACGTGACACAGCTGTAAGAATAGGAACTACAGTAGGCGTGTTTCACGTGACACAGCTGTAAGAATAGGAACTACATTAGGCTCACGTGACACAGCTGTAGGAATAGGAACTACATTAGGCGTGTTTCACGTGACACAGCTGTAAGAATAGGAACTACAGTAGGCGTGTTTCACGTGACACAGCTGTAAGAATAGGAACTACATTAGGCTCACGTGACACAGCTGTAGGAATAGGAACTACATTAGGCGTGTTTCACGTGACACAGCTGTAAGAATAGGAACTACATTAGGCGTGCTTCACGTGACACAGCTGTAAGAATAGGAACTACATTAGGCGTGCTTCACGTGACACAGCTGTAAGAATAGGAACTACATTAGGCGTGTTTCACGTGACACAGCTGTAGGAATAGGAACTACATTAGGCTCACGTGACACAGCTGTATGAATAGGAACTACATTAGGCGTGTTTCACGTGATACAGCTGTAGGAATAGGAACTACATTAGGCTCACGTGACACAGCTGTAAGAATAGGAACTACATTAGGCTCACGTGACACAGCTGTAGGAATAGGAACTACATTAGGCGTGTTTCACGTGACACAGCTGTAGGAATAGGAACTACATTAGGCTCACGTGACACAGCTGTAGGAATAGGAACTACATTAGGCGTGTTTCACGTGATACAGCTGTAGGAATAGGAACTACATTAGGCGTGCTTCACGTGACACAGCTGTAGGAATAGGAACTACATTAGGCTCACGTGACACAGCTGTAGGAATAGGAACTACATTAGGCGTGTTTCACGTGACACAGCTGTAAGAATAGGAACTACATTAGAACTACATTAGGCTCACGTGACACAGCTGTAGGAATAGGAATTACATTAGGCGTGTTTCACGTGACACAGCTGTAGGAATAGGAACTACATTAGGCTCACGTGACACAGCTGTAGGAATAGGAATTACATTAGGCGTGCTTCACGTGACACAGCTGTAGGAATAGGAACTACATTAGGCGTGTTTCACGTGACACAGCTGTAGGAATAGGAACTACATTAGGCTCACGTGACACAGCTGTAGGAATAGGAACTACATTAGGCGTGTTTCACGTGACACAGCTGTAGGAATAGGAACTACATTAGGCTCACGTGACACAGCTGTAGGAATAGGAACTACATTAGGCGTGTTTCACGTGACACAGCTGTAAGAATAGGAACTACATTAGGCGTGTTTCACGTGACACAGCTGTAGGAATAGGAACTACATTAGGCTCACGTGACACAGCTGTAAGAATAGGAACTACATTAGGCGTGTTTCACGTGACACAGCTGTAGGAATAGGAACTACATTAGGCGTGTTTCACGTGACACAGCTGTAGGAATAGGAACTACATTAGGCGTGCTTCACGTGACACAGCTGTAAGAATAGGAACTACATTAGGCTCACGTGACACAGCTGTAGGAATAGGAACTACATTAGGCGTGCTTCACGTGACACAGCTGTAGGAATAGGAACTACATTAGGCTCACGTGACACAGCTGTAGGAATAGGAACTACATTAGGCGTGCTTCACGTGACACAGCTGTAGGAATAGGAACTACATTAGGCTCACGTGACACAGCTGTAGGAATAGGAACTACATTAGGCGTGCTTCACGTGACACAGCTGTAGGAATAGGAACTACATTAGGCGTGCTTCACGTGACACAGCTGTAAGAATAGGAACTACATTAGGCGTGTTTCACGTGACACAGCTGTAAGAATAGGAACTACATTAGGCTCACGTGACACAGCTGTAAGAATAGGAACTACATTAGGCGTGTTTCACGTGACACAGCTGTAGGAATAGGAACTACATTAGGCTCACGTGACACAGCTGTAAGAATAGGAACTACATTAGGCGTGTTTCACGTGACACAGCTGTAGGAATAGGAACTACATTAGGCTCACGTGACACAGCTGTAGGAATAGGAACTACATTAGGCGTGCTTCACGTGACACAGCTGTAGGAATAGGAACTACATTAGGCGTGTTTCACGTGACACAGCTGTAAGAATAGGAACTACATTAGGCTCACGTGACACAGCTGTAGGAATAGGAACTACATTAGGCGTGTTTCACGTGACACAGCTGTAGGAATAGGAACTACATTAGGCTCACGTGACACAGCTGTAGGAATAGGAACTACATTAGGCGTGTTTCACGTGACACAGCTGTAAGAATAGGAACTACAGTAGGCGTGTTTCACGTGACACAGCTGTAAGAATAGGAACTACATTAGGCTCACGTGACACAGCTGTAGGAATAGGAACTACATTAGGCGTGCTTCACGTGACACAGCTGTAAGAATAGGAACTACATTAGGCTCACGTGACACAGCTGTAGGAATAGGAACTACATTAGGCGTGTTTCACGTGACACAGCTGTAGGAATAGGAACTACATTAGGCGTGTTTCACGTGACACAGCTGTAGGAATAGGAACTACATTAGGCGTGTTTCACGTGACACAGCTGTAGGAATAGGAACTACATTAGGCGTGTTTCACGTGACACAGCTGTAGGAATAGGAACTACATTAGGCGTGTTTCACGTGACACAGCTGTAAGAATAGGAACTACAGTAGGCGTGTTTCACGTGACACAGCTGTAGGAATAGGAACTACATTAGGCTCACGTGACACAGCTGTAAGAATAGGAACTACATTAGGCGTGTTTCACGTGACACAGCTGTAGGAATAGGAACTACATTAGGCGTGCTTCACGTGACACAGCTGTAAGAATAGGAACTACATTAGGCGTGTTTCACGTGACACAGCTGTAAGAATAGGAACTACATTAGGCTCACGTGACACAGCTGTAGGAATAGGAACTACATTAGGCGTGCTTCACGTGACACAGCTGTAGGAATAGGAATTATCCCCAGTGACCCTAATATCGGTGAATACTAATGAGCGGTGATATCAGAATTAATCCAAATGAACCGCACATGTTCATTTTGTGCTTACTATTGACAATATCCGTCGGATTTCTGAAACTGTCCATAGCATAAACTAGCTGAAATGTCATTTTTACTAGTAAATTTACCGTAATTTATTCAAAACTTGTTTTTTCCTCTTACACTCGTAAGTTTTTGTTCATGTAGTCAATATTTAGGTGAATTTCAATGAATTTGTTATCTATCGGCTGCATTTGACATTTGTAAGGTACCCGCTACTCATGTGACGTCACATGATTGCCTTATATGGCATGTATTGCTACTGGTATAAACTTGTAAGGCGAAATTTACATCGTCACCGGTCATTGGTATCACCGCGTAAATAAAAGATGGAGGCATGTGCTGTTGCTTTCACTTTGTTTTTGATTCAGTTATGACTTATTTCTTACTAACTAATATTGCATACAATAAAATAATTATGATTATGCTTAATTGAGAGTGAACATTATTTGCACAGCCTCATTTTGAAACACAAATACACAGGTTATTGCTTATGTCACCGGTTACCAGTATACCCAGGATACATTAGGCGTGTTTCACGTGACACAGCTGTAGGAATAGGAACTACATTAGGCTCACGTGACACAGCTGTAGGAATAGGAACTACATTAGGCGTGTTTCACGTGACACAGCTGTAGGAATAGGAACTACATTAGGCGTGCTTCACGTGACACAGCTGTAGGAATAGGAACTACATTAGGCGTGTTTCACGTGACACAGCTGTAAGAATAGGAACTACATTAGGCTCACGTGACACAGCTGTAGGAATAGGAACTACATTAGGCGTGTTTCACGTGACACAGCTGTAGGAATAGGAACTACATTAGGCTCACGTGACACAGCTGTAGGAATAGGAACTACATTAGGCGTGTTTCACGTGACACAGCTGTAGGAATAGGAACTACATTAGGCGTGCTTCACGTGACACAGCTGTAGGAATAGGAACTACATTAGGCTCACGTGACACAGCTGTAGGAATAGGAACTACATTAGGCGTGCTTCACGTGACACAGCTGTAGGAATAGGAACTACATTAGGCGTGTTTCACGTGACACAGCTGTAGGAATAGGAACTACATTAGGCGTGCTTCACGTGACACAGCTGTAGGAATAGGAACTACATTAGGCGTGTTTCACGTGACACAGCTGTAGGAATAGGAACTACATTAGGCGTGTTTCACGTGACACAGCTGTAGGAATAGGAACTACATTAGGCGTGTTTCACGTGACACAGCTGTAGGAATAGGAATTACATTAGGCGTGCTTCACGTGACACAGCTGTAGGAATAGGAATTACATTAGGCGTGCTTCACGTGACACAGCTGTAGGAATAGGAACTACATTAGGCGTGTTTCACGTGACACAGCTGTAGGAATAGGAACTACATTAGGCTCACGTGACACAGCTGTAGGAATAGGAACTACATTAGGCGTGCTTCACGTGACACAGCTGTAGGAATAGGAACTACATTAGGCGTGCTTCACGTGACACAGCTGTAGGAATAGGAACTACATTAGGCGTGTTTCACGTGACACAGCTGTAGGAATAGGAACTACATTAGGCGTGTTTCACGTGACACAGCTGTAAGAATAGGAACTACATTAGGCTCACGTGACACAGCTGTAGGAATAGGAACTACATTAGGCGTGTTTCACGTGACACAGCTGTAGGAATAGGAACTACATTAGGCGTGTTTCACGTGACACAGCTGTAAGAATAGGAACTACATTAGGCTCACGTGACACAGCTGTAGGAATAGGAACTACATTAGGCGTGTTTCACGTGACACAGCTGTAGGAATAGGAACTACATTAGGCTCACGTGACACAGCTGTAAGAATAGGAACTACATTAGGCGTGTTTCACGTGACACAGCTGTAGGAATAGGAACTACATTAGGCGTGTTTCACGTGACACAGCTGTAGGAATAGGAACTACATTAGGCGTGCTTCACGTGACACAGCTGTAAGAATAGGAACTACATTAGGCGTGTTTCACGTGACACAGCTGTAGGAATAGGAACTACATTAGGCTCACGTGACACAGCTGTAGGAATAGGAACTACATTAGGCTCACGTGACACAGCTGTAAGAATAGGAACTACATTAGGCGTGTTTCACGTGACACAGCTGTAGGAATAGGAACTACATTAGGCTCACGTGACACAGCTGTAGGAATAGGAACTACATTAGGCATGTTTCACGTGACACAGCTGTAGGAATAGGAACTACATTAGGCGTGCTTCACGTGATACAGCTGTAGGAATAGGAACTACATTAGGCTCACGTGACACAGCTGTAAGAATAGGAACTACATTAGGCGTGCTTCACGTGACACAGCTGTAGGAATAGGAACTACATTAGGCTCACGTGACACAGCTGTAGGAATAGGAATTACATTAGGCTCACGTGACACAGCTGTAAGAATAGGAACTACATTAGGCGTGTTTCACGTGACACAGCTGTAAGAATAGGAACTACATTAGGCTCACGTGACACAGCTGTAAGAATAGGAACTACATTAGGCGTGTTTCACGTGACACAGCTGTAGGAATAGGAACTACATTAGGCTCACGTGACACAGCTGTAGGAATAGGAACTACATTAGGCTCACGTGACACAGCTGTAGGAATAGGAACTACATTAGGCGTGCTTCACGTGACACAGCTGTAGGAATAGGAATTACATTAGGCGTGTTTCACGTGACACAGCTGTAGGAATAGGAACTACATTAGGCGTGCTTCACGTGACACAGCTGTAGGAATAGGAACTACATTAGGCTCACGTGACACAGCTGTAGGAATAGGAACTACATTAGGCGTGTTTCACGTGACACAGCTGTAAGAATAGGAACTACAGTAGGCGTGTTTCACGTGACACAGCTGTAAGAATAGGAACTACATTAGGCTCACGTGACACAGCTGTAGGAATAGGAACTACATTAGGCGTGCTTCACGTGACACAGCTGTAAGAATAGGAACTACATTAGGCTCACGTGACACAGGTGTAGGAATAGGAACTACATTAGGCGTGTTTCACGTGACACAGCTGTAGGAATAGGAACTACATTAGGCTCACGTGACACAGCTGTAGGAATAGGAACTACATTAGGCGTGTTTCACGTGACACAGCTGTAAGAATAGGAACTACAGTAGGCGTGTTTCACGTGACACAGCTGTAAGAATAGGAACTACATTAGGCTCACGTGACACAGCTGTAGGAATAGGAACTACATTAGGCGTGCTTCACGTGACACAGCTGTAAGAATAGGAACTACATTAGGCTCACGTGACACAGGTGTAGGAATAGGAACTACATTAGGCGTGTTTCACGTGACACAGCTGTAGGAATAGGAACTACATTAGGCTCACGTGACACAGCTGTAGGAATAGGAACTACATTAGGCGTGTTTCACGTGACACAGCTGTAAGAATAGGAACTACATTAGGCTCACGTGACACAGCTGTAGGAATAGGAACTACATTAGGCGTGTTTCACGTGACACAGCTGTAGGAATAGGAACTACATTAGGCGTGTTTCACGTGACACAGCTGTAGGAATAGGAACTACATTAGGCGTGTTTCACGTGACACAGCTGTAAGAATAGGAACTACATTAGGCTCACGTGACACAGCTGTAGGAATAGGAACTACATTAGGCGTGCTTCACGTGATACAGCTGTAAGAATAGGAACTACATTAGGCTCACGTGACACAGCTGTAGGAATAGGAACTACATTAGGCGTGTTTCACGTGACACAGCTGTAGGAATAGGAACTACATTAGGCTCACGTGACACAGCTGTAAGAATAGGAACTACATTAGGCGTGTTTCACGTGACACAGCTGTAGGAATAGGAATTACATTAGGCGTGCTTCACGTGACACAGCTGTAGGAATAGGAACTACATTAGGCTCACGTGACACAGCTGTAGGAATAGGAACTACATTAGGCGTGTTTCACGTGACACAGCTGTAGGAATAGGAACTACATTAGGCGTGCTTCACGTGACACAGCTGTAAGAATAGGAACTACATTAGGCGTGTTTCACGTGACACAGCTGTAGGAATAGGAACTACATTAGGCTCACGTGACACAGCTGTAGGAATAGGAACTACATTAGGCTCACGTGACACAGCTGTAAGAATAGGAACTACATTAGGCGTGTTTCACGTGACACAGCTGTAGGAATAGGAACTACATTAGGCTCACGTGACACAGCTGTAGGAATAGGAACTACATTAGGCATGTTTCACGTGACACAGCTGTAGGAATAGGAACTACATTAGGCGTGCTTCACGTGATACAGCTGTAGGAATAGGAACTACATTAGGCTCACGTGACACAGCTGTAAGAATAGGAACTACATTAGGCGTGCTTCACGTGACACAGCTGTAGGAATAGGAACTACATTAGGCTCACGTGACACAGCTGTAGGAATAGGAACTACATTAGGCGTGTTTCACGTGTGTTGTGACCGAAGGCTATATTAATCAGATCATTGAAACATGTCATCTAAGGCAAACATAGAGCACTACTGTGGGCTTAACTCTCCACGTGTGCGTTAGATGACAGATTAGCCACCTGACTTCAATGGTGTGCATATATTTAAGTCCCAAGTGTGCATTACATGACAGTCTAGTCACCTGACTTCAATGGTGTGCAGATATGTATGCCCCAAGTGTACGTTACATGACAGATTAGCCACATGACTTCAATGGTGTGCATATAGTTAAGCCCCAAGTGTGCATTTGATGACAGTTTAGCCACCTGACTTCAATGGTGTGCAGATATGTATGCACCAAGTGTACGTTAGATGACAGTTTAGACACCTGACTTCAATGGACACTTTGGACCGCGCATCCAGTGATCATAGATTCGATCCTTCGTCGGACCATAATCATATTATTACCGTATTTTTAATTAAGCCCAAATTCAAATCAAACTGAAATTCGTAAAATAGAAAAAAATAGACATGTGAATACAAAAATGTGTGATGTATATACACTAGTGAATTGTTCATGTTTTAACTTCTGGATGTTGAAAATGAATGTTTACCAATTATTCTGTGAGCTAATTGTTATCTACCCGTATAGCTTCGAACGGCCATTTTGCAGAATGTGAATTCTGATTGCAAATTGCTTCGGACGTTCATCTATTTTCGTGATCTAAACATGAAAACATATACATGTATTTGCAAATGTAGGCTGTCCGATTAACGCCGTGGTTAGCGCGCTCGCTTCTCACTAATGCAACCCGGGTTCAATCCTCGGACCGGGAAGTATGCGAGATGGTACGGTGGTCGCCAGATCGGACAGGTGGGTTTTCTCCGGGTATTCCGGTTTCCTCCCACACGAATGACCACATATACGCTTTCATCGGCGCCAACGAGAGTGATTAATATAAGTTATTTAAACTTGCTCCGCAATCGTTGTAAAATAAATAAAGTTAACTTTAAAAAGTAGGAATACAGTTGGATTAGTTCTTGTATCATGTTTTTGTGTGAAATGTTGTATTTCATGAAATTAATGAATATTTTCTTTTTTTCAGTTTTGCACACAGTACAAAATGGCAGATAATCTGAGAATTGCTATCTGCACTAGAGTGCACGGAGTGCCAAACGTGCACTGTGGCCTTAGTCTATACAGTCTACATCCGTTATGTCAAAGTCGGTTATGTCGAATTATTCGGTTATCTCGAAGTCGGATCAAAGTCCCGTTTCAGACGCTATCATTTTACATATAACTGGCTCTGTTTATGTAGAATTTCGTTAAGTCAAACTTCGGTTATGTCGAAGTATTTTGTTCGGTCCGACGGAATTCGACATAACGGATGTAGAATGTACATATATATCATACGTTTGGATAAAACTTCAAATACATGCATAATAATTTAGGGTATGCAAAACGAAAGAAGAAATACCTGCAGCATCGGCAATTATTGCCCCGGCGACAACGGCAATCCGACGAGATTGAACGTCGGAGCTCATCTTTAATATCACACACTAAGCTTATCTTCAATAATCTCTGACCGATCGAAGCGCGAACGCTGGAATGTTGTCTCATGTTCCAAAATATGTACTTGTTTATAATACTTTAACAGTGGATACTTCTGTAACTGGATACTCACTGTATGTAAAGGACACGCGTAACTGGGAGTCTATGCGTAAACAGCATTACTGGAGGACGCTGAACTCCGATAAGATAGGAGATCTGTCTGGTGTTGCAAAATACACAATAGCAAAATGCAAAACTCGGTTCATATAATATGGTATGAAGTGTCACCACTCATGTAAAATCATATATATATGATTATAATGCATACTTTGGGAAGGGCCGTTTTCTAATGTTGGTTATAACTTGTGGCCCGACCCTTTTGCAATGTTACACAAATGTATGTATGCATCTTATACATTGTTAATTTCTATTCTGTATCATGCATGTATGTCAACTGTACTGTTTAATATGCATAGGCAATAAAATATGGTTAAATCAAAAAATAATGCATACTATTAAAGCGACACTACGTCAGTGAAAACGCAAATTTAAATAGAATGTAATTTTCTATTATATGGTATATACCCCCCCCTCCCCCAATATTTGCCTCAAAACTTGAGTATTTCAACTAATAAACAAGCGTCGTATACGCGGTTTGTTGACATAACAAAATAATGTAAACAGGGTCGACATACATGCGTAATACAATCTGTGTATCCCGAATAACGAGATTTATGGTACAGATGTACCGTTATATCTCACATTAGTGCCTATGTTTATTTATGTGTAGACTAATCTTAGTTAAATTTATTATCTCTAAGCGACAGTATCAAGCGATTAATATTGACTACAATGACAAAGAAATGTCAATTCAGGAGCGTGGATGACCGGTATATGAAATCCTACATTCACTTTTGAAAGTTTGAAGATCACAGACACACTGTTTATTGATTCAATATTTGTGTTCGAATATATTCGGAAGAATTTGAAGTAGCAATGCATATATATACGTGAGCAATGCATTTCCCCTCTTTTTGCGATATAATGGCGCTTTAACAACAATATCCCCTGTCTATACCGAATATCTTCTACTGTACATTCAAGCACGCCTCCTTGTCATTGGTACAACTTACATATGCAGATATAATGGTCCACTTATTGTGACGGGGTGTCATTTTAAAACTAGCTTGGAATGGCCTAAAATATGACAGACAGAATATTTTATTGTCGTAAACCATACACAGTTTCTTGACACATATAAACAGTATAACACATGATGTGATGATAAATCCACATAGCTTGATATTCAAAAACATTATATACAACACAAGTTCTAATATCCCACATTTCTCTTACGATACCCTTTAAAGCGACATTACATCACAAAAATAGGTTGTATGTATAGTATAGTGTTCATAACAACCAAATATAAAATCTTTTTTTTGGGGTTTGCACCCGAAACAATTGTCCAGACGACAAGCGTCTGTGATATGCCCATGCTCATTGGGATGCAACTCATAATGTTGTCCTGTATTAAATCCCAAAATCTGAACTTTTAATATATTTTGACATTGCTAAAACAGCTTATCTGTTGATAACTCTAACTCTATAACACATAATCTGAACTCCTGGTGTAAACACGCTACGGCGGTTACTGTAAATCACTGTATGTCATGCTACGCGGTATTTCGGCTTGGCGGGATCAATTCACTGTACAGTGTACTGTATTCTTCACTGTGATTACTTTATTATAGCAGACAACTCATTAATGCGTTTTTCGTATTTACAGAATCTAAAACTCTGGAAATATATTATGGAATTTCTTTATAATTGTGTCGTTATGTAAATAATGACATGTCGTAACTACACAATTCTAATGACATTGCATGACCTATCTGAACTGGTATTTTCACCGCAAGTGTACACTGAGTAGTGTGTGATAAGTCCTGGGTCGGTATTATCATTACGTACCATACCTGGGTCGGTAAGTAGTTACTAAGTAGTCCATTGGCGTATCGGTAATCGGCCGTCTAAGGCTTTTCGGTGAATGGCTTCTTGTCAGTCTGTTTTACAGTAGGTGAAATAATATTATTAAGTAAAGTGATCATGTTTGCATTTAAGCAATTGTCTAAACTGAGATTGCATAACAAATGTTCAAAATAAAATACACTTTCACTCGCTTGTGATTTCAACATGGCTTCGAAAAAAGTACCTATTATCGGCCGACCCTGAAAATTCATGTAACAGAAAAGTTGATTGCAGTTAAATTCCAAACAGCTGTAATGGTACGGTACTTTGTTTCGAAAGCGGTTCATTTCAGAGCCACATCCTACATCATTTGTCAGCTCACAGTTCACAGCAGCAAGACTGGTTCCGGCTGTTTCACTGGTGCCCTCCTCGCCCATCGCATCAGTGTAGAAGCCTCAACATCCATAACGAATCAGAATAAAAACACGTACCAGCTATCCGCCGTCTGTACAGCACCGATCATTGCCGTTCACCAAATATGTAAGGTACTTTGTGGAGGTCACTCAGAATGAGTCGATAGGGCTTCTTCTGTTCCAGCAGCGATGCTGACCTCGTGAAGTCCTTGACCAACTGTGCTGCTGTGAGATGTGCCTACTGCCTAGGTCCCGACGTGCACGGTGTGGATGATAGTGTATACACATTTGTTTTACCTCGATCGCGAAACAAGTTCTTACAACTATTATTAATCACTCTCGAGACCTCATTCCTAATGGAATCCATCGCCACGAGTGATAGAGAAGAGTCAACGTGGAATTTAAATGCCTTACCTAAGGCCACAATCGTAACGGTTCCAGCGGGGTTCGAACTCCGGGTCTTTCGCGCCTGAAGCGAACGTGTTACCACTGCGCTATCACAACTTCCACAGGAGGATAGAAACGACATATACTTATACTCTACATTGGTATTGCGGGAAACAACTGCAATGTAAACCGATTATTTTGTATGCACTAGACCGCTAAGCTCGAAATATCGCGTACATTTACGCACAGTGATGTTATCGTATCAATAACTAGTACATGTACATATTTTGGAACATGCACAACTGTGGACTGTTCTTGCTGAATATCGTGCGAATTTATTGTACACAGTAAAAATGAGTGCGGTCGTGGAATCCCGGCGGATTGCAGCCGTCGTCGGTGCCTTAGTTGCGGATTCTGCAGGTATTTCTATTTACATTGTTCATATCTCTTACTTCTACAGATTCTGTATAAACGTTGTTCTATATATAACACCGCTACATAACCACAGAACACAGCTAGACGCTTGGGGTCTGTATGTGGGCCTAACTTGTGCATGTATAGTGTCAAGCCTTAAGCAAGGCATTTACATTCCACATTGCCTCTTCTCTCTCCCTCGTGGCGATGGATTCCATCAGGAATGAGGTCTCGAGAGTGATTAATATAAGTTGTAAGTACTTGTTTCGCAATCGAGCTAAATAAATTTGTATAAACTAAGCCTCTGGTTTATCAAAATGTTCTTAAACAAGTAAAACAATTTTAAAACATTGGTTTTGAACCCACAACCACTTGTGCAGACCCCCAAGTGTCTGTGCCCCAGACCCCTTTTGATATTAATTTTATTTCATATTTAAATTTTGTTTGTTCTATTAGTCCAGATGCCAAAGGGGGTAACCTAACTTTGGAGTACACACAAACTGTTTTGGTATCAAATTGTTCAGGAAGATGTCCTCTCTTAGAATCTGTTGTATGACACTTTGTCACCCTTGAGGATTTTGAAATATGCACGTATTTATAAGATACAAAATACCCTAGTAACACAAAACCCATTACTTTGCACATTTTTATATCCTCAAAATAACATAACTATGAAGATATATAAAGATACAGACAGCATCAATTTTTGGCGGCCATCTTGGCGGCCATCTTGGATTATTTCAAAATGCTCAAGGGTGACAAAGTGTCATACAACAGATTCTAAGAGAGGACTTCTTCCTGAACATTTTTATACCAAAACATTTTGTGTGTACTCCAAAGTTAGGTTATGCATATATATATCACTGGCTGGCATCTGTTACTTCGAGAATAATGCTTTGATAGTAAAATATAAAATATAACATACATATCCGTAATCCTGACAAACAACCCGCGGCGAAAACACAACCTGCTGAGGTAGTTACCGTGATGACGGAGGTAGTTATCCTGATGACGGAGGTAGTTACCGTGATGGCGGAGGTAGTTACCGTGATGGCGGAGGTAGTTATCCTGGTGGCGGAGGTAGTTAACCTCGTGGCGGGGGTGGTTAACCTGATGGCGGATGTAGTTATCCTGGTGGCGGATGTAGTTATAATGATGGCGGGGGTAGTTATCCTGGTGGCGGAGGTAGTTATCCTGGTGGCGGATGTAGTTATCCTGGTGGCGGAGGTAGTTATCCTGGTGGCGGATGTAGTTATCCTGGTGGCGGATGTAGTTATCCTGATGGCGGAGGTAGTTATCCTGGTGGCGGATGTAGTTATCCTGGTGGCGGATGTAGTTATCATGGTGGCGGAGGTAGTTATCCTGGTGGCGGATGTAGTTATCCTGGTGGCGGAGGTAGTTATCCTGATGGCGGGGGTAGTTATCCTGGTGGCGGAGGTAGTTATCCTGATGGCGGAGGTAGTTAACCTGGTGGCGGAGGTAGTTAACCTGGTGGCGGAGGTAGTTATCATGGTGGCGGAGGTAGTTACCATGGTGGCGGAGGTAGATATCCTGGTGGCGGAGGTAGTTATCCTGGTGGCGGATGTAGTTATCCTGGTAGAGGATGTAGTTATCCTGGTGGCGGAGGTAGTTATCCTGGTAGAGGATGTAGTTATCCTGGTGGCGGAGGTAGTTATCCTGGTAGAGGATGTAGTTATCCTGGTGGCTGGGGTAGTTATCCTGATGGCGGGGGTAGTTATCATGGTGGCGGAGGTAGTTATCCTGGTGGCGGAGGTAGTTTACCTGGTGGCGGAGGTAGTTATCCTGATGGCGGGGGTAGTTATCCTGGTGGCGGGGGTAGTTAACCTGATGGCGGGGGTAGTTATCCTGGTGGCGGAGGTAGTTAACCTGATGGCGGAGGTAGTTATCCTGGTGGCGGAGGTAGTTAACCTGGTGGCGGAGGTAGTTAACCTGGTGGCGGAGGTAGTTAACCTGATGGCGGAGGTAGTTAACCTGGTGGCGGAGGTAGTTATCCTGATGGCGGAGGTAGTTAACCTGGTGGCGGAGGTAGTTATCATGGTGGCGGAGGTAGTTATCATGGTGGCGGAGGTAGTTATCCTGGTGTCGGAGGTAGTTAACCTGGTGGCGGAGGTAGTTATCCTGGTGGCGGAGGTAGTTATCCTGATGGCGGGGGTAGTTATCCTGGTGGCTGGGGTAGTTAACCTGATGGCGGAGGTAGTTATCCTGGTGGCTGAGGTAGTTATCCTGGTGGCGTAGGTAGTTATCATGGTGGCGGATGTAGTTATCATGGTGGCGGAGGTAGTTATCCTGGTGGCGGAGGTAGTTAACCTGATGGCGGAGGTAGTTAACCTGGTGGCGGAGGTAGTTATCCTGGTGGCGGAGGTAGTTATCCTGATGGCGGGGGTAGTTATCCTGGTGGCTGGGGTAGTTAACCTGATGGCGGAGGTAGTTATCATGGTGGCGGAGGTAGTTATCCTGGTGGCGGAGGTAGTTATCCTGGTGGCGGAGGTAGTTATCCTGGTGGCGGAGGTAGTTATCATGGTGGCGGAGGTAGTTATCATGGTGGCGGAGGTAGTTATCATGGTGGCGGAGGTAGTTATCCTGGTGGCGGAGGTAGTTATCATGGTGGCGGAGGTGGTTATCCTGGTGGCGGAGGTAGTTAACCTGGTGGCGGAGGTAGATAACCTGGTGGCGGAGGTAGTTATCCTGGTGGCGGAGGTAGTTATCATGGTGGCGGAGGTAGATATCATGGTGGCGGAGGTAGTTATCCGACGGTGGCGGAGGTAGTTATCCTGGTGGCGGAGGTAGTTATCATGGTGGCGGAGGTAGTTATCCTGGTGGCGGAGGTAGTTAACCTGATGGCGGAGGTAGTTAACCTGATGGCGGAGGTAGTTATCCTGGTGGCGGAGGTAGTTAACCTGATGGCGGAGGTAGTTAACCTGATGGCGGGGGTAGTTATCCTGGTGACGGAGGTAGTTATCCTGGTGGCGGAGATAGTTAACCTGGTGGCGGAGGTAGTTATCCTGATGACGGAGGTAGTTACCGTGATGGCGGAGGTAGTTATCCTGGTGGCGGAGGTAGTTATCCTGGTGGAGGTAGTTACCGTGATGGCGGAGGTAGTTAACCTGGTGGCGGAGGTAGTTATCATGGTGGTGGAGGTAGATATCATGGTGGCGGAGGTAGTTATCCGACGGTGGCGGAGGTAGTTATCCTGGTGGCGGAGGTAGTTATCATGGTGGCGGAGGTAGTTATCATGGTGGCGGAGGTAGTTATCCGACGGTGGCGGAGGTAGTTATCCTGGTGGCGGAGGTAGTTATCATGGTGGCGGAGGTAGTTATCCGACGGTGGCGGAGGTAGTTATCCTGGTGGTGGAGGTAGTTATCCTGGTGGCGGAGGTAGTTATCATGGTGGCGGAGGTAGATATCATGGTGGCGGAGATAGTTATCCGACGGTTGCGGAGGTAGTTATCCTGGTGGCGGAGGTAGTTATCATGGTGGCGGAGGTAGTTATCATGGTGGCGGAGGTAGTTATCCTGGTGGCGGAGGTAGTTAACCTGATGGCGGAGGTAGTTAACCTGATGGCGGAGGTAGTTATCCTGGTGGCGGAGGTAGTTAACCTGATGGCGGAGGTAGTTAACCTGATGGCGGGGGTAGTTATCCTGGTGACGGAGGTAGTTATCCTGGTGGCGGAGATAGTTAACCTGGTGGCGGAGGTAGTTATCCTGATGACGGAGGTAGTTACCGTGATGGCGGAGGTAGTTATCCTGGTGGCGGAGGTAGTTATCCTGGTGGAGGTAGTTACCGTGATGGCGGAGGTAGTTAACCTGGTGGCGGGGTAGTTAACCTGGTGGCGGAGGTAGTTATCCTTGTGGCGGAGGTAGTGTCTGATGGCGGAGGTAGTTATCCTGGTGGCGGAGGTAGTTATCCTGACGGGAGGTTGTTATCCTGATGGCGGAGGTAGTTATCCTGGTGGCGGAAGTAGTTATCCTGTTGGCGGAAGTAGTTATCCTGATGGCGGAGGTAGTTATCCTGATGGCGGGGGTAGTTAACCTGGTGGCGGAGGTAGTTATCCTTGTGGCGGAGGTAGTGTCTGATGGCGGAGGTAGTTATCCTGGTGGTGGAGGTAGTTATCCTGACGGGAGGTTGTTATCCTGATGGCGGAGGTAGTTATCCTGGTGGCGGAAGTAGTTATCCTGTTGGCGGAAGTAGTTATCCTGATGGTGGAGGTAGTTATCCTGATGGCGGAGGTAGGTATCCTGGTAGCGGAGGTAGTTATCCTGATGGCGGAGGTAGTTATCCTGGTAGCGGAGGTAGATATCATGGTGGCGGAGGTAGTTATCCGACGGTGGCGGAGGTAGTTATCCTGGTGGCGGAGGTAGTTATCATGGTGGCGGAGGTAGTTATCATGGTGGCGGAGGTAGTTATCCTGGTGGCGGAGGTAGTTAACCTGATGGCGGAGGTAGTTAACCTGATGGCGGAGGTAGTTATCCTGGTGGCGGAGGTAGTTAACCTGATGGCGGAGGTAGTTAACCTGATGGCGGGGGTAGTTATCCTGGTGACGGAGGTAGTTATCCTGGTGGCGGAGATAGTTAACCTGGTGGCGGAGGTAGTTATCCTGATGACGGAGGTAGTTACCGTGATGGCGGAGGTAGTTATCCTGGTGGCGGAGGTAGTTATCCTGGTGGAGGATGAGAGGTAGTTAACCTGGTGGCGGGGGTAGTTAACCTGGTGGCGGAGGTAGTTATCCTTGTGGCGGAGGTAGTGTCTGATGGCGGAGGTAGTTATCCTGGTGGCGGAGGTAGTTATCCTGACTGGAGGTTGTTATCCTGATGGCGGAGGTAGTTATCCTGGTGGCGGAAGTAGTTATCCTGTTGGCGGAAGTAGTTATCCTGATGGCGGAGGTAGTTATCCTGATGGCGGGGGTAGTTAACCTGGTGGCGGAGGTAGTTATCCTTGTGGCGGAGGTAGTGTCTGATGGCGGAGGTAGTTATCCTGGTGGCGGAGGTAGTTATCCTGACGGGAGGTTGTTATCCTGATGGCGGAGGTAGTTATCCTGGTGGCGGAAGTAGTTATCCTGTTGGCGGAAGTAGTTATCCTGATGGTGGAGGTAGTTATCCTGGTGGCGGAGGTAGTTATCCTGGTAGCGGAGGTAGTTATCCTGGTGGCGGAGGTAGTTATCATGGTGGCGGAGGTAGTTATCCTGATGGCGGAGGTAGTTATCCTGATGGTGGAGGTAGTTATCCTGACGGGAGGTTGTTATCCTGATGGCGGAGGTAGTTATCCTGGTAGCGGAGGTAGTTATCCTGATGGCGGAGGTAGTTATCCTGATGGCGGAGGTAGTTATCCTGATGGCGGAAGTAGTTATCCTGGTAGCGGAGGTAGTTATCCTGGTAGCGGAGGTAGTTATCCTGTTGGCGGAAGTAGTTATCCTGGTAGTGGAGGTAGTTATCCTGTTGGCGGAAGTAGTTATCCTGATGGCGGAGGTAGTTATCCTGATGGCGGAGGTAGTTATCCTGGTAGCGGAGGTAGTTATCCTGGTAGCGGAGGTAGTTATCCTGGTAGCGGAGGTAGTTATCCTGGTAGCGGAGGTAGTTATCCTGGTAGCGGAGGTAGTTATCCTGTTGGCGGAAGTAGTTATCCTGGTAGTGGAGGTAGTTATCCTGTTGGCGGAAGTAGTTATCCTGATGGCGGAGGTAGTTATCCTGATGGCGGAGGTAGTTATCCTGGTAGCGGAGGTAGTTATCCTGGTAGCGGAGGTAGTTATCCTGGTAGCGGAGGTAGTTATCCTGGTAGCGGAGGTAGTTATCCTGGTAGCGGAGGTAGTTATCCTGGTAGCGGAGGTAGTTATCCTGGTAGCGGAGGTAGTTATCCTGGTAGCGGAGGTAGTTATCATGGTGGCGGAGGTAGTTAACCTGATGGCGAAGGTAGTTATCCTGGTGGCGGAGGTAGTTAACCTGATGGCGGAGGTAGTTATCCTGGTAGCGGAGGTAGTTAACCTGATGGCGGAGGTAGTTAACCTGATGGCGAAGGTAGTTATCCTGGTGGCGGTGGTAATTATCATGATGGCGGAGGTAGTTAATCTGGTAGCGGAGGTAGTTATCCTGGTTGCGGAGGTAATTATCATGATGGCGGATGTAGTTATTCTGGTAGCGGAGGTAGTTATCCTGGTGGCGGAGGTAGTTAACCTGATGGCGGAGGTAGTTATCCTGGTGGCGGAGGTAATTATCATGATGGCGGATGTAGTTATTCTGGTAGCGGAGGTAGTTATCCTGGTGGCGGAGGTAGTTAACCTGATGGCGGAGGTAGTTATCCTGGTGGCGGAGGTAGTTATCCTGGTGGCGGAGGTAGTTATCCTGGTGGCGGAGGTAGTTAACCTGATGGCGGTGGTAGTTATCCTTGTGGCGGAGGTAGTTATCCTGGTGGCGGAGGTAGTTATCCTGATGGCGGTGGTAGTTATCCTGGTGGCGGAGGAAGTTATCCTGGTGGCGGAGGTAGTTATCCTGGTGGCGGAAGTAGTTATCCTGTTGGCGGAGGTAGTTATCATGATGGCGGAGGTAGTTACCCTGGTGGCGGAGGTAGTTATCCTGACGGGAGGTTGTTATCCTGATGGCGGAGGTAGTTATCCTGGTGGCGGAAGTAGTTATCCTGTTGGCGGAAGTAGTTATCCTTATGGCGGAGGTAGTTATACTGATGGCGGAGGTAGTTATACTGATGGCGGAGGTAGTTAACCTGGCGGAGGTAGTTATCCTGGTGGCGGAGGTAGTTAACCTGGCGGAGGTATTTATGCTGGTGGCGGATGTAGTCATCCTGGTAGCGGAGGTAGTTATCCTGGTGGCGGAGGTAGTTAACCTGATGGCGGAGGTAGTTATCCTGGTGGCGGAGGTAGTTATCATGATGGCGGAGGTAGTTACCCTGGTGGCGGAGGTAGTTATCCTGACGGGAGGTTGTTATCCTGATGGTGGAGGTAGTTATCCTGGTGGCGGAAGTAGTTATCCTGATGGCGGAGGTAGTTATACTGGTGGCGGAGGTAGTTAACCTGGCGGAGGTAGTTATCCTGGTGGCGGAGGTAGTTAACCTGGTGGCGGAAGTAGTTATCATGGTGGCGGATGTAGTTATCCTGTTGGCGGAGGTAGTTATCCTGACGGGCAGTTTACCTAACAGCACCTTTACTTGGCAGGCTCCAGCGGTTGTTCAGTACTTGGTGCACCAACCTCCGTAAGAAAGTGTTATTCAGCTGGCTTTCGGAAGATCGGTAGTTCTACCAGGGTACCCGTCAGTGCCCGAAACACTGCTTGGATGGACATCCGGGTCTTCCTCCACCTGAAGACTCGCCATACGACTTATTTTGTCGGTATTACATGAACCACCTACACCCCCCCCCCCAAAGACCCCCCCTAATTAAAATCAATTGTTTCATTGTATCAGCTCAGCCCATACACTGGAATTACAAGGTAGACAAGCTGGATGCGATGTTAGAGGACGCAGAGGATGTGGCATTCTGGGTACCAAGCTCAAACCCATTCTACAAACTTCCGCTTGGGAGCTTGAGTTGCTATGGCGACCAGTCGTTCGTGATTCTCAAATCCCTGGTAGAAAACGATGGTAAAATAACACGTAATGTTATACTGTTAGGTCCTCGCGAAAATGTGTTCTAATCATTTACAATATAAAATGATAATAATAATAATAATAATAATAATAAAACATTATTTATTAATATTAAAACTAATTGACCTCTAGTTGGTAGAATACACATGGTTGAGTGGTTCGTTTGACCTCCAATTAATAGGGGACTCGTGATTGGGTGATATAGTTGGCATCCAAATAGTAGGAGACTCGTGATTGGGTTATATAGTTGGCATCCAACTAGTAGGAGACTCGTGATTGGGAGATATAGTTGACATCCAACTAGTAGGAGACTCGTGATTGGGTGATATAGTTGACATCCAAATAGTAGGAGACTCGTGATTGGGTGATATAGTTGACATCCAACTAGTAGGAGACTCGTGATTGGGTGATATAGTTGACATTCAAATAGTAGGAGACTCGTGATTGTGTGATTTAATTGACCTCCAAATAGTAGGAGACTCGTGATTGGGTGATATAGTTGGCATCCAAATAGTAGGAGACTCGTGATTGGGAAATATAGTCAACATCCAAATAGTAGGAGACTCGTGATTGGGTGATTTAATTGACCTCCAAATAGTAACAGACATATTCTTGATTAGTTAATTTGAC
Organism: Archivesica marissinica; assembly: GCA_014843695.1. Taxonomy (NCBI): domain Eukaryota; kingdom Metazoa; phylum Mollusca; class Bivalvia; order Venerida; family Vesicomyidae; genus Archivesica; species Archivesica marissinica. Next base: position 44,229,443 of record CM026400.1, read on the forward strand.
ATGCAGATAGTAGAAGACACGTGGTTAAGTGGTTGTTTGACCTTCTATTGCAGGCTTGGGTATGGAGCAGTTGAAAACTTCAACATTTGAGTGGTTTGGTCCAAACTCGCATTACGAAAATAAAACAAACGCTGTATACAAGATTAAATCAGGTCGTATAGTAGTTATATTCCTGTTTAAAGTTACATTAAAATGAGGCACCTATTGTGTATATGTATGCTTACCTATCTCTGTATAATATATTCACGTAATTACATATTCTAAACCCAAATATAAATTCACCCTTTACATATAGACCTGATAGTCAAAATTAATTGTCAACACACCAATAGTCTAAAATTAATTGTCAATACACCAATAGTCAAAATTAATTGTCAATACACCAATAGTCAAAATTAATTGTCAATACACCAATAGTCAAAATTAATTGTCAATACACCAATAGTCAAAATTAATTGCCAATACACCAATAGTCAAAATTAATTGCCAATACACCAATAGTCGAAATTAATTGTCAATACACCAATAGTCAAAATTAATTGTCAACACACCAATAGTCGAAATTAATTGGCAATACACCAATAGTCAAAATTAATTGTCAATACACCAATAGTCGAAATTAATTGTCAATACACCAATAGTCGAAATTAATTGTCAATACACCAATAGTCAAAATTAATTGTCAATACACCAATAGTCAAAATTAATTGTCAATACACCACATAGATCACATCAATAAAGCTTAGGATATTTCACAAACATTTCTTTTTAAACTTTATTTATTTTACAACGATTGCGAAGCAAGTTTTCACAACTTATATTAATCACTCTCGTTGGCGCAGATGAAAGCGTAAATGTGGTCATTCGCGCGGGAGGAAACCGGAGTACCCGGAGAAAACCCACTTGTCCGATCTGGCGATCACCGTACCATCTCACATATTTCCCGGTCCGAGGATCGAAGCCGAGTTGCATGTGTGAGAAGCGAGCGCGCTAACCACTGCGCTAATCGGACAGCCTAATTTCACAAACAGGTGCGGAAGAAGCGACCACGTACCCCATAGATGGCCCCTGGAGACACTTTAGTATAAAACACTTCATCCGGAACGTGCTAGAAGGGAAGACGAGTACAGGTACATCAAGGGTGATTTTCATAATTTACAAATATAACTATTTATTTTGCAAAATTGGAAGAGGGTTCGCCTCCGTAGTCGAGTCGTTAAGGTCGCTAACTTGTATACCACTGTAATCTATCATCACTGATGGTCACGGGTTCGAGCCCAGCTCAGACCGTGTCTCTTGATATGAAAACGTTGGCAGTTTATTACTGAGGTTGATGCACAAAGTACTGGTTAACCACTGGAGCCTGCCCATGAAACGTGTTGTTAGGTAAACTGCCCGTCGCTCAAATGGACAACCAGTAGCGACGTTAAATAAACATAAATTTAAAAAAGGTTCGTAATTGATTTATCCGCACATTAGGTATGAAGTAACGAGGCTGTATTTATGTACAACATACTCTATATATGTCATTTCGTCATTTTCCTTATGGGAGCATCTGATTCGTTAACGTACGATCATTTATATATGTATATATGCCTCTGGCATAGGTTTTACGCAAATTAGGTGTAAAAACTGACATTTAGGGTTTTACGCCAATTAAATGTAAAAACTGACATTTAGGGTTTTATGGAAATTAGGTGTAAAAAATGACATTTAGGGTTTTATGCAAATTAGGTGTAAAAACTGACATTTAGGGTTTTACGCCAATTAAATGTAAAAACTGACATTTAGGGTTTTACGCAAATTAGGTGTAAAAACTGACATTTAGGGTTTTATGCAAATTAGGTGTAATCTTCACAAATGACTCTTATGAGTGATCAATATAGATTGTTAGAAATGATTCTAGAATCTTTGTAAAGTTTGAAATATTGCAGGTTCTGAAAGCGATGAACAAATGGACTGTACGCTAAGAGTTGTATCAGTCGTCGCTCTGTATGCTGGACATCCGGGTATGTTGGACAAAGCCGAGGAGGTCATCCGGTCTACACAGAACTCGGACACGTCCGTTGCCGTAGGATTAGCGGCAGCAAGGTACCCAACATGCTCAGTTTATCAAAGAGATATAGAGAATATTTGTGTTTATTATAACGCCACGTGTGGAAATACATATGTCGGTGACTACTCAATGAAATAAAATCATATATTATACTATTACAGCAGCATTACATCGTATGAAATAAAAGATATTTGAAAATTTCAATTTTTACGTATGGGTAGCAATGCTGCTACACATTCTAACATTATACTTTGTATGCTTATGTTCATTTGGTAAACAGTGATTTTTTTGGCGATAAAACAAACACGAAACCGAAAGTAGGACTTTCCGAGTCGATCGGTCACGCACTTGTTTACAACCGGAACGTATCGTCCGCACTTGTTTACATTCGGAATGCATCGTTCCCATTTGTCCCACGTTGTCTTTTTTAATTAAATTACTTGATATGTTGATTCATACCTCTGCTAGCTAAGTCTTCTAGGGACATGTCTACATCCCCGCGAGGGTTTGACATTAGAGGAAGATAGATAGATAGATAGATAGTCGTTCATGTTTAAAATATATACGTTGTTTTCTATATCCTCTGTTGTTTCACGCATGCGCGCTGTGCGTGTTTACTCCACTAAGTCCGCCTCCATGGTCTAGTGGTTAAGGTCGCTGACTTGTATACCACTGTAACCTATCATCTCTGATGGTCACGCGTTCGAGCCTCGCTCAGACCGTGTCTCATTTATATGAAAGATTTGGCAGTTTCTTACGGAGGTTGGTGCACCAAGTACTGGTTAACCGCTGGAGCCTGCCCAGGAAAGGTGTTGTTAGGTAAACTGCCCGTCGCTCAAATGGGAAACCGGTAGTGACGTTAAATAAACTTAAATACAAAAATCAATAAAAAAAATCCCTACACTCCCCTATTTTTTTTCAAGTAATTTGCAAAGTGTTTCTTCTTGCATGTACTTAACCCTTTCCTCCCATAGAGATGTAGTTTTATTTCATACATTTGGCTGTAATTTACCAATCATACGCAATGGATAAGCTATGCATTTTCCTACTCCACCGTCATAGAGGTTACTAGGAATTATTAAGGGTTGTATACACTACGTTGTTCCGATCTTTAGTATAGCTTGTTTGACTACTAATGTGTCGATCTATGTCAATAGGCATTGGCGTCGAGAGGCGCTTCTAAGGAGGAAAGGGTTCAATTGTATTATTGATATAATAAAATAGTGTTTCATATTTCCTTATATGTATACAATACATGTAAGTCTGTAACAACCCACTGTTACAAATACATGTATTACTGATTTTAATTATTGTCTACACGTAGCCATTGTTAACCCAATCTGTCCATCGAGAGGTGCTTCTAAGGGGGAACTTGTTAAACTGGTTTATTTCCTGAATTACAGGTTGTTGGAATATTATGTCTTGAATGGAATGTCTGACGATGCAGTTGATCACGTGATCAATTGGGGGTTACATGTGTTAGTATTATGTTAACTCTTTGCATGCTGGGTACGATATGGCTATAAATAGTTCAAAATAATTTTAGCAGACGACAATTGATTAATGTTATTTTCTTATGTGTAGCTGAACACTCTGGACTTATTTCATCTAATGCAATTCCATAATATATTGGTATGTTATTTCTTCCGCTTGCGTGGAAAGAGTTAATAGGCAAACATTATTCATTCCAATGTGATTTGTAGCTAATCATTTACTGGAACTGAATGAATTAAATCATTTACTGGAACTGAATGAATTAAATCATTTACTGGAACTGAATGAATTAAATCATTTACTGGAACTGAATGAATTGAATAATTTACTGGAACTGAATGAATTAAATAATTTACTGGAACTGAATAAATTGAATAATTTACTGGAACTGAATGAATTGAATCATTTACGGGAACTGAATGAATTGAATCATTTACGGGAACCGAATACATTGAATAATTTACTGGAACTGAATGAATTGAATAATTTACTGGAACTGAATGAATTGAATCATTTACGGGAACCGAATACATTGAATAATTTACTGGAACCGAATGAATTGAATCATTTACTGGAACTGAATGAATTAAATCATTTACTGGAACTGAATGAATTGAATCATTTACGGGAACCGAATACATTGAATAATTTACTGGAACTGAATGAATTGAATAATTTACTGGAACTGAATGAATTGAATCATTTACGGGAACCGAATACATTGAATAATTTACTGGAACCGAATGAATTGAATCATTTACTGGAACTGAATGAATTAAATCATTTACTGGAACTGAATGAATTGAATCATCTGGATAACGTCCTTATATGAAATACTGCAACACCCAAAATGGGACTGCAACCTGAGGGTCAAGTGATTTGAAGACAACTACCATACCACTCTGCCAAAGAGGTCCCTGGGGGTGAATTTAGTTAGTCATATTTTATTGCTCGATTCGTTTTACAAGTGAATACAAGAACATGATTTACATATACATGTGAATACAAGAACATGATTTACATATACACGTGAATACAAGAACATGATTTACATATACACGTGAATACAAGAACATGATTTACATATACACGTGAATACAAGAACATGATTTACATATACACGTGAATACAAGAACATGATTTACATATACACGTGAATACAAGAACATGATTTACATATACACGTGAATACAAGAACATGATTTACATATACACGTGAATACAAGAACATGATTTACATATACACGTGAATACAAGAACATGATTTACATATACACGTGAATACAAGAACATGATTTACATATACACGTGAATACAAGAACATGATTTACATATACACGTGAATACAAGAACATGATTTACATATACACGTGAATACAAGAACATGATTTACATATACACGTGAATACAAGAACATGATTTACATATACACGTGAATACAAGAACATGATTTACATATACATGTGAATACAAGAACATGATTTACATATACATGTGAATACAAGAACATGACAAATGAAAGAAAGGCAAACGGGTCAGGCCACAAGTTCTAGCAACATTAGTTACGGCCCTTCCCGACATGGTGAATGAAGTCAATTTCAAATTACAGCTTGCTTTAAGCTGTCGAAAAAGGGGAATCGAATGATTCCTTTCCTGGGGTACGCAGGTACGCGATGCATACTGTGGTACCAGAGAAATAATGATACAATGCTATAGTTATATACTCATAGTTGGCATTACCTGAGCTTTAACCAAAGCATACATAGTATGGGATGGATAACATCGACATTACCTGAGGTTTAACCAAAGCATACATAGCATGGGATGGATAACATCGACATTACCTGAGCTTTAACCAAAGCATACATAGCATGGGATGGATAACATCGACATTACCTGAGGTTTAACCAAAGCATACATAGCATGGGATGGATAACATCGACATTACCTGAGCTTTAACCAAAGCATACATAGCATGGGATGGATAACATCGACATTACCTGAGCTTTAACCAAAGCATACATAGCATGGGATGGATAACATCGACATTACCTGAGCTTTAACCAAAGCATACATAGCATGGGATGGATAACATCGACATTACCTGAGCTTTAACCAAAGCATACATAGCATGGGATGGATAACATCGACATTACCTGAGCTTTAACCAAAGCATACATAGCATGGGATGGATAACATCGACATTACCTGAGGTTTAACCAAAGCATACATAGCATGGGATGGATAACATCGACATTACCTGAGGTTTAACCAAAGCATACATAGCATGGGATGGATAAAATCGACATTACCTGAGCTTTAACCAAAGCATACATAGCATGGGATGGATAACATCGACATTACCTGAGCTTTAACCAAAGCATACATAGCATGGGATGGATAACATCGACATTACCTGAGGTTTAACCAAAGCATACATAGCATGGGATGGATAACATCGACATTACCTGAGGTTTAACCAAAGCATACATAGCATGGGATGGATAACATCGACATTACCTGAGGTTTAACCAAAGCATACATAGCATGGGATGGATAACATCTACATTACCTGAGGTTTAACCAAAGCATACATAGCATGGGATGGATAACATCGACATTACCTGAGGTTTAACCAAAGCATACATAGCATGGGATGGATAACATCGACATTACCTGAGGTTTAACCAAAGCATACATAGCATGGGATGGATAACATCTACATTACCTGAGGTTTAACCAAAGCATACATAGCATGGGATGGATAACATCGACATTACCTGAGGTTTAACCAAAGCATACATAGCATGGGATGGATAACATCGACATTACCTGAGCTTTAACCAAAGCATACATAGCATGGGATGGATAACATCGACATTACCTGAGCTTTAACCAAAGCATACATAGCATGGGATGGATAACATCGACATTACCTGAGGTTTAACCAAAGCATACATAGCATGGGATGGATAACATCGACATTACCTGAGGTTTAACCAAAGCATACATAGCATGGGATGGATAACATCGACATTACCTGAGGTTTAACCAAAGCATACATAGCCTGATATGGATATCATCAAGCTAAACATAATATGAGATTGACGACACCAAGCAAAGCATAGTATTTCATAGATAATTTCAAACCAAATATTTAACAAGTCGGGTATACGAAAATTTATGGAAAGTTTAAAACATCTTAGTGGTACAATAAGGTGGGGAATCCGGGTATACGAATATTTATGGAAAGTTTAAAACATCTTAGTGGTACAACATGGTGGGGAATCCGGGTATACGAACATACGAATATTTATGGAAAGTTTCAAACATCTTAGTGATACAACATGGTGGGGAATCCGGGTATACGAATATTTATGGAAAGTTTCAAGCATCTTAGTGATACAACATGGTGGGGAATCCGGGTATACGAATATTTATGGAAAGTTTCAAGCATCTTAGTGATAAAACATGGTGTGGAATCCGGGTATACACACGTTTATTGAACGTTTCAAGCATCTTAGTGGTACAACATGGTGGGGAATCCGGGTATACACACGTTTATTGAACGTTTCAAGCATCTTAGTGGTACAACTTGGTTGAGAATCCGGGTATACGAATATTTATGGAAAGTTTAAAACATCTTAGTGATACAACATGGTGGGGAATCCGGGTATACGAACATACGAACATTTATGGAAAGGTTCAAACATCTTAGTGGTGGGGAATCCGGGTATATGGAAAGCTTAAAAAACATACCTCTTTTCAGTAATCCCGGGAGCTTTCCAGTCTGCCGTGCACGGTGTGATCACTGGTAAAGACTACCGCTCAGGTGTTGAGACAACTCTCCGAGCCGGGGGTTGCAATGCTTCACGGGGTGGATTTATCGGCGCATGCCTGGCTGCTCAGGTATTTATCATTTATAAGTACAAGTTATTGATCACATACCGTCTGACCCTATAAATATTAACAGTCTTCCATACTAATCCAGTATAATATTAACAGTCTTCCATACCAATCCAGTATAATATTAACAGTCTTCCATACTAATCCAGTATAACATTAACAGTCTTCCATACCAATCCACTATAATATTAACAGTCTTCCATACCAATCCACTATAACATTAACAGTCTTCCATACTAATCCAGTATAATATTAACAGTCTTCCATACCAATCCAGTATAATATTAACAGTCTTCCATACCAATCCACTATAATATTAACAGTCTTCCATACCAATCCACTATAATATTAACAGTCTTCCATACCAATCCAGTATAACATTAACAGTCTTCCATACCAATCCAGTATAACATTAACAGTATTCCATATAACATTAACAGTCTTCCATACCAATCCAGTATAACATTAACAGTCTTCCATACTAATCCAGTATAATATTAACAGTCTTCCATACTAATCCAGTATAACATTAACAGTCTTCCATACTAATCCACTATAATATTAACAGTCTTCCATACCAATCCAGTATAACATTAACAGTCTTCCATACTAATCCACTATAATATTAACAGTCTTCCATACTAATCCACTATAATATTAACAGTCTTCCATACTAATCCACTATAACATTAACAGTCTTCCATACCAATCCACTATAACATTAACAGTCTTCCATATAACATTAACAGTCTTCCATACCAATCCACTATAACATTAACAGTCTTTCATACCAATCCACTATAACATTAACAGTCTTCCATATAACATTAACAGTCTTCCATACCAATCCAGTAAAACATTACCAGTCTTCCATACCAATCCACTATAACATTACCAGTCTTCCATACCAATCCACTATAATATTAACAGTCTTCCATACCAATCCACTATAATATTAACAGTCTTCCATACCAATCCACTATAACATTAACAGTCTTCCATATAACATTAACAGTCTTCCATACCAATCCACTATAATATTAACAGTCTTCCATATAACATTAACAGTCTTCCATACCAATCCACTATAATATTAACAGTCTTCCATATAACATTAACAGTCTTCCATACTAATCCAGTATAACATTAACAGTCTTCCATACTAATCCACTATAACATTAACAGTCTTCCATACCAATCCACTATAATATTAACAGTCTTCCATATAACATTAACAGTCTTCCATACCAATTCACTATAATATTAACAGTCTTCCATACCAATCCACTATAACATTACCAGTCTTCCATACCAATTCACTATAATATTAACAGTCTTCCATACCAATCCACTATAACATTAACAGTCTTCCATACTAATCCACTATAATATTAACAGTCTTCCATACCAATCCACTATAACATTAACAGTCTTCCATACTAATCCAGTATAACATTAACAGTCTTCCATACTAATCCAGTATAACATTAACAGTCTTCCATACTAATCCAGTATAACATTAACAGTCTTCCATACCAATCCACTATAACATTAACAGTCTTCCATACCAATCCAGTATAACATTAACAGTCTTCCATACCAATCCAGTATAATATTAACAGTCTTCCATACTAATCCAGCATAATATTAACAGTCTTCCATACTAATCCAGTATAATATTAACAGTCTTCCATACTAATCCAGCATAATATTAACAGTCTTCCATACTAATCCAGTATAATATTAGTTAGTTTATACAAATTTATGTTAGCTTCGTTTGTTAAAAAATTCTTACAATTTATATTAATCACTCTCGAGACCTGGTGGAATCCATCGCAAAGAGGAAATGTGGAATTGAAATGCCTTGCCTAAGGGCACAATCGTAACGGCTCCATAAGGACCCCGGGGCTCGAACTCCGGGCATTTCGCACCTAAAGCGAGTATTCTACTACTGCGCTATCACGACTTCCATAAGCATAATATCAGAGTCTGCAAGGCATCCAGACAATATAGTATGTCTACGTTAATAATAATAATAAAGACTTTATTTTACGAGAGAACTCATATAATAAAAGTTAATATACCACGAGGCCCTGAGCATATATACAAATCAAATGATAGGACTATAAGTGAAAACTGCACATTGGAATTATATAGTAATGCTAAAGCTGAAAAGTAGAGATACTATATATATACTTTTATATTTCAGCATGGACTGTCAAGTATCCCGGACAGTTGGAAAGATAAAACAATTAGGTACCCGGAAATGCTAGATCTGGCACAGAAACTCGTGCAAATCAAATTGTATTAAAATAGTGGAAAACGAAGACTCTTAGATATTGGAACACAAAAGATCTAGCATAGAATCCAGTACCGTAGCCAGAGGCAAATTTCAACCGAGGCAATCTAGGGGGTCCTGTGGCATGTTCCCGCTTAAAATTGTTGTGGATATAGAATCGATTTTCCTGCGTAGATATTCTAGCTGAATATAGTTAATTTTTATCCGCCGAATAACCGAAAAGTACATGTGAACCGGAAGTAGATACATGTATGTTTTCGGTAATGGTCAGAAATTGATCGCCCATTTCGTAGTATTGTTTCCTATTTGTGTAAAACTACGGGAAAGGTTAGCCTGGGTGCCAGTCTGTCGATTTTTCAACTTCTGGCAAAATGACAGCCTGGGGAAACTGGATTTCCGATCGTAGCGCCATCTACTTACACCCGCTTTTATGAGGGTGTAGATTTGAAGAACAACAACTCTTCTCGACAAGATAATATAGCTAAATAAAGAAACGGAATTCTATCGGAAATCGCCGAACAGGCACGATTATACACGATCATTTCCGAATAATTATACACGAATGCTCCCGTATACTCATTTACATTGCAAACATATAATGTCCCGTTTTTGTGTTATATCGACAAGATGGCGGATTTTAAATATTACCGTTATATGGTAGTGGGTCGATTCGGCGTAATTGAACTAAGGACGACTTAAATATTGAGTAAATATGTCAAATCAGACGCACATTGTACTTTTTTAAACTATGTATCGTTCCGTTGACCCGTAAACAATGGCGACCAATTATAAAGTTTATCAACACTGCAGTGCCTCGCTTTTGATTCAAGTACGTCATTAATTAAGTCACGTGCTAATAGGCCTATTAATAGGATTAATAATTTCACGAGAAACCCCACAGACGAATCTGTAGTCCAGTGGTAACACACTTGACTGGTAATCCAGGGATCGCAGGTCCGATCCCCCGTCTGACCCTAATAAAATTAACAGTCTTTCAGATGGGACATTAAACCGAGGTCTCGTGTCGGTGCTATACACCGTGAAAGTTAAAGAACCAGATGAGACTCTGGAATGGGTCTCTGTCTGTATCATTGCACTATTCTCCAAAATCTAAAATGACTAATCTCTTCAGGAGGCGTCGCTCATATGGGCAACCGGTAGCGACGATAAATAAACGTAAAATACACCCGATTCTGTCGAGTATGGATCGGTTAGGGAATGAATGGGGGTTTTGTGCTTATAATTAATTGGCAATTCACTGGTAGGTTCGGATGTGCAAGTCGACTCCTGACAGAATTCAACAATCCATGTACATGATACAATTGTCATGCCATATTCATGTCATAAAAGGATAACTGACCGTTATGCATATCAGTAATTAGTTATTTACCCATAAGACGAAGCTTCTAAAATACTATTGCATTTAGTTCATTAATTTATATTACATGTGTAGCCCAGGTCATATTTTATTATATTAAATAATTATGGATGGTACATAAATATATTCCATAACCTTGCTACCCGTAACTCGAGTACAAGTGATCTGATTGGTTGATTTGAGATATAAACTCGCCTGAACCAACAATTGATCTGATTGGTTGATTTGAGATATAGACTCGTCTGAACCAATCAGAAACTTGAATTGGAGAAAATCTGTATAGCCTCCAGGCAGTGCAGGGAGGTGACGTCATTGTGCAAGACACTTAAATTAATTTTACTTCTTCATTTCTTTCTTCATGAAAAAATGGATTCCACCAGGAATAAAGTCTGAAAGCGATTGCCTAATGTTGAAAGAACTTGATTCACAATCGAGTTAAATATCTTAAATACTTGACTAAATATTCCTCTTTGGGATTTTATTATTATATTTAGCCAATAACTGAATATTAATTTGTACGAGTATGATCAACTGATAAAGGTTGGGTATTTATGAAGAATTTGCTTTAAACTGTAACGTTAGCATTATTTGAGGTTTCACCTTCCTTGATCAGTTGAAAATACATACTACATTGTATAATGTAAAATAATTATAATCGATACACACCAACGGGGAATAACTTGAAATAGAACACGCATCGTAATAACCACGAGTGGTCTCCCATGCAGTCTGTTCACTCGGTGGCGCAATGTTAGTGGTTAAATATGTAACCCATAGGCGACGTTGCCGTGCGTGCGTGCGTGCGTGCGTGCGTGCGTGCGTGCGTGCGTGCGTGCGTGCGTGCGTGCGTGCGTGCGTGCGTGCGTGCGTGCGTGCGTGCGTGCGTGGCTTATGCTATTGAAAGCTGGTTGTACAAGTATCACATGGTTCATCATCATTTCCTTGATATAGCTTTTCTGATCCCCCACCCCCCGGATTTTCTAACTTGTTACACATATATTATATACAATGTACATGTACATGTTGTGCTTCCGTTTCTGTTAATAAACTTTACGAGACAGATTTATGTTGTCGTCTGCTCAGCCTTCATCAGGGGGAAAAGGGACTGGGTGTGGGAGTGGGCTGGGTGGGGTAGTGCTGGGTGGGGGATGAGGGAGGCTGGTGGGGAGGAGGGGTTGTGTGCGGGAGTGGGCTGGGTGGGGGAGGAGGGGGTTGGGTGGGGTAGGGGGCTGGGTGGGTGATGAAGTTTCGGAGGCTGTGTAGGGGCGTGGTGGGGAGGCTGGATGGGGAGGAGGGGTTGGGTGCGGGAGGGGCTGGGTCTTCATCAGAAAAAAGGGAGTGGGCTGGGTGGGGTAGGTGGCTGGGTGGGGAAGGAGGGGAGGCTGGTTGGGGAGGATGGGGTTGGGTTCGGGAGGGAGGGAGCTGGGTGAGGGGCTGGTGAGGTAGAGTTGGGTGGGGGAGGAGGGGAGGCTGGGTAGGGGAGGAGGGGCTGGTTGGGGAGCGGCTGGGTGGGGATGCTGAGGAGGCCGGGTAGGAGGGGCTGGGTGAGGGAGGAGGGGATGCTGGGTGTGGGGAAGGGGCTGGGTGGGGGAGGAGGGGGAGGAGGCTGGGTTGGGAGGAGGGAAGGCTGGGTAGGGGAGGAGGGGGCTGGGTGGGGGAGGATGGTGGGTGGGTAGGAGGAGAGGATGGGTGGGTGGGATAGGAGGGGTGGGGGAGGGGCTGTGTGGGGAGGGGGCGTGGTTGGGGAGGAGGAAGACTAGGAGCCTGAAACCGCTAGTAAGGCATACTAGAGAAGGAAGATTTAAATGTTTCAAAACTTTCCTTGAAGCTTATCAACAATCTACACTATTTTATTGACTACTTCTGAAGGGGGCATTTGTCTACTGATTAGCGGACGAATATATGCAATGCTATGGACTACATAGTGTTCAAAGAATGTAGAATTATTTTATCGAGTCGAGTATTGTATCAGTTGGCGCATACGTCCAGTTTTCAGTTCATATCCGAGGACATCTGACAAGGTTTGAGATTAGCTATTTCTTCCTTTTTCATTAATGTTATTTATACGGTTTTTACCCATTGAACACCAAGTAACTGACATGGACTGGTGCATGATATTTAACCCATTCAACACCAAGTAACTGACATGGACTGGTGCATGATATTTAACCCATTCAACACCAAGTAACTGACATGGACTGGTGCATGATATTTAACCCATTCAACACCAAGTAACTGACATGGACTGGTGCATGATATTTAACCCATTCAACACCAAGTAACTGACATGGACTGGTGCATGATATTTAACCCATTCAACACCAAGTAACTGACATGGACTGGTGCATGATATTTAACCCATTCAACACCAAGTAACTGACATGGACTGGTGCATGTATTTAACCATTCAACACCAGTAACTGACATGGACTGGTGCATGATATTTAACCCATTCAACACCAAGTAACTGACATGGACTGGTGCATGATATTTAACCCATTCAACACCAAGTAACTGACATGGACTGGTGCATGATATTTAATCCATTGATCACCAAGTAACTGACATGGTCTGGTGCATGATATTTAACCCATTAAACACCAAGTAACTGACATGGACTGGTGCATGATATTTAACCCATTCAACACCAAGTAACTGACATGGACTGGTGCATGATATTTAACCCATTCAACACCAAGTAACTGACATGGACTGGTGCATGATATTTTTTTACCAATACATTAATCAGAAAATTATATTTGGACCAGTTCATTTATCAAAATGGGTAATTTTGTCTATAAAATAGTAATATTACTGGCAAAAAGTGCAGATCCTGATGAGACGGCTCGTCACGAACACGTGCAGATCTTGATGAGACGGTTCGTCACGAAGCCTCGTGCAGATCCTGATGAGACGGCTCGTCACGAAACCCCGTGCAGATCCTGATGAGATGGCTCGTCACGAACCCCGTGCAGATCCTGATGAGACGGTTCGTCACGAAGCCTCGTGCATATCCTGATGAGATGGCTCGTCACGAACCCCGTGCAGATCCTGATGAGACGGTTCGTCACGAAGCCTCGTGCAGATCCTAATGAGATGGCTCGTCACGAACCCCGTGTAGATCCTGATGAAACGGCTCGTTTTTTTTGGACGAATGGTCACTTTCTTTACCTGATGAAGATTTTACTCGTTCTGTGTGTCAAGGTGGAAGCAGGGAAACTATTGTATGTATGTTCCATTAATGTCAAACCGCGGGGACGTAGACATGTTTTCCTGGGCAAACTTAGCCGACCTAAGTGATTAACCAGTACTAAACAATGTGGCTACATACGTGGCCTGACCGAGTATCGAACCCGGGACCGATCGATTCCAAATCCGACGCTCTACCAATGGACCACGGATGCCACTATTCGACAGTTTAGCATATATATCCACCAATAGTTCAAATAAAATACAACATCACAATACTGTCTAAAGACAATTTCTCATTTCAATTTGTATCACTAATTAGTCCATAGGAAATCGATCCACAATTAATTCATGAAAACATTTTCGATGGCCGAGAAAAACACCGCCATTTTACCAACGGAAAGTAGAGAACTGTCCTATTATTCTATGTAGACCTGACAGTGACAGTTAGGGAAGGGGTCCATATCAGGTAGGGGCGCATGTCAGATATGATGCCCATCATTTGAATAGAATAATGTCAGGTAGGGTACCCATGTCAAGTAGGGGGGGGGGGCAATTGCCAGGTAGGAGGCCTTGTCAAGTATGATGCTCCTGTCCGGTAGGAGCATATGTCAGTGTCAGGTAGGGGTCGGATGAGTATCTTCTCTACCCTATTGTCGCTATTATTTCAGCCATGAAAACCCTGTGCTTCATTCTGCTTGCGGTCTCAGTTCATCTCGGGTATGATTTCTAGTTTCATATTATACTAGAGGACAAAGAAAACGCACACCTACATCATATGATTAGTATTACATGAACACGAAATACGAAGGATTCCATCAAAGATATATCACATCTTTATTACAAAACACAAACTGAACAACTAAAAATATTCCAAAATGTTTAAAACTATGTATTTATGTAATTATTGTTTTTCATGTAAAACACACTTATCCGAAGTGTGCGTTCTCTATGTCCTCTAGTATAGTTCAATTATATTTAATTATGCTATATTATGTTATATCTACAAAGATGTGGGTGAAGTTAGCAGTGAGCAGTGTACTGCCAGTGTACTGCTGGCAGTGAGCAGTGTACTGCTGTACTGCTGGCAGTGAGCAGTGTACTGATGTATTGCTAGCAGTGAGCAGTGAGTAGTGTAATCCAGCAGTGAGTTATGTATTCTAGTAGTGTATGATGTGTATATGCCAAATTTCGAAAAAGAAATAAATAAAAATAATAAAATAATAATTTTAATTTGTTACTGCCAGTGTACTGCCAGCAGTACAGCAGTACACTGGCAGTACACTGCTCACTTCACCCACATTATACAAAGTACGTACAATTGGGGCAAAAGGCAAGACGGTTCATCCCAAAACTCGTGCTACATTTATACCGTAAGTGTAATTAGATGACCGTTAGAAGAAATAAGACATTTAAAAATGTGAATCGGCTGCCAGATACAAATGTTGGGGTTTAATGTTACATCAACAGCTTAAGTCACAGACGCTTGAGGTTTGAACAAATGGTTTTGTGTTGTTTTTTTTAAAACTTTATTTATTTTACAACGATTGCGAAGCAAGTTTTAACAACTTATATTAATCACTCTCATTGGCGCGGATGAAAGCGTATAGTAAGTAAGTAAGTAAGTAAGTAAGTAAGTAAGTAAGTAAGTAAGTAAGTAAGTAAATAGTTTATTATAGTGACATGTGCATTAACATATTTCAATACATACATAAATACATGAATATAGCACCCGACCCAATGGGTCTATAAGTCACCTACATATTAAATTGTTATACATATAAACATCATATAGAAGTCACAATGATTACATCAACAATATGATATTCAGTCATGTACATATGGTATTTATGACTGTAATGTTAGCAATGGTAATGGTTACAACAATGATTATTATAAATTCACACCTTTATAATAAAGTTCGACTACTCGAGAGTAACTGTAAATGGACAGGTAATCATTGTTAATATATAACTGTACACACTGAAAATAAAATCCATATACTGTGAGATCTGTAACAAATAATTAAATTCAAGTCATCATCATCATCATCAGCAGCAGCAGCAGCAGCAACAGCAGCAGCATCATCATCATCAGCAGCAGCAGCAGCAGCATCATCACCACCCTCATCATCTTCATCATTACCATCATCACCACCACCACCACCATCATCATCATCATTGTGTATTGTAATACAATAAAAATAAAGGACATAATGAACGTTCAGTAATTACATATTATAAATTAAACATTTTCTCCTCAGATATGCTCTCACAACAAACTTGGCCACTTTTCTTGGGTATGAGTTTAACAGAAGTTTTAGTATTTGGGTATCTGTTAGATTGTTAAACTGTTATTGTATCTCCAAGTACACTTAATCTTATATCATCGTACAAATGACAGTGAATGATAAAGTGGGGTTCATCCTCCACAGAATGTAGTGTACAAAACCGACACAAGCGCTCCTCTACACGTTCACCTATATATCTTCCTGTCTCTAGTCTTAATGGTAAAATTCCACACCTAAACTGGCACAACACTGAGCGTTCGTGTTTATTAAGGTTCATTTGTACATATTCTTATGTGGTGTTATATATGTGGTCATTCGTGTGGGAGGAAACCGGAGTACCCGGAGAAAACCCACCTGTCCGATCTGGCGACCATCGTACCATCTCACATACTTCCCGTTCCGAGGATCGAACCCAGGTTACATTGGTGAGAAACGAGAGCGCTAACCACTGCGCTAATTGTTCAAAACCAAAAAAATAAAAAAACATGTTTTTTGCTCTTTTTTTTAGAACACTATGATACACTAGACATAGGCTAGACATTATACATACACTTGGCTAGACCATTCCAAGCACGTTTAAAAATGACATCCAGTCATCACAGACGGATATGTAGTCGGGTGGTAACACGCTGGACTGGTAATCCAGGGATCGCAGGTTCGATCACCCGTCTGACCCTAATAAAATTAACAGTCTTTCAGTTGGGACGTTAAACCGAGGTCTCGTGTCGGTGCTTTACACCGTGCACGTAAAAGAACCAGAAGAGATTCTGGAATGGATCTCTGTCTCTATCATGCACTATCCTCCAAAAATCTAAAATGACTAATCTCTACAGGAGGCGTCGCTCATATGGGCAACCGGTAGCGACGATAAATAAACGTAACACACACATATTATGGCTATATACTGAAATATGACACTGTCGCAAATGTAAGGAACCCGCGTGCTATTCAATTCAACGGCTGTACTATGCCAGTATCTAAGATTAATTGTAAAGACACTATTTTAATTCTCTGCAGCAATCATGTGTCTATCAAACAATGGCGTCTGGACGTCTACCTTCCTCTTGCACTCTATGTGTACCTTCGAACTCATTTAACAAAGGTTAATCTACAATGAGGCCCTCAACATATATACAAATCAAATGATAGGACTATAAGTGAATAACTGCATATTGGCATTATATAGTAATGTTAAAGCTGAACAGTTTAAAAGTTTAAACTTTATTTATTTTACAACGATTGCGAAGCACGTTTTAACAACTTATATTAATCACTCTCGTTGATGAAAGCGTGTGGTTATTTGTGTGGGAGGAAACCGGAGGACCCGTAGAAAACACACATGTCCGATCTGGCGACCACCGTACCATCTCACATACTTCACGGCCCGAGGATTGGTGAGAAGCGAGCATGCTAACCACTGCGCTGAAAAGTAGAGAAACTATCATATGTTATGGAATAATTATGATATATGAAATTGCCTAACAGAATAACGTCTGTTAAATGCCATGTATAAATACAGGACATTGCCATAATACAATACATGCATGCATTCAATCTTTGTTTTCAGATTTGCAGCAGTCACAACACACGCAACAACAACATCAAGGTGACTAAATGTTTGTATATTATATAACTATCTCATCATCGTCATTCTCTGCTGTCCGATTAGCGCATTGGTTAGCGCGGTCGCTTCTCACCAATGCGACCCGCGTTCGATCCTCGGACCTGTCATTCTCGTTTTACACTCGCCCACATTTCTCGGCGGTGGCGAGTATGAATAAACTTCTACAATAATAGTTCTACATTTTTCTAACAGACGGATCAGTAGTCCAATGGTTAATTCCGTTGACTGCGAATCCAGGGTCGCAGGTTCGACCCCACGTCTGACCATAATAATATTAACCTCTTTCGGTAAGGGACCCAGCAGGAACTGCACTTTTTGCCAGTAATATTACTATTTTTAGACAAAATGTCCCATTTTGATAGATGAACTGGTTCAAGTGTAATTTTCTTATTAATTTATTGGTCTAAAATATCATGCATCAGTCTATGCCAGTTACTTGGTGTTCATTGGGTTAACTACACACAGTTCGAACGCACGTCGCTAGACCGACGATAATATAGGGTTACTATTCCAAACATTTTTTATTATTTTTATTTTGAGGCCCCATAAGTGGGTAACCCCGTTTATCTTTTTCAATGTAATATATTCATAATCACAGAAATCACATCCAATACATAGCAATGAGAGACATCGGTCAGTTATTGCCCCTGAATACTCTCTAAAAGTAGATAGTTCCTATTAAGTGTTCTCCTCTATTTTTATCGTTGCTTCCTTTGCACAACATGCTAGCCATTTTATTCCACTATTTCTTCTTAAGAGTTTTAAATTACTATAGCTCAACATATCTCATACAGTATACTTATGTAATGGGTATTTATTTCTAAAAGAATGTTTTCAGTTAATTAACACATTTATCATACAGCAACATCTGGTTAAGAAACAACAGTAAAAACAAAGGATTCTAGCTAAAAGGACCTATTCACATTTTGAAATAAATCAGAATTTATCTGCCAAGGGAGGTAATAGAAAATTAGAGATGTCTTTCATTATGTACAATCCTAATTTGAACTTAATAGTAGTTGTCTCCCTTAATCATCAAAGAAAAAACCAATGTAATATTTTGAAATGAAATTTTATAAAATTAATAATGTTAATAAAAATAATCAAACTATTACTATTCCAAACTTAGCCTCGATTTGATCCAGTGCATATTTTCCCACAGTAATCCTGTGGCCCCAAGCATTCCGACGGGTGCCGCCTTTGACAAGCTGGTGGAAAAGAGCTTTGATAATGTGGACAGCGACAATGATAACTTCATTGAGTCCTATGAGTTTGATACGCTGATCATCGTGGCAGACAACGACAGTAAGTAGATGAGTTTCTTAATTTAAGTTAATACAAATTTAATTTAGACCGATTCCGAGACAAGTTATTACAACCTTATATAAATCGGTATTGAAACCTCACTCCTGATGGAGTCCATCGCCATGAGGGAGGGAGAGGGGATAGGTAATGTGGAATTTAAGTGCCTTGCCTAAGGGCACAATCGTAACGGCTCCTGTGGGGCTCGACCTCCGGACCGTTCGCACCTGCAGCGAACGCACTACCATTGCGTTATCACGAAACCTCATTCCTGATCGAATCCATCGCCATGAGGGAGAGAGAAGAGAGGAGGTAATGTGGAATTTAAATGCCTTGCGTAAGGGCACAATCGTAACGGTTTCAGCTGGGCGTGAACTCCGGCCCTTTCTCACCTCAAGCGAACGCACTACCACTGCACTAGCACGACTTCTTGTGGAAATCGCAACGGACTTAGGACCAAAACTTTGTAATGATCTTGGTCTGAATATTAGCGGTGTACCGAGTGCCCTCTAACATGGTTCTAGTAGCAATGCGACATCCAATCTGGGCATGAGGTTATACAACTTTCCTCAAATCGTAAGCTTCTGATTGGTTGAGCCAAGAGCAAAACTCAAACTGACCCAATCATATCGAGTTTGAGCTTTGATAAACATTTTATAACCTCTGACCCTGGATTCACGGTGACTTTACATACGGATCTGTAGTCCAGTGGTAACACGCTGGACTGGTAATCCAGGGATCGCATGGTCGATCCCCCTTCTGATCCTAATAAAATAAACAATCTTTCAGTTGGGACGTTAAACCGAGGTCTCGTGTCGATGCTTTACACCGTGCACGTACAAGAACCAGAGGAGATTCTGGAATGGGTCTCCTCTGTGTATCATTGCACTATCCTCCAACATTCTAAAATGACTAATCACTTAAGGAGGCGTCGCTCATATGGGCAACCGGTAACGACGATAAATAAACGTAAGCACACACTCACGGTGACTGAATACACTGTGTATGATAAATCGTGTTCATCCTTTCCCCCAAATTGAGATTTAGGCTATTCCATGTGTACCTACTACTATGCGAACACAATGGACGCACTTGTCGTTTGTCTTGACTGCAACTCATAGACACGTGGAAAGGACGGGATATACTGTCCTCGAACGGGTAGCGGACGGGATATACCATCGCATGGACGCATTAAGATCTCGGATGCTGTTAGGACACCGGTTCTTAAATTCAACGATATATCAGGAACACCATGACGAATAGGTGTGACACTTTTATTGTTGTATATTATTACATCACAACATTTAGACCGGTGTTATTGTAATATCATGTAATTGTAATATGTGCATTACGTTTATTTATCGTCGATACCGGTTGCCCATATGAGTGACGCCTCGTGAAGAGATTAGTCATTTTAGATTGTTGGAGGAAAGTGTAAAGATACAGACCGAGACCCATTCCCCAGAGTCTTCTCTGGTTCTTTCTCGTGCACAATGTAAAGCACCGACACGAGACGAGACCTCGGTTTAAAGTCCCATCTGAAATACTTAGTAGGGTCAGACGGGGGATCGAACCTGCGATCCCTGGATTACCAGTCCAGCGTGTTACCACTGAACTACAGATCCGTCTGTCCGGTAATTTAATACATCAGATTCATATAGATTCAACAAATGTGTTGGTGCGCATACTGTGTACGTGCGTGTGCGCATAGGTTTGTGCGTGCGGGTGCGCATAGGTTTGTGCGTGCGGGTGCGCATACGTTTGTGCGTGCGTGTGAGCATAAGTGTGTGCGTGCGTGTGCGCATACGTGTGTGCGTGCGTGTGAGCATACGTTTGTGCGTGCGTGTGCGCATACGTTTGTGAGTGCGTGTGTGTGTGCGTGCGTGTGTGCGTGAGTGCGTGTGCGTGTTGCATAGTTGTTGTCAAAGCATACAGCACCATGGTTATTGGTTATTTTGCAGACGATGGATGTATGACACTTGACGAGTACAAACATTTCTCGGCGGGACCTGAAGAGATTGCCACCAGGATCTATAACAAATTTGACACTACTAACTCAAACTGCCTAACTGTGGACAAAGTGTTCTCGCAGTTTAAACTCATGGACAAAATCGGTGGGTACATTGCTGTATAAGTTAATATGTGTCTCCCTCCATAAAGTAACGTTGTCTCCACCCGTTAATTCTCATAAATTAGGGCCTAATGTTTATTTCCCTTCATAAATAATCACAAATTAACAGTTGTCTCCCTACATCAATTATCGTAGACTGAACAGTTGTCTCCCTTCATCAATTATCTTAAATTAACAGTTGTCTCCCTTCATCAATTATCGTAGACTGAACAGTTGTCTCCCGTAATCAATTATCTTAAATTAACAGTTGTCTCCCTTCATCAATTATCGTAGACTGAACAGTTGTCTCCCTTCATCAATTATCTTAAGTTAACAGTTGTCTCCCTTCATCAATTATCTTAAATTAACATTTGTCTCCCTACATCAATTATCGGAAACTTAACATTGGACTCCCTTCAAAAATTATCTTAAATTAACAGTTGTCTCCCTTCGTCAATAAACAGCGGGTTAACAATCCTGTTTTGATAGTTTAAACAGTATTTATTTGTTCTATTACATATTTATGTATACATATACAAATGTCATAAAATAATTGTAATACAAAAAGGATCTGAAAACAAGCTTTATACAAAGCTTATATAAATTCATTTCCATGGTAAACATAAAGTCTTGGTATCCGATTAAAGAAATTATGTGTATTATGAAATTATAAATACTTTTTATTGTAAAGTTGTGATAACGTTTGTTTCAAACAAAAATATAGTCCATAATTATTTTCCGGTAATAATTGAAATTGCTGCAAAGTATTTGAATACTACAAGTTCTCATCCCAGCCCATCGGTTGATATATTAATATTCGCTATAGCAACCCATGTTCTACCAGTGATATGTTGGTAGAATTTTTTCAGTGTAAAGTGCATTTTAAAATACGTGCCATTAATATTCTTCATGCATTATGTTCTTATGTCGGTGTGACCTTAGACAGTACCGGACGTAGACGCAAAGATAGTTCTTACAAGATGCATTGCGGCGTTCGTGGTCAAGTGGTAGAGCGTCGGATTTGGAATCGAATGGTCACGAGTTCGATACTCGGTCAGGTCACGTATGTAGTGTCATTGAGCGAGGCATCTCACACACATTGCTTAGTACTGGTTAACCGCTTAGGTCGGCTAAGTATGTCCAGGAAAACATGTCTAGATCCCCAGAAGGGGTTTGGCATTAATGGGACATACATACATACATGCATTGCCCCCAGGCATCTCTATAACATAGATCAAGAATCTGCCAAGCTTATTTCGACTTATTTACGACTCAACACTTCAGCGAATAACCGACGGTGCGAAAGCACGTGAGCTCGCCCATATGGTTTACCGGTGGCGAGGGTAAATAAACGGAATCATCATCACCAAGCTTATTTCTTGATTTCATAGTGTGGAAAAAAACGATTCATATTTATACCCTCACACCGTCTGTTTCTATCTTCTTCAGGCGACCAGAAAGTGACCAAAACAGAGTTCAAAGATTACTACATAAAGGTAATATTGCTTCACTTTTTCTATCTTAGGGGCAGCGGGTCCATTAGTTTATATATTGGACAGTCTTTCGGGTGGGACTAAGCATAGGCTACACCAGTGTGGCGTTCGTGATTTGGAATCGACGGTCCCGGGTTCGATACTCGGCCAGGCCACGTATGTAGTGTCATTGAGCAAGGCACCTCACACACATTTCTTAGTACAGGTTAATCGCTTAGGTCGGCTAAGCCTGCCCAGGAAAACATGTCTAAGTCCCCGCGAGGGGTTTGACATTAAAGGAACATACATACATACACCTCTAAGCATGAGTTATCGTGCCAATTACCGCATGTGTACATAGTATAGTGGATCTATCCTACGCCTAAAATAACATGTCTACTGCTGTTAATTTATCTCGTAAAAGATCCAGAGGAGACTCTGGAATGGGCCTCTGTCTGTATCATTGCACTATCCTCCAAAATAATCAAATGACTAATATCTTCAGGAGGCGTCGCTCATATGGGCAACCGGTAGCGACAATAAATAAACGTAAAACACACATGAAACAAACACATATCCTCTTATTGTTATATTTTCAGCTACTGAATACACTGTTTCCCAATCCAGACCAGACGATCGGATGAACATAGAATGACTTGTGTTGTGTGTTGATGAAATAAAGCATGCCGCCTCATTACTTTGTTAACATATAGATAGTTAAGGAATGGGGGATTACGGCTTTTCATTGCGTCTGTCCGACTGTATGTGGACAGTTTCGCTCAACATGTTCTTCATGGATTTTGATAACTTTATGGGTATATTGAGGTTTGGTTCGATTATAGAGTGCATGCCTGGATGCAAAGACACAATCATTGAAGATTTAATTGGACACATGTTTTGTTAAGATCTAGCTTGACACATGTTTTACCAAAGACTTCGTTGGACACATGTTTTACCAAAGACTTCGTTGGACACATGTTTTACCAAAGTCTTAATTGGACACATGTTTTACCAAAGTCTTAGTTGGACAAATGTTTTACCAAAGTCTTAGTTGGACACATGTTTTACCAAATACTTCGTTGGATACATGTTTTACCAAAGTCTTAGATGGACACGTGTTTTACCAAAGTCTTAGTTGGACACATATTTTACCAAAGTCTTAGTTGGACACATGTTTTACCAAAGTCTTAGTTGGACACATGTTTTACCAGAGTCTAACAAAGTCTTAGTTGGACACATGTTTTACCAAAGTCTTACAAAGTCTTAGTTGGACACATGTTTTACCAAAGTCTTAGTTTGATACATGTTTTACCAAAGTCTTAGTTGGACACATGTTTTACCAAAGTCTCAGTTGGACACATGTTTTACCAAAGTCTTACAAAGTCTTAGTTGGACACATGTTTTACCAAAGTCTTACAAAGTCTTAGTTGGACACATGTTTTACCAAAGTCTTAGTTGGACACATGTTTTACCAAAGTCTTAGATGGATACATCTTTTACCAAAGTCTTAATTGGACACATGTTTTACCAAAGTCTTAGATGGACACGTGTTTTACCAAAGTCTTAGTTGGACACATGTTTTACCAAAGTCTTAGATGGACACGTGTTTTACCAAAGTCTTAGTTGGACACATGTTTTACCAAAGTCTTAGATGGACACGTGTTTTACCAAAGTCTTAGTTGGACACATGTTTTACCAAAGTCTTAGATGGACACGTGTTTTACCAAAGTCTTAGTTGGACACATGTTTTACCAAAGTCTTAGATGGACACGTGTTTTACCAAAGTCTTAGTTGGACACATGTTTTACCAAAGTCTTAGATGGACACATGTTTTACCAAAGTCTTAGTTGGACACATGTTTTACCAAAGTCTTAGTTGGACACATGTTTTACCAAAGTCTTAGTTGGACACATGTTTTACCAAAGTCTTAGTTGGACAAATGTTTTACCAAAGTCTTAGTTGGACACATGTTTTACCAAAGTCTTAGTTGGACACATGTTTTACCAAAGACTTCGTTGGACACATGTTTTACCAAAGTCTTAGTTGGACACGTGTTTTACCAAAGTCTTAGTTGGACACGTGTTTTACCAAAGTCTTAGTTGGACACATGTTTTACCAAAGTCTTAGATGGACACGTGTTTTACCAAAGTCTTAGTTGGACACATGTTTTACCAAAGTCTTAGTTGGACACATGTTTTACCAAAGTCTTAGTTGGACACATGTTTTACCAAAGTCTTACAAAGTCTTAGTTGGACACATGTTTTACCAAATACTTCGTTGGACACATGTTTTACCAAAGTCTTAGATGGACACATGTTTTACCAAAGACTTAGTTGGACACATGTTTTACCAAAGTCTTAGTTGGACACATGTTTTACCAAAGTCTTAGTTGGACACATGTTTTACCAAAGTCCTAGTTGGACACATGTTTTACCAAAGTCTTAGTTGGACACGTGTTTTACCAAAGTCTTAGTTGGACACATGTTTTACCAAAGTCTTAGATGGACACGTGTGTTACCAAAGTCTCAGTTGGACACATGTTTTACCAAAGTCTTACAAAGTCTTAGTTGGACACATGTTTTACCAAAGTCTTACAAAGTCTTAGTTGGACACATGTTTTACCAAAGTCTTAGTTGGACACATGTTTTACCAACGTCTTAGTTGGACACATGTTTTACAAACGTCTTAGTTGGACACATGTTTTACCAAAGTCTTAGTTGGACACATGTTTTACCAAAGTCTTAGTTGGACACATGTTTTACCAAAGTCTTAGTTGGACACATGTTTTACCAAAGTCTTAGTTGGACACATGTTTTACCAAAGTCTTAGTTGGACACATGTTTTACCAAAGTCTTAGTTGGACACATGTTTTACCAAAGTCTTAGTTGGACACATGTTTTACCAAAGTCTTAGATGGATACATGTTTTACTAAAGTCTTAGTTGGACACATGTTTTACCAAAGACTTCGTTGGACACATGTTTTACCAAAGTCTTAGTTGGACACATGTTTTACCAAAGTCTTAGTTGGACACATGTTTTACCAAAGTCTTAGTTGGACACATGTTTTACCAAAGTCTTAGTTGGACACATGTTTTACAAAAGTCTTAGTTGGACACGTGTTTTACCAAAGTCTTAGTTGGACACATGTTTTACCAAATTCTTAGATGGACACGTGTTTTACCAAAGTCTTAGTTGGACACGTGTTTTACCAAAGTCTTAGTTGGACACATGTTTTACCAAAGTCTTAGTTGGACACATGTTTTACCAGTCTTAGTTGGACACATGTTTTACCAAAGTCTTAGTTGGACACATGTTTTACCAAAGTCTTAGTTGGACACATGTTTTACCAAAGTCTTAGTTGGACACATGTTTTACCAAAGTCTTAGTTGGACGAGAGTCCATGTCATCGAGCTTATTGTCTATACTCCTTAATCAATTCATTATATCAGTGTTGGTTGGTGTTGAGGCGGACGCTCCGATTGACTGGCTCATATCTGCATGTGGGTGGGGTAAAGTAGGGGGCACGATAACCTTCTCAGACTATACAAGTTCTTCAAAAATGTGTCCCAAGTTTATAGCCTCGTCACTATCATACAATACTGAGTTAGTTTTTTGTAAAATCTTACTCTCACTGACATCTTCCACAGAATCTGGAGACTCGCTAAACTTTCCCGCATTTCTAAAACTTTCATTGTCCAAACTATTATCTCCGTTATCACTTTTCTTACGTTTATTCCTCTTTTTCTTGTTAGAACCTCCCATAAAGTCCACACTACATAGATCAACACCAAGACAAACTGTTCATGTATAATTCCTTATAACGTGCAAAAGCTATAACGTCCATATAAATCTATCGATATTAATTTGTTCGTGAGCGAGTAAAAATACAACCGGACTCCTTGAACACCTGTTAACCTCCTGTGAAATCTGAAGACCCCGGGACTATTCCGTCTCCAAAAAGTCAAAAATGACACTATGTGTCAAGAGTTTATTTATCGTCGCTACCGAGTGTCCACATGAGCGACGCCTCCTGAAGAGATTAGTCATTACAGATGTTGGAGGATAGTACAATGATACAGACAGAGACCCATTCCAGAGTCTACTCTTGTTCTTTTACGTGCACGGTGTAAAGCACCGACACGAGACCTCGGTTTAGCGTCCCATCTGAAAGACTGTTATTTTTATTAGGGTCAGGCGGGGGATCGAACCTGCGATCCCTGTATTACCAGTCCAGTGTGTTACCACTGGACTACAGATCCGTCTGTAATGACACTGTGCCCAAGCTAACACGGCTTTGTAGTATCCGCATCCAATTACCGTAACATATATAAATGCAACGCGATATTACCGTAACATATATAAATGCAACGCGATATTACCGTAACATATATAAATGCAACGCGATATTACCGTAACATATATAAATGCAACGCGATATTACCGTAACATATATAAATGCACCGCGATATTACCGTAACATATATAAATGCAACGCGATATTGAGGACGATACCATTACACTAAGATATTGTGAAACACGCTTTTATTTTGACTAAGTGATTGTATCCCATTATACCTGGTCGATACCAACTACCTGGATCACCTATATCGTGTTTATTTTATTGGTTTTCTGTTTATATACATATTTCACATATCGCGGGTTGGGCCAGTACGCGTCATACAGACGTAAATACATATTTACTATATTATGTTTATGACTTGCTGCAGAATGTAATGCCTCAACATCACATTTACTATTACTGCGGGGAAGAAAACAATGAAACGGATAAATAAACTGTTGCTTCCAAATGTCTATATATAGACAATATGTTATTTGCAAGGTACACCATTGATTTATAAAATCATAAAATAAAAGTGTTAGTTTAAACATTTTTTATTTCAGTAGTTGTGCATGTATTAAAACACTATCGTGACGTCATACTTTGTAGCTGAGGTCCATTATTATTAATATTGGACTGCTGTCAAAAAGGCCAGAGTATAATATTAAATCCTACGCGTGCATGTACGAAATTAACTATTTTAATTACATGTAGTAGGATATTGTTATATAAGTGTGTGTTTTAAGTAAGATACAAACATCAAACGGATCCAATATGTAAAATAGTGGTACTGTGTTCGGCGATACGCGCCTCACACAGTCCAATATTTTACATATTGGATCGTTTAGGCTTATATCCTAATGTGTTCGATTGCAGCATTTTATTCATGTATGTTATTGCCTGAATAAAATATGATTAAGCTACATGTAATCAAGAAATGAACATTTTACATATACTTTAACAGCAGTAGACTGAAAGGAATAGACCGACATACAACTTATATAGTTCTTCTCCCTCATTTGTTTAAAGTTTAAACTTTATTTATTTTCACCCTTTACATATAGCTCTGATAAAATTAATTGCCAATACACCAATAGTCAAAATTAATTGCCAATACACCAATAGTCGAAATTAATTGTCAATACACCAATAGTCAAAATTAATTGTCAATACACCAATAGTCGAAATTAATTGTCAATACACCAATAGTCGAAATTAATTGTCAATACACCAATAGTCAAAATTAATTGTCAATACACCAATAGTCAAAATTAATTGTCAATACAACACATAGATCATATCAATCAAGCTTAGGATATTTCACATTTTTTAAACTATTTATTTTACAACGATTGTGAAGCAAGTTTTAACAACTTATATTAATCACTCTCGTTGGCGCGGATGAAAGCGTAACTGTGGTCATTCGTGTGGGAGGAAACCGGAGTACCCGGAGAAAACACACCTGTCCGATCTGGCGACCACCGTACCATCTCACATACTTCCCGGTACGGATCGAACCCGGTTTGCATTGGTGAGAAGCGAGCACGCTAACCACTGCGCTAATACCCACTCCAGCACCTCATCTCAGCTCAAAATACACCCTGCCCATTTCTGATCCAACCTGCCCTTTTCTGACTCACCCTGCCCCTTTTCTGACCCACCCTGCCCTTTTCCGATCCACCCTATCCTTTTCTGATCCACCCTGCCCATTTCTGACCCAACCTGCCCTTTTCTGACCCAACCTGCCCCCTTTTCCACTCTAGAATAAACCGTAATAACATTAAGCACTCGGCAACGAAGATCCCACACAACCCATTCCATTTCAGCGAGAGCGAGAGAGAGAGAGAGAGAGAGAGAGAGAGGAGAGAGAGAGGAGAGAGAGAGCGAGAGATAGAGAGCGAGAAAGAGAGCGAGAGAGAGAGAGCAAGCGAGTGAGTGAGTGAGTGAGAGAGAGAGAGAGAGAACGAGATAGAACGAGAGAGAGCGAGAGAGAGAGTGCGAGAATGAGAGAGAGAGCGCGAGAGAGCGAGAGAGATAGTGAGAGAGAGAGAGAGAGAGAGAGAGAGAGAGAGAGAGAGAGCGAGAGAGAGAGAGAGCGAGAGAGTGAGAGAGAGAGGGAGAGAGAGCGAGATAGAACGAGAGAGAGAGGGCGAGAGAGAGAGAGCTAGAGAGAGAGGGGGAGAGCGAGAGAGCGAGAGATAATTTTGAATTGTTAATGCATTTCCTTTTGTATCTTCTGTGTATGCTATCTGTGATGACCTTACGCACCTCTGAACTATGAAGTAAAGGTGAGATGCGTACAGATTAGATGGGACTGGTGATAGAAAATTATGAACCATTATAATACAATACGCGTTTGCTATTTCACCAACGTTTATTATGCACACCGAACACATATAAATGTGTGATAAAATGGACTTAAATGTGTCTATAGAGACAATACTGATTCTACCGAAGCGAATGAACCAATACATAAAGACATTAATATAGAATCTTTTGAAGACCATGAATGCATTTATGACCTCAGAATATCAAACAATATCTTCCTTAAAGCGACACTACATCGCAAAAAGCAAATAAAATGCATTGCTACTACAAATTCTTCCTAATACATTCGAACGCTAACATTGAATCAATAAACAGTGTTTTTGTGGATTGACAGTATGAATTCATATAACGGTTATATAGTGACATTTGTTTGTCATCTGAGTCAATACTAAAAGCGAGGTAATGTCGTTTGGAGATATTCAAAAATATGAGATATCTGTACCATAAATCGTGTTATTCAGGATACACTAGTATTACGCATGGATGTTTACATTATTTTGTTATGTTAACAAACCGCGTATACGACGTTTTGTTTATTAGTTTAAATACTAAGTATTTGAGGAAAATATGTGGAAAGAAACTATACCATATACATGTAATAGGAAACTACATTCTGTAGAAATGTTTGTTTTCACTGATGTAGTGTCTCTTTAAATGCCAGTCAACGGAACACCAGAAAACGCACCACCTATATGTTTGAGATTTGTGTACATTTATAATTTTGCAGAATTTCATAAAATTTGGCACAGACTAGTCCGGCAGTATTGAGGGGCCTAAACACCCAATTCCTGGATAAATCCTTTTTCTCTGTTGATTATTTATCTATAGGACATATATAATGATATCCAGGTGGTGTGAAGTTCTCACCTTTGTGCAATTTGAAATATTCAAGATTTCCAAAATGGCCGCCAATCTGAAAATGGTTTCACAATATATTCGCTAATAAGGCATATACAGTGTTAATAGTTATGCATAGTTATAGTTATGGTATAAATTGTTTCCAAATATTTGCCTCAAACTATTTCAACTAACAAGCAAACGTCGTATACGCGGTTTGTTGACATAACAAAATAATGTAAATAGGGTCGACATTCATGCGTAATCAACAACATGTCCTCGTGAATAACACGATTTATGGTGCATATTTATCGTTATATCTCTCATGTGTGCCTATGCATATTTATTTGTAGACTAGTCTTAGTTAAATTATTTTTAAACGACATTATCTCGCGTTTAGTATTGACTCCGATGACAAACGTCAATTCAGGAGCGCGGATGACCGTTATATGAAATCCGACTTTCAATTTTGAAACTTTGTAAAATCACAAAAACACTGATTATTGATTAATGTTAGTGTTCGAATGTATTCGGAAAAATTTGTAGTAGCAATACATTTGAAAAAATGCATTTTATTTGCTTTTTGCGAATGTAATGTCACTTTAAAATTATGATTCATCTCATTACTGCAAAACGAATACAATGAGAGACAACTCTAATTTACTATTACCTCCCTTGGCAGATAAAGGTTGATTTATTCCAAAATGTCAATAGGTCCTTTTATTTAGAATCCTTTGTTTTTACTGTTATTCCCTAACCAGATGTTGCGGTATAATAAATGTGATTTTATTAAAATCGTGTTACTTAACTGATAACATTGTTTTACAAATAAGTACCCATTGCATATACTGTAGGAGATCTGTCGAGATATAGTAATGTAATACTCATAAGAAGCGATAGTGGCTTAACATTGCTAGCATGTTGTGCAAAGGAAACAACGATAACAACAGAGGAAAACACTTAATAGGACCTATCTACTTTCAGGGAGTATTCAGTGGCAGTAACTCACCGATGTCTCTCATTGACGGATAGAAACCTTTCTTAGAAATATAGAAACCTTTCTTAGAAATATAGAAACCTTTCTTAGAAATATAGAAACCTTTCTTAGAAATATAGGAACCTTTCTTAGAAATCACTGTACCAATCAGTTTGTACTGGAATATATCTGTACTAGTGAATTGAGATGTGTTTTACGTATACAATGTATTTATCGTCGCTACCGGTTGTCCATATGAGCGACGCCTCCTGAAGATATTAGCCAGTTTAGATTGTTGGAGGGTAGTGCAATGATACAGACAGAGACCCATTCCAGAGTCTCCTCTGGGTCTTTTACGTGCACGGTGTAAAGCACCGAAACGAGACATCGGTTTAAAGTCCCATCTGAAAGACCGTTAATTGTATTATGGTCAGACGGGGGATTGAACGTGCGATCCCTGTATTACCAGTCTGACAGACCCGTTTGTGAATGGAGATAAAGTAGCACGTTATCTTACATCTCTATCTGGGAAGGTTAATATTATAACGGTCAGAAGGGGGACCTTGGATCCGTAGTCCAGGGGGTCAGTCAGTTGAATCCTTTGTAATAACAGGGTCACTACTCGCTGATCAAGCACGGATCTATAGTCCAGTGGTAACACGCTGGACTGGTAATCCAGGGATCGCAGGTTCGATCCCCCGTCTGACCCTAATAAAATTAACAGTCTTTCAGATGGGACGTTAAACCGAGGTCTCGTGTCGGTGCTTTACACCGTGCACGTAAAAGAACCAGAGGAGATTCTGGAATGGGTCTCTGTCTGTATCAGTGCACTATCCTCCAACATTCTAAAATGACTAATCTCTTCAGGAGGCGTCGCTCATATGGGCAACCGGTAGCGACGATAAATAAACGTAAAACACACACAGATCAAGAACCCAACAGCATAATGACCGGTGAATACGTTACAATGAACTAGATAATCATATGTTCTGGTTAGTTCCACAGGGATTTGGCACGTTTGGGGGTACTAGTATATATATTTAAGGGATTCGGCACGTTTGGGGGTACTAGTATATATATTTAAGGGATTCGGCACGTTTGGGGGTACTAGTATATATATTTAAGGGATTCGGCACGTTTGGGGGTACTAGTATATATAATTATATATACTTAAATATATATACTAGTACCCCCAAACGTGCCGAATCCCTGTGGTTAGTTCGGATTAAATTAGTTTAGTTGCTTTTAACAACATAACATGAGCTATTAAAAAAGATAATTATATTATAAATTTAATACAAATACATAAATCATCACGACGATTCAGCCTATTCATTACGCTCGCCGCCGGCAAGCAATTTGGGCGAGCGTGATACATAAATCACATATACATGACATATATAACATTAGTCACGTCTGTATTGATAAAATTAACAAGCGTCCCTTCAATTTACGATTGTGGCAAGATATGCTCACTAGCTGGAATCGCCCTGTATACCACCAGTATGCCCCGAACGCAATGCTCCCAGTTTTTTTCTTGGAGAGCATTACGTCAAGTCACGTCAAATCACGTCAAGTCACGTCAAGTCAAATATTTTTTATTCTCTAATAAATGAGGTTTTACAATCAATTCAATACATGAGGCTCATAATATTACTAACATAATTATACATATATAACAATGATAAACATCCAGCTCCAGCGGAGCTCGATCTCCGGACCTTTCGCACCTGAAGCGAACACTCATCCACTGCGCTATCACGACTTCCACGTTTGTATTCACATGTATATGTAAAACGCATCGAGCAATAAAACAATATTAAACTAAAACAAGGTTTATATCAGTTTAGCTTTTTTGTTTATGTGCACTTAAACATGTCCAGGTAATGTAAGACGTAACGGTAAATTAAGCGTACTTTCCAGGTAATGTAAGACGTAACGGTAAATTAAGCATACTTTCCAGGTAATGTAAGACGTAACGGTAAATTATGCGTACTTTCCAGGTAATGTAAGACGTAACGGTAAATTAAGCATACTTTCCAGGTAATGTAAGACGTAACGGTAAATTAAGCATACTTTCCAGGTAATGTAAGACGTAACGGTAAATTAAGCATACTTTCCAGGTAATGTAAGACGTAACGGTAAATTAAGCGTACTTTCCAGGTAATGTAAGACGTAACGGTAAATTATGCATACTTTCCAGGTAATGTAAAACGTAACGGTAAATTAAGCATACTTTCCAGGTAATGTAAGACGTAACGGTAAATTAAGCATACTTTCCAGGTAATGTAAGACGTAACGGTAAATTAAGCATACTTTCCAGGTAATGTAAGACGTAACGGTAAATTAAGTATACTTTCCAGGTAATGTAAGACGTAACGGTAAATTAAGCGTACTTTCCAGGTAATGTAAGACGTAACGGTAAATTAACCGTATATACTTTCCAGGTAATGTAAGACGTAACGGTAAATTAAGCATACTTTCTACAATGAATTATATTTAGTATACAAATTTATTTTAGCTCGATTGCGAAACATTTTCTTACAACTTATATTAATCACTCTCGAGACCTTATTCCTGATGGAATCCATCGCCACGAGGGAGAGAGAAGAGACAACGTGGAATTTAAATGCCTTGCCTAAGGGCACAATCGTAACAGCTCCAGCGGGGCTCGAACTCCGGACCTTTCGCACCTGAAGCGAACGCGTATCCACTGCGCTATCACGACTTCCACATACATTTGATATTCTGTAATAGAACATAAGAACAGAACATAAGTTTATGTTGACGTATACATAAGTACATAGTCATTAATAGAAATATACATACATGCATATAGATATATATACATAATTATATATATATATATGTAATAGTAAGGTACGATAAATGTTTTTTCTTTCGTTTTTTCCAAACGATCACATTCAAATAAATAATAAATAACACTAAACCCCACTAAGTCAACTTCAAACTTTTTATTTCATGCATGCATAATGTTTACATACAGCAAAGAAAATATAGCATTATCATATGTAACTGCATTTTTAGTTCGTCTGTAATATCTCTGCTAATCATATTCACTATGATCTGATCAAAGCGAAGTTAGATTTCATATGACCAATTCTTAATCAGTGTGTAATAATATGTTTTACGTTTATTTATCGTCGCTACCGGTTGCCCATATGAGCGACGCCTCCTGAAGAGATTAGTCATTTTAGAATGTTGGAGGATAGTGCACTGATACAGACAGAGACCCAGTCCAGAATCTCCTCTGGTTCTTTTACGTGCACGGTGTAAAGCACCGACACGAGACCTCGGTTTAACGTCCCATCTGAAAGACTGTTAATTTTATTAGGGTCAGACGGGGGATCGTACCTATTTTGTATTTCAGTGTTTTATAATTGTCTTAGAGCAGTTTTTAATATCCGATTAGCAGGGATATTGCAGCTTTATCTCTAACATACTGTGATAAATGAGTGTGTATAATATTGTTCATCTCTTATAACTCCATGTTGGAGTGGCATTGCACTTTTATTATGTAAACTATACATATAATAGTATTGTAAATATTGTACGTACAATGATGAGATGTAAATAAAGATTACTACTACTATGTACATACGTAACATTCTAAATCGCATAACACACATAGCAGCATGATTATAATATTAGCACATATCTGAGAACACAAAGAGGA
The DNA here is from genome assembly GCA_014843695.1 of Archivesica marissinica. Lineage (NCBI taxonomy): Eukaryota > Metazoa > Mollusca > Bivalvia > Venerida > Vesicomyidae > Archivesica > Archivesica marissinica. The sequence goes on from CM026400.1 coordinate 44,264,741, forward strand.
GGAGCGACTATCTGGTATTTCTTGTATGTGGGTCTACGTTTTCTAAGTATGGTTTGAACGTATATCACATCCCTGGAACAGCGTTTCCTGACACCCACACGGCAAGTACCGAGCGCGAATGCGATCCGCCATGCCAGAGGGATACAACTTGTTAAATGAGTTAGAAGTTGCTACAATTTAGAAGGGAATTAATATGTATATGAGTACATAGGTAATCATGTGGAACTGTTTATTTAAGTTTAAAAGTTTTATTTTACGTTTATTTATCGTCGCTACCGGTTGCCCATATGAGCGACGCCTCCTGAAGATATTAGTCATTTTAGATTTTGGAGGATAGTGCAATGATACAGAGAGAGACCCATTCCAGAGTCTCCTCTGGTTCTTTTACGTGCACGGTGTAAAGCACCGACACGAGACCTCGGTTTAACGTCCCATCTGAAAGACTGTTAATTTTATTAGGGTCAGACGGGGGGTCGAACCTGCGATCCCTGTATTACCAGTCCAGCGTGTTACCACTGGGCTATAGATCCGTCTGTAAGTTTAAAATGTCGTTGCGCAATATTGTTATTATACTACGCATGCTACCAATAGCAGGGGCGTAGCCAGGAGGCAAATTATGTGCAGGCCCGGGTAAAGAATGTTGAGTGAGCGTAGCGAACGAGGTTGCTAGGGGGTCAGGGGGCATGCATATAGACTAGTTGTTGTTGTTGTCGTCGTCGCGACATCGCCGCGCTTATTTTATTTGTACACATCAACTGACTATGCCTATACATGGGCTGAAGGTATAACGATTAGTATCTATTATACATTAGTATAGGTCTAGGACAGGAATATCTAGGTAGCTAGGTCTATTATAGTAAACTATTTTATTTTGTTTGTCAAAATGATGTGCAGGCCCGGGCCGTTTGGCCTAATGGCAGCTACGCGCCTGAATATAGAGTATATGTGAATAACAATCAAATAAAAAAAAATATATATATATGTGTACATTCAAGTTACAGTACATTGTACATTTTTATATAAAGTGTAAGTAAATGATGGTGGCGCCCTGCTAACACCAAATACTGCGCCGTCCCTGCTTTAACATGCACGTTTGTAGTTGCAGACGTCTAGAAAATGGGACAAATGTGAACAGAATAATTACAGTCTTCTAATATAATGTGTGACTATTATGTGATTAAGACGAGCATTTTAACTAAATTATAACACTTGCAGTTACACAACAAAGGTGTAAATCTGCACAATAAAAACAGTGGCTTTAAATTAATGTACGCAGTCACAAATATATGGGGCGCCGTTTTGCTATTTATTCAGTATTTATGGATATCCATAATTCAATTATTGGATATCCATAATTCGATATATGGATATCCATAATGACAAGCCATCTATGTATATCCAATAATCAAATAGAATTATGGATATCCAATAATCGATATATGGATATCCAATATTCTATTTATGGATATTCGAAAATCGAATCCACAAATGCTGAATAAATAGCAAAACGACGCGCTTGTAATTATAGATATCCATAAATGCTGAATAAATAGCAAAACAGCGCCCCATACGAATATGCTATTTAACTTCAAGCAAACTACAGTAAAACCCTTATAATAAGACCACCTATAGGATTTCCAAATAGTGGGTTTATTAGCTGGGTGGTCTCATTGTCGAGTTTGGTAAAGAAGACCAAATTATGATAATTTTACTACATGTACAATGTACTTTCACACATGATAATTTCTTGGGGTTTTTTCTTCGTTTTTCTGTTTTAATTACAGAAGAGTTGATTGTTTCTATGGTTTAGGATTGTACTTCTGAAATCCATTCATATACAACTGTACATGTATATCACAATTAATTAATTAATTAATTAATTAATAATAAAATAAAGTACAATGTAAATAAGTTAATCCATTTGTTTTCAAAATTTATGTTCTTGTTTTCATTAATTATATTGTGATGTATACAGGCACAGTAGTTTCCTTGAAAAGTACATGTCTTTAATCATAACATAATAACATAACATATATTTGATTAGGCATGAAATGGTATAAAACACATCAATAGCCAACAAAATTAACAACTATGTAAAGTGCAAAGACAATTTACAGAGAAGTTTAAATAATATTATGTTCTCCCTTGTTTTCTATTATAAATATAACTACATGGTGAGCTTTAAAGCAAAAACTATTAATATTTCATATGAGCTCATTAATTGTTCGTTCTCTTTCTTTAGAAGCGAAATGCAAATATGTTGATAGATTATGAATTAATTTTGGGTTTCTAGAGCTCATTAGATTATGAAATTTTTGTAGTGTCGACCAATGACAAAAATATGGCTTAAAAATGTTCTCGTAAATCATAGTATTTTGGACAGACCAGTAGGAAGTGAAATTCATTTTCGATTACATTCATAGTGCATTGCAAACATTTTCGATCTTCTCTGGGAATATTAACGTGCCTGCCCTTTTCTATCGTTAAATTATGCGACGATCAAGTAGTTTCCTTGAAAAGTACATATCTTCTATCAATCATTCATTATTTAACAAATAATTCTCGATCTCATCTTGGACTTTAGTTAAGTCCTGTGACAGAGTGCCCAAGTCCTTGCACATGTACAACTTTGTGTTTTGCTTGCAACAGTTTGTACTCCAGACAATAAGTATACAAAACGATTAAAAGCAATCAAAGGCAATCATTTACAATCAACACTTTCGTGTTTATCTCACTTGACCGATACCATAAAGTGGTCGTTTAATTGTCGTAAAACTGGGACATAATTAAAAATGTTTTATCATGCGATCAATGAAAGTGAGAAAATCGTCCGCGGTCGTATTAGGGGTTCAATTAGCATAGGATTAATGGCATTTGTCTGAATTAACTAGTCGTATTACGGAATAACGGGGTGGTCTTGTTGTCGGGATCAACGGCCATTGGCATATATAGTGGAATATTCAGTTCTGAAATAAATCGTTCGCAATAGCGGGGTGGTCTCGAAATCGGGGTGGTCGCATAGAGGGTTTTACTGTAATTCAATTCAATCATGCTAAGCAATGCAAATGCATGGATTTTGATTGACATTCTGGCTACAACAAAACAATAAAAATGGATCATCAAACGTAATTTGAAACCTGCGGACAGCTTTATAGTTTTATGATTCGCTACCCGAATAAAATGGCTCGATTAAAAATTAATATAATATATAAAGTGTGAACGTACGGGCCTACTTGATTTCAAGCTCGGTATCTCCCGTCCGGAAATTTAAGATAGTGTTTGTTCCCTGTGTATTTTACACATGTTAGTATACATACTAATTACTGTTAATGAATACATAGTTCCCGTGTGACGTCATCATTACTACTGTGGCTGCAATTTTGATTGGCAAAGTTGATCAAATATTATATATATTGTATAGTAGCGTGATTTTGTTTTCTGGTGTAAAATATTTATTTTTCATCACATCACCATGGTTCATACGTTGTTGGAACGCTCGCAATAGACATATGTTTTGTATCATTTCACATATTTCGCATCAATAGCGGATAAATAATAGTTTACCTGTATATTAATATTTCAACTGTGAAAATAGACTTTCAAAAATAGGTGCAAGTTAAGTTCTTATAATTTATAATCCATACATCATTGTCAAAAAAAAAAATTATAGTTAAAAAGTTCAATACCTTTAAAATCGTACCAAATTTTATATTAAGAAACCAAACTTAATTACGTTATTGCAATTAAAGAATTACTAGTAAAATCCTGAAATTGCCGTTTATAAAAAAAACTTGCCAATCAAAATGGCGGCCATTTTAAGATCCTATCCGTGATTTTGACTACTTTCACAGTGTGGGAACTATGTATACATTACGATGGGGAACCGATCAGTGTTATGTGAAACAATATAATGTCCGGGTTCCCACGTACAATATTAGAACAAGAACCGGATAATACACGATTCCTGGAGTGATCGGAATTTAAATCAAGTAGTACATGTCTGCGTTATGCATGCATGCATTGTACGCGATTGACTCCAGCTGACAGGGTTCATATTCTATAACTGTGTTTGGTGTTTTATGACAGACGTGTATTTTGCCTACCATTGCAGTCTCGAATGATTTTAGTACATATTGGCTTTACGTCAATCATTATTGAATATTTTATTTGGTTGTAAAATAGCGTTTGATTCATTCATATGCACCCGCTAATGTACACACGTTATTAATAATGGCAAGCGCTGGATTTATCTGCATGAACATTTGTATTCGTATCGTTCTTGTTAATTTTATTTACGCGTGCTTTAACATAATCGTTCAATGCGACGAACACAATTTATTTCAATCGCAGCGCCAAAATCGTCTTCTTTTACGACACCCTCGTGCTGATGATTCAGACTCGTTTTCGACGTATTCGTTTGGAACCGCTGCGTCATTCGGCGGGAGAAATGAGTTCTTGAAACTACAGTTCAATAATGACGTCAGATTGCCAAATACGGAATTCAGTGTGCAATTATGGATAAAGCCGGAAGGCGGCCAATACAGATACACCCCGATTATAGGTACATGTATATTCATTTTTTCTCTAATTTATTCCGTATAAAAATAGATCCATATTAAAAATAGATATTGAATGGTGTTTACAGAAACCCGATGAATAAAAATGCAGGTATGCAACTTCACGTAGGTCTATAAACTGTGAGGACAAAAATGAACGAACTATCGCGGTAATTACTAAATTCAAGTTAAGGAAAGGAAAGTTTGCGGCGCACTTTCTAGTACAATTTTAACGTTATCTCAGAGTGGAAGTCGTGATAGCGCAGTGGATGCGCGTTCGCTTCAGGTGCGAAAGGTCCGGAGTTCGAGCCCCACTGGAGCCATTACGATTTGGCCCTTAGGCAAGGCATTTAAATTCCACGTTGCCTCTTCTCTTTCCCTCGTGACGATGGATTCCATCAGGAATGAGGTCTCGAGAGTGATTTATATAAGTTGAAATAACAATCGAGCTAAAATAAATTTGTATAAACTAACATTATCTCAATATAATGTATAAATGCATATAGATTATATATAAACATATATACATAGAATCCACCGCGAAACACTGCATATATGTGTCCTGCCGTAGGACACCGTCACTTTGGTTCGTTTGATTTTCATGCTTCAATGACGTCACGTCCTGTTAGCTCCGGTAACAGCGGGTAAATACGTAACTAGTAATGCTTAAAAATAATGTCAAACGTTTTATTTACTTTCATTCTCCCGAGTATATCGCCTAGAAAAAGAATGGATGTCGGATTAGCGCAGTGGTTAGCGCGCTCGCTTCTCACCAATGCAAACCGTGTTTGATACTCCGACCGGGAAGTATGTGAGATGGTACGGTGGTCGCCAGATCGGACAGGTGGGTTTTCTCCGGGTACTCCGGTTACCTCTCACATGAATGACCACATTTACGCTTTCATCCGCGCCAACGAGAGTGATTAATATAAGTTGTTAAAACTTGCTTGGCAAGCGTTGTAAAATAAATAAAGTTTAATTAATATTTTAATTTAATGTAATAAGAGTACATTTTAAGTACATACCACACTTTCACTGTTTGTCATAAGTACCGCGATTATCCGTGTGAAATACTCGAATTTATCCAAATGTATTACATTGTTTACGTAGTAGTAGTATATCTTTATTTTCGTCTCATCAATGTATTATACAATATTACAGACATGTGTAAAATAAATTATCACTATAAAATATACATTGCCATTCTGGAAGAATTATAAGAGACGTTATAATAATGCCTCTAGATACACATAAATTATATCACAATTAGTATTTAAGATAGACTCTATCATTTATAACTATAACTATGTACACATCTAAAACCGATAAATCTATATGAACATTGCTAATCTCCTAATTAAAAAAAACTGCAATAAAACTAGGAGGGGGTAAGACTCTGAATTATCAATATAGGCACTAGCGTGCACTTGTTAAAAAATAATTTAGAAGACCAGGTCAAGATCAGATCAATGGTGACTTGATTAGCAGCATCCATATAGCGGTGATAAAAATCATTTAGAAGACCAGGTCAAGATCAGATCAATGGTGACTTGATTAGCAGCATCCATATAGCGGTGATAAAAATCATTTCAAAATTAAAAAGAGCATGTCATTATTTACACATAAAGAATTGTCTAGTTTTTAAGATATTAAAACAGGTTTTAGCACTATACCTTATCATTTCCTGGTTGTACATTAAGAATACAAACTGTTCATGTGCAGTAAAACTATCAACGTATGTTTGTGGGATTGTTTAGTGTGTAAGTATCGGCTGTGCTGTTGCACTGCAGTTTCATTATATATTTATTGTTATATAACTATACCTCATAAAATTATTCTCATCTTTACATGAAATGAGAGAAAGAAATTGACTTGAATTACAGAATGACCTGCAATTTTAGGGGTCACAGGAAAACCTATTTGTTGAACAAATAAGTGTTCAGTAACTGTAAATGATTGCTTCACGTTAACGTTCAGCCACACGAAACCCTATTGTTGAACAAGTAACTGTTCAGTAACTGTCAATGATTGCTTCAGGTTAACGTTCAGCCACACGAAACCCTATTGTTGAACAAGTAACTGTTCAGTAACTGTCAATGATTGCTTCACGTTAACGTTCAGCCGCACGAAACCCTATTGTTGAACAAGTAATTGTTCAGTAACTGTCAATGATTTCTTCACGTTAACGTTCAGCCACACGAAACCCTATTGCTGAACAAGTAACTGTTCAGTAACTGTACATGATTGCTTCACGTTAACTTTCAGCCACACGAAACCCTATTGTTGAACAAGTAACTGTTCAGTAACTGTCAATGATTGCTTCACGTTAACGTTCAGCCACACGAAACCCTATTGTTGAACAAGTAACTGTTCAGTAACTGTCAATGATTGCTTCACGTTAACGTTCAGCCACACGAAACCCTATTGTTGAACAACTAACTGTTCAGTAACTGTCAATGATTGCTTCACGTTTACTTTCTGTCACAGGAAAACCTATTGTTGAACAAGTAACTGTTCAGTAACTGTCAATGATTGCTTCACGTTTACTTTCTGTCAAAGGAAACCCTATTGTTGAACAAATAACTGTTCAGTAACTGTCAATGATTGCTTCACGTTAACGTTCAGCCACACGAAACCCTATTGTTGAACAAATAACTGTTCAGTAACTGTCAATGATTGCTTCACGTTAACGTTCAGCCACACGAAACCCTATTGTTGAACAAATAACTGTTCAGTAACTGTCAATGATTGCTTCACGTTTACTTTCTGTCACAGGAAAACCTATTGTTGAACAAGTAACTGTTCAGTAACTGTCAATGATTGCTTCGGGTTTACTTTCTGTCAAAGGAAAACCTATTGTTGAACAAACAACTGTTCAGTAACTACCATAGTTTAAGAACATTATGTTTGTCGCGGAGAAAATCTAAACAAGCCTCTAGCTTTCGATTTAATCCATCTGTTCTTGTATATTAATGTTACAACATGATGTAAATATTGAAGAATAAAATATGTTTAAACTAAAACCGGTATGGCTTGATTTTCCCGTGCAAGGTAATGATTATAAGCAGATGGATAACGTGTGTGTCGACTTTACTGAAGATGGGAAGACGTCCCGGGCTGACGTTAGAGTGACGTCATTTGGTGATTGGCATGTATATAGGTGGAATGTCTGTTATGGAAGTTTCTCGGCAGCTCGAGGTTAGTGCAAGTACACTTAAAGTTTGAGACAGCGTCATGGTGAAACTGCGACATGTCCTAATAGGTCCAAATGTGGTAGAGCACGGAATACGTCACAACGTGACGATAGATGCATAGCGCTGACGTCCAGACGTAGCAAAGTTTATGTCTGCTACAAAGCTTTCTGACATGCTTTATACAGCAGCTCGTGTCTATGTATTGGCGCAGACTAGCAGGAACAGGCTGCACGCCCGGGGTATTCATGGACGGCGACCATTTATTCAGGGACGTAGCTGCCTTATTTTTCAGCATGACATTGCACGCCCGCATTCCGCAAGGTACACACACTCTGTGCTAGCAAGCACACAATGTGCGAACACTTGATTGGCCCGCGAAATCCCCCCCCCCCGCCCTCTCCCCCAATATAACACATGTGGGACATTCTGGGACGTCGTGTACGTGAGAGGGATGACGTCCATAACGTCACCGTTTTGAAGACGGTATTACACGAGGAATGGCGTAACGTACCCGTGGCTAGTGTAAAGAGGCTCATTGCAAGAATGACAAGACGATGTGTTATCGTGGTTGAACAAAGCGTGAAGAATAAAACAATTTATAAAGGTGATGGAACAAAACGGTCTACATAGCCGGTCGATCTCCTCACGACGTGCACGTCGTGACCGGTGCACATCCCGCAGCAGCAGCGTAGGATTCTGGGATCTTCTGGTCGTCGATCTTGCGAAGGGGAAATCTCACCAGCGTGTATCCACGATTATAGCACATCAGGACAGATCCACCGCCTCTTCTAGATAGTGTCTAGGGTATCTCACTATATCTTCGCTGGCGTTTTCGAGCTTTCGATCTTTCTTCTACTTCTCCGGCGGATAGACGAGACGGTGGACCTGAGGGAGCGGCAACGGTCGTGGCATCCACGACAATCGACGACCAGATGTCGAACTGTCAGATCCGTATAAATGCTGCTGCGGGGTGACCAACAGTGAAGAGGGTGGCCCTACAAAGGACCCATTCGAAAGAAGAACCAGGACTTGTCACCCTGCGAAGAACGAATATGCCTTCACAGCTGTCAACTTAAACAACTTAGAGAAATCGACATAAACACCGTAGAGAAACCAGTCGCCCAAATGCATTTATGCGGTGGCGACTATGAATATACTTACATCATCACGGTCTACATACCAGATACTGACTGTTCCTGTGACTAGTAAAACAACAGTAAAGGCAAGGGATTCCAACTAAAAGGACCAATATACATTTCGGGATAACTCAGACTTTTTCTGTCAAGGGAGGCAATTGAAAATCAATAATGTCACTCATTAGACGGTGCTTAAATGGGCAACAGTCTGTTTTCTGCCCCTTAAGCGAATTATGACCAACTAGTCGAACACAGAGGACGTACTTCAGTAATTCTGTAATTGTTTGTATAATAGTGCAATGTTGTTAACGTCATATTAAACAAAGCCGGTGTTATATTACTATGACCGAGGTGATAATCTGATAATCAGATAGCACAAAAGCATACTTCGGATTCGTTGTCCAATTTCTGAACATTATAGGGTAACGGCCGGGTCAACAAGTTGTACCTATAGCGGCACACACGCATGTGAAGGCTGAATGATTCTTATATATACTAGAGGACATAGAAAACGCACACTATGATTAGTATTACATGAACACGAAATACGAAGGATTCCATCAAAGATATATCGCATCTTTATTACAAAACACAAACTGAACAACTAAAAATATTCCAAAATGTTTAAAACTATGTATTTATATAGTTATTGTTTTTCATGTAAAAACACACTTATCCGAAGTGTGCGTTTTCTATGTCCTCTAGTATAGTTTGAATATACAAGTAGTTTGCTGCTGAAATCATCCATTCCAAGTTTCCCCCGTCTGACCCTAATACAATTAACAGTCTTTCAGATGAGGCACTAAACCGAGGTCTCGTGTCGGTGCTGTACACCGTGCATGTAAAAGAACCAGAGGAGACTAAATCGTGCACAAATCTAAAATGACTAATCTCTTCAGGAGGCGTCGCTCATATGGGCAACCGGAAGCGACGATAAATAAACGTAAAACACACATTAAAGTTTAAACGTTATTTATTTTACAACGATTGCGAAGCAAGATCTAACAACTTATATTAATCACTCTCGTTGGCACAGATGAAAGCGTATATGTGGCCATTCGTGTGGGAGGCAACCGGAGTACCCGGGGAGAAAATCCACCTGTCCGATCTGGCGACAACCGTACCACTACAGGATGACTAAAATGGGTTATGGGTGAATATTGATCACACTTTGTAGATATATGGAGGGTTGAATTCTTTTTTGGGAGAAATCGACAAGCTATGTTGATAATAGTAGTAGTTTTTATTTCATCAAATACAAACAAACATTATAACATATGAAGTAGGTAAAACATGATCAAATATGGTATAATAGTACAGTGTATTTCGGCGGTGGTCTTAATAGTTAAACAAGTACAACTTAATAATAATACTACCGTGTACGCTGGAACTTTTAAACCTGAAAATATATTACATATTTCAAGAATACGTAAATTGAGAAATATTTACGTATAACTAAGAATATGAATACCGAACCAGGACAAATTCACACCAGTAAATTCATGCTACATTGCTACATGCTACAAACAGCTAGTTTGTTAATAATATCCTATTGTATACCCTATGATACAGTCGTAGTACGTTGATCACATGCACAGTCCATGTCATCCACAAATATATGAACACTAGGGTATATAGCACATGTTTCAAAGTTTATTTGTTTAAATACAGAAGGTGGCATACATGTACATAGTACATATAAACAAATAATGCGACAGCATATTCACACCGCTCGCCCACATGGTTCGCCGGAGGCGATGGTTAATAAGCTAAAAAACAAAACAATTGTGATAATATAGAAGAAGAAGAATGCTTTGTGCAAAAACAGCTATTTTATATGTGATAGTGTGAAGTTTTGGAATTGGCCGACGTCGGACAATTTCAAACCTCTCCCTAGGAAGGGAGGATTGTGCAAAAACAGCTATTTTGCACACGATACTAAGTATTGTGATTGTCTAATGTATATATTATAAATAGAAATGACCGTACTATATTTATGCAATATTCGCGCCTAAAATCAACAAGCTATTTTGGCGCGCAAAAAGAATGATTATATGAGAACTTAATTTGTGTATCGTTAATTTAGCTTACCGCGAGGCTGATGTACGTAAATATTATCTCACAGCGAGAGATTATGTAATAGTTGTCGGTTTCTGTTGATGAGGCGCCAATATGTCTGGCTGTTTCATTAAAGTTACGATTTTGATTGCGTAAGGTAACAGGTGGTCAGCGCCACGCTGTCTGACTGAAATGTATATAATTCCGAGTAAAATTAAAGAGAAATCAAAGCACAAAAGGCTGTCCTTATGCAAGGATTGATTGTGTATCTCAAATAGAAAACAATTACTGTTTCTATGACACTAAAGACGAGATGTCTTCAGTGTATTAATTTAATATACTTATAAAACGAACTATAAACTGAACTTAAGTGTTACGGACACATTGGGTAGCGACGGATTAAGTAGCACCGTATTGCTTGAATAGAATACGTGATAGCTAATATAATAAGATAAGAGATACAAATTATCTCTAATATATAGCTGTAATAAATTGATACCAGAACAGTACTGTGAGATATTGAAGTTATTGAGAGACGCGAGCGGCTGATCAACGTAGACAGTCTAATTAAGATATCCTTGATTGTATATTGAAGATTAAAGATGTAATCCAATTATCGACAGGGCGGTGATCTAATAAAGACACTAGAAATTAATGAGGCTTGAAGTGACTATTATATATACTGAGTCAAAAAAGAAACGATACCAAACTAAAAATGACGTAAAACGGATAAAACCATAGAAAGGTTTAATATATTATTACGTACCAGTACCGGGTATCTTATTGCAACGTCAGCCAACCATAAACACAGGTAAATAAACACCCGATAATCCTGGAACGCCGAATTTCCGATTTGCACTCGCTCCTCAACAAAGACAACTTCCTACACATGTACAAATCGGAAAACCGGTTTATTGTACTGGTATTGCATTATCATCGAGGAAAAACACCTTACATACCCATTGTTACCTCTAACAAAATGCCTAGGCTAAACCGCAATCAGAGAATGCGTGCCATTGGCATGATTGACGGCGGTTTACGTCAGCGTGACGTCGCAAATCGACTCGGGGTTACGCGGATCACGATAACACGTCTACTTCGACGTTATCGAACACATGGATCGGTGGACGACCGTCCAAGATCTGGTCGACCACGTGTGACGACGCGTGAACAGGACCGTCACATTCGGACGTCACATTTACGTGACCGGTTCCTACCTGCTACGCACACAGCTGCCGTTACTCCTGGGATGACCAACAATCGCATCAGTGCACAAACAGTCAGGAACCGGCTCGGTGAACGTGGCATTCGTGCCTATCGGCCATACGTTGGACCCATCCTGACACGACGTCACCGTGACGTACGGCGGGAATGGACGACGGAACGTGCTCGCTGGACTCGGTTACAGTGGAATTCGGTGATGTTTAGCGATGAATCGCGGTTCTGTTTGCGTCGAGCGGATGGCAGAGAGCGGGTATATCGCAGACGCGGTGAACGTTACGCCGACGCATGTGTACGTCAGGTCGATCTGTTCGGGGGCGGAAGCGTTATGGCGTGGGGCGGTATCACCTTCGGCAGTCGCACTGAACTGTTAGTGGTGGACGGGAACCTAAACGCCCAGCGGTACTGTGATGAGATCCTTGCGCCAGTTGTTGTGCCGTTCTTTAACGCCAACAGAAACGTCACACTGTTCCAACAGGACAACGCCAGGTGTCATACTGCTCGGATTTCCACCACATTATTGGAGCAGAACAATATTGAAACCCTGCCGTGGCCTGCTTTGTCACCAGACTTGTCACCCATAGAACATTTGTGGGATACGTTAGACCGCCGCGTCAGACGACGTCAGCCGGTAACGTTAAACCAACTGAGGGATGTTTTGCGTCAGGAGTGGACAAATATTGACCAGCAAGAGATTCAGACACTCTTCCGTTCGATGCGACGGCGGTGCATTGCAGTGAGAGACGCAAATGGTGCCCATACTCGGTATTGACGTCTGTGTGAAAACTCCATTAGACCCCTGTCCGACGAATTACGTCATCACGCAGCAGACAGTTTCGGAGGCTCATTATGCTTTATGTGCTCCTCTTTCAAACATGTTGGACTATCATCTTATGAATTTTCAAAGAATTTTCTTAATAAATGTTGAAATTATAGACACATAAACACCAGGTATCGTTTCTTTTTTGACTCAGTAGATAAGAGATCAGATATTCACGAGATGTGAATAAACGAAATAGGAGAAAATAAAAAGAGACGATAGAGTAAAATAGATAGAAAGGAACTTTGTGTTACGTTATTATTGATTTGATAGAGAACTGAAATATACCCCTAGACAACCGACCAGAGAGTTTATATAGCTTAAACCTTGGAAAGAGCCGTAAATAGACCAGACGTATAGTAAGAGCCGACGAGGGGGGGACACCACAGCTTTAATAACATATGCATGCCATGTTAACTTACCTTAAATGCTTTTATTTTTTATAAATAACACACCAAACATCTTTCATGCAATTATTAATAATGTATTAAGTAAATATTAAACGTATTATTAATATGTAAATAAAATTATGTTATTATATAGATTAATATTCTGGAAACTAAAATATATAACCAACGGGACTTTAATTTACAGCTGTAATTGTATATCATAACATTAAACTACTAGTAAATATTGGTGTACTTATATCTTAACATGTACATATGCATACACATGCAGATGAAGGAATCTAACCGTAGTGTAACTTTCAGTCTTACCCATTTGTGTGCGTTAAATACTTACGATTGTGTTGAATGGTTAACATTGCGAGCACAGTCAAACCTGTCTTAAGCAGCCAGCCAGGGGACTCTCAGAAAGTGGCTGCTTAGTATAGGTGGCTGCTTAATAGAGGTCAACTGTATAGTAAAACTACATACTGTGAATCTAGAAACTGGCTGCTTATTACAGGTTGGCTGCTTAATGGAGGTGACCACTAACACAGGTTTGACTGTATACTCTATGCAGAGTGACGCAATCACTATAGATGATGATGATGATGATGATGATGATGATGATGATGCTGATGTGGTGTGTGTGTGTGTGGTGTGTGTGTTGTGTGTGTGTTGTGTGGTGATGATGAGTGATGATGATGCTGATGATGATGCTGATGATGATGCTGATTGATGATGATGATGATGATTAACTAAAGACGCACGCACTCATAAGTCACCTTTTCGACCGAGAACTATATACTGTATACAATTATCTCATACTCTGTAGTCCAGTGGTAACACGCTGGACTGGTAATCCAGGGATCACAGATTCGATCCCTCGTCTGACCCTAATAAAATTAACAGTCTTTCAGATGGGACTTTAAACCGAGGTCTCGTGTCGGTGCTTTACACCTAGCCTGGGTTCCAGTCTGTCGATTTTTCACTTTTTAACTTAGCCAAATGACATGTTGCGTTGCGTTGATATGTTAAGAAAACTCAATACGGCCCAATTAATAGTCTCGGTGTTAAAATATATTTATTTGACTGACCAGGCAAAATATATCGGCGCCTGTTCCCAGGCTACGTTACACCGTGCACGTAAAATAACCTGACTCTGGAATGGGTCTCTCTTTGTATCATTGCACTATCCTCCAAAAATCTAAAATGACTAATCTCTTCAAGAGGCGTCGCTCATATGGGCAACCGGTAGCGACGATAAATAAACGTAAAACACACACACTCATACTTAAATTTTTTATAACACTTATTTTGTTTTTTAATCCAGATGTGTTGGAGGACTGTAGCAAACATAGAGGAACTGGTTGGACGATAGGTATCAAGTTACCGCGGTACTCTCGACATGATGCTAGGTTCGTTTTCTCCTTGAACACCGACGGTGCTACGACCACTTCCGATCTCCTTGCGCACAAAGCCTATGAACACAACACATGGACAAACATTGCAGCAACCTACGACGGTACGACCATGAAGCTATACATGAACGGTGCGGAAGCAACGCTAACGGGTGAACAGGCTGGCCAAATATTTAGAAAGTCGGTCGCAAACTGTGCCCGATTATTTGTTGGTGGGCGCCCACGTGATGAATTATATTACCGAGGGAAGATCGACGAGTTTGGTTTATGGAAACGCGTATTAAGTCATGCTGAAATAGTTGGCAATATAAATAAACGGTCTAGCTCATTTTTGGCCACAACTGGGTTGATAGCTTCAGATGAATTTGGAGATTTGGCTAATTGGGAAATTCAGTCTATGGAAGAACCGGCTATTGTAGCGTCAGATATAGTTTTACCGCACCATACCGTACGACTGGAAGCGCCCTCCTGCGGTAGATCTGTTTGTGATGACCCGGAAGTTGTCTTGAATTACGTGAACAACCGGAAACTGCGCAATAAAAAGGACATAAGATGCAAAATTATAAATATATATGATGATAACGGTAGGAATCCGCTGGTGTCAGATAAGCAGATTGTTGAACTGAATAGATTACTGAACAAGGCATTTGAACAGTACAATATCAGTATGGACGTAGACATTGTCCGTGTGAGGAATACATCTCTTCGTCAGAAGGTGTTTATGTTCGATTGCCACCCTAATAAAATTGGAGACGGTCATTGCGACCAAGAGTGCGCGCATTCAACAACAGGAAATGACGGTGGCGATTGTGATCACGTGACATCTGAATGCAAGAAAGTGTTACTAGGCAACGGTCAGTGCAATTCGGAATGCAACAAGGCGTATCATCACTATGACAACGGTGACTGCTGTAAGCCTGGCGATGACGACACTTATCTTACATGTGTTGATCCTGGTCGACAACAACGGTAAGACATAGCCAACATAATGTTATTGTCTATAAAACTTAATTGCAATATACGTTACAAATGCTAAACAATTACTAGAAATGTAAACACAATCGAAAACGATTAATTATATCGGTTTTCATCGATCCAAATATCAGAGTATTTATAATGGCGTGTACAAAAATATTTATTTGATATATATATTACTATTGTACTATAAAAGAATCTATCTATCTCAAATGTGCGATTCATATTAATTCATATAAATATGTTTAATCTTGAACCATACATTTTGTATATAATTTTAGTGACATACATGTATAGGCCCATTGGGCCGGGTGCTTGATTATGTTTTTAACTATTTGTTCTTTGTCATTGTATATATGCCCATGTCACTATAATAAAAAGTTACTTACTTACTTACTTATAATGCGTAAATTACAGATATAATTACTCAAATGTTGATTCTTACATGTGCAGACATGTAGTTTAATCACATTATATTGCATTTATCGATTACATGTATAGTGCGAAAGCTATAGATGCAATACATGAACTGGTGATACATGTAAATTAATAAAATAAAAAGTTTGACCACAAGTTTTGCCAACATTAATAACGGCCTGCACCCAGAATACCACAATAACTTTAGAAGCTGAAGATGTAATATTACTCATATGAGTGTGCCATCGCCTATTATGACTTAATGTGACACCGAAGTGTTTATGTTCATCAACCAAACATAGCAGAATGTTATAAAAAATGTGGGAATGACAGGATAAATTTCTCAGAGAGAAGAACATACATTTAGTTTTCGCGGGATTAAGCTTAACTAACCACTGTTTGGCCCAATTTGATATTATTTGGCGGCCATTTTATCAGCCATATTGGAATAGTTTGGCCCGGATTCTAACTAATTTTAAACCTTTATACAGTCGTCCACCACTTACAACAATAAAATTGCTTTTTACAGGAAGTGCACAATTGGTTGAATAATTCTGTTAAGATTGTTTCCATCGTAGAGGAATCCGACGTAGATCTATGCAGCAAGATATATATATCTTCAGCAAAGTGTCTAATAGTACTCATGGGAGAATCGGCATTTACATAACAAGAAATAATAGCGGACCCAGAACTGACCCTTGTGGTACTCTTGTTGTAATATTTTTGGTATTTGGTATTAGAAAAGGATGGTTCATTGTGAGAGCGATTGTGAAGATAGACTGCGATACATTTAAGCAAATATTCCGAACTTTCGTTTTGTTTTAATTTAAATAAAATACTCTCATGCCATACTCTTTCAAAAGCTTTTGATATGTCACAAAATACCACACATGTTGCCTTTTTAAATAGCTCCTATGATCGCTCGTTGAAAGAAACATTCTATTCCTTTTCTATTCTACCAAACTTGGCAGGTCGATATTATTGGAAACCAAGAAATGTTGTTTTGAGGGTTTAAAGTCGTAAGCGCTTAAGTCATATGGGGACTTTCCAACTACTATTTGAGGAAGATGACCAATGGTGCTCATCTGAGCAATATTTCAGGCTTGAACGGGCACATGGGTAGAACCACTGACCTTCCACAAGCCATTTGGATAGCTTACTATCATGAAATAAGTCCATACCCATAGGACTCGAACCTACAGCGGTGAGTGGAAAGTGATTTGAAGTCAACGACCTTGCCACTCGTCCACGGAAGCCACTCCTTTAAAGCTACATTACATCGCAACAAGCAATTACAATGCTTTTTTTTTTCAAGTATAAATGCATTACTACAAATTACTCCGAATACATTCGGACATTAACATTGAATCAATAAACAGTGTTTTTTTGTGGTCTACAAACTTTCAAACTTGAATATATAGTGGTCATCCATGCTCCTGGATTGCAGTTTGTTTGTCATCGGAGTCAATACTAAACGCGAGATAATGTCTTTTAGAGATAATTTAACTAAGATTAGTCTACAAATAAATGTACACAGGCACAAATGTGAGATATAGCAGTAAATCTGTACCATAAAGCGTGTTATTCGGGATATAGGAGTTGCATAACGCATGGATGTCGACCATATTTACATTATTTTGTTATGTCAATAAACCGCGTATACGACGTTTATTAGTTGAAATACTTGGTGGGAAATTATAACATAAATTATAAGACAATACATTCTATAGAAATGTGCATGTTCTCTGATGTAGTGTCGCGTTAAGGGAAACGTACACTAACTTTCATTGTTTAACCTTTACTGGTTTCAGTGGATATATGCATGTCGAGGAGCTGAAGCTGGAACTCCAGATACCAGGTGATCACGCGATTAACGTTTTCTTCATAACGTCAACTTGGAATACAGACACGTTTCGCGGGTTGGCGACGTATCCATGGGAGAAAAATGTTTATTCTACGATGGGTAATCTTTTACTTCATTAGCAAGAAGGATATATTTTATATTATGTGTGTTTTTACGTTTATTGATCGTCGCTACCGGTTACCCATATGAGCGACGCCTCCTGAAGAGATTAGTCAATTTGGAGTTTTGGAGGATAGTGCAATGATACAGATAGAGACCTATTCCAGAGTATCCTCTGGTTCTTGCACATGCACGGTGTAAAGCGCTAACACGAGACCTCGGTTTAAAGTCCCATACGGTTAATTGTATTAGGGTCAGACGGGGGATCGAACCTGCGAACCCTGGATTACCAGTCCAGCGTGTTAACAAGTGTACTAAAGATCCGTCTTTTAACTAACCTAGTCAAAATAAGATCATATATTTTTCAATAATGTTCAAGTACATTAAAATGTTGAAAAAGGATGGATTTCCTTATTGCAAAACGTGTGTAATGCTGATTCTGTAACTAGTACAAGTGTAGTATATCAACTTTTCTTAGAAAATGTGAAGGTTTTGAACAGGAATACACCCTTAACAAATACAGCTTTATTACGATTTAACATTTGTATACATATATGTAAATGCAACATTTTAACGTGTGATGTACAGTTTTAGTGTTTTATAAATCTGTATTTTTTAAATTGAAAGTAAATTTTTTAGATGCTGTTATATTATATCTTAGCTTGTCTCTTATAACTCAAACATGAGTGGTTTTGTACATTGTTTTAATATTACTGTTTTAATATGGTGTGTATGCTTGTACAAAAATGAGACGTTAATAAACATGTATCTATCTATCTATCTATCTATCTATCTATCTATCTACATAGCATACATACACGTGTGTAACATAGTAGCAGGGTCACAACACACGATACATATGTATGTACATGTATAACTTCTGATCTTGTGGAAGTCGTGATAGCGTCATTTCACGACGGTCCGTGATTCTAAATCAATGACCACGAAAGGCGACAGCAATTTACCATGAGGATAAAAACCAAAACAGTCCGAGTGTTTGGAACATGTTTCCGGTAGAGAAATGTATTGTACAATGATTGCGAAACAAGATTTAACAACCTATATTAAATACAGTGGATGCGCGTTCGCTTCCGGTGCGAAAGGTCCGGGGTTCGAGCCCCGCTGGAGCCGTTACGATTGTGCCCTTAGGCAAGGCATTTAAATTCCACGTTGTCTCTTCTCTCTCCCTCGTGGTGATGGATTCCATCAGGAATTATGTCTTGAGAGTGAATAAAATTAGTTGTAAGAACTTGTTTCGCAATCGAGCTAAAATAAATTTGCATAAACTAACAATCTATATTAAATACTCTCGTGAAAGCGGAGGAAGCTAAAAACTGCATGTTTATATTCTAGTAGATATATTCTTCATTCAGGTGGCGTTGTTCTACATGCTGATGTGTTTGCGAATATTGAAAAAGCAAAGGCACTGCTCGTGCACGAGTTTGGACATGTATTTGGACTGTGGCACGTGCACAGGGGGATATCAGAAATGTCATGTGACGACGCGTGCGCGGAGACACATCCGTCCATGGTGCTTGGTAACTATATTGTTAAAGAGTTCGCAAAATAGAATGAAAATAAAAATGACTCAAATATATATTTAGAGACCTAGCAAAATAAAATAAAAATCTTACCATCTAAGATTTTAACAGTTTACTAACATAAGTTCACCGTTACAAATAGGATTAAGCATACCGTAGAGTTAGCCTTCCTGGTTAAAGTCACTATTTGTAATACTATACTAGAGGACATAGGAAACGCATACCTACATTATATACTAGAGGACATAGAAAACGCACACCTACATTATATACTAGAGGACATAGAAAACGCACACCTATATTATATACTAGAGGACATAGAAAACGCACACCTACATTATATGATTATTATTACATGAAAACGAAATACGAAGGATTCCATCAAATATATATCACATCTTTATTACAAAACACAAACTGAACAACTAAAAATATTCCAAAATGTTTAAAACTATGTATTTATATAGTTATTGTTTTTCATTTAAAACACACATATTCGAAGTGTGCGTTTTCTATGTCCTCTAGTATAACATTTTTATGTTCTCTAGTATAACGTTTCTATGTCCTCTAGTATAACATTTCTATGTCCTCTAGTATGACATTGCTATGTCCTCTAGTATAACATTTCTATGCCCTCTAGTATAACATTTCTATGTCCTCTAGTATAACATTTCTATGTCCTCTAGTATAACACCATTACCATTCGTACGTAATGATAAATGCTCAGACAAAAACGAGATGTATGAGTGACGTAGTATGACCTTCGATGTTTGTATATTACCATTTCCGGAAAGGGGCCTCTGTGACCGACTGTGTATGGTCGTTGCCTCTCACCGCTGTAGGTTCGAATCCCACTAGGTCTAATACGTTCAAGAGAGGACGCTACTATCCAGTTCTTGTACTTTATTTTTAAGTATAGGATATACGCCGAAAACGATCCAATATGTAAAATATTGGACTGTGTGAGACACGTAACGCCGAACACAGTACCAATATGTTACATATTGAATCCGTTTGAGGCTTATATCTTACTTAAAACACACAGTTATATGGCATATATAAATAAAGTCTTTATTATTATTATTATTATTATTATTATTATTATATATAAGAAGAAGATCTTACTAATTATAATTGTTACAATGAGAGTGATTAATATAAGTTGTTAAAACTTGCTTCGCAATCGTTGTAAAATAAATAAAGTATAAAAAATGTTGTTACTTTCGTACATTTATGCGTAGTATTTAATTAGTTTAATATAATACTCTGGCCTTTGTGTGTTTTACGTTTATTTATCGTCGCTACCGGTTGCCCATATGAGCGACGCCTCCTGAAGAGATTAGTTATTATAGATTTTGGCGGATAGTGCAATGATACAGACAGAGACCCATTCCAGAATCTCCTCTTGTTCTTTTACGTGCACGGTGTACAGCACCGACACGAGACCTCGGTTTAACGTCCCATCTGAAAGACTGTTCATTTTATTAGGGTCAGACGAGGCACCGAACCTGCGATCCCTGGATTACCAGTCCAGCGTGTTACCACTGGACTACAGATCCGTCTGTCAATTTGTCTGTCTGGACTTTTGAAAGCAGTCCACTATTAATAATAACGGACTGCAATTATGTATGACGTCACGACAGGTGTTCATCTCCCTTGACAGATTAAGTCCGAATTATTCCGATATGTATATTGGTAAATTTAGTTGGAACCCTTTGTTTTTACTGTTGTTCCCTAAACAATAATGTTGCGGTATGATAAATGTAATTTTTATCAAAATCATGTTAATTAATGACATGTTTTGTATAAATGCAGGTGACATGTGTTCTGATACTAACCCGACCCCTAGAAATAGCTACTGCAGGGACCCACCATACGACTCGCAGCAGAACACGTGTGGTCACAACAGATTCGAAAACACGCCTTTTACAAACTACATGAGCTACGCAGGTTTGGCTTTCGTGTGCAGTATTCGCTTTACGGATATTGACATAACTTTGCTTGTATTCAGTTTATTGTGCGTTTTACGTTTATTTATCGTCGCTAACGGATGCCCATATGAGCGACGCCTCCTGAAGAGATTAGTCATTTTCGATTGTTTGGAGGATAGTGCAATGATACAGACAGAGACCCATTCCAGAGTCTCCTCTGGTTCTTTTACGTGCACGATGTAAAGCACCGACACGAGACCTCGGTTTAACGTCCCATCTGAAAGACTGTTAATTTTATTAGGGTCAGACGGGGGATCGAACCTGCGATCCCTGGATTACCAGTCCGCGTGTTACCACTATGAGTGAATGATGAGTGAGTGAGTGAGTGAGTAGTGAGTGAGTGAGTGAGTGAGTAGTGGTGAGTGAGTGAGTGAGTGGTGAGTGAGTGAGTGAGTGAGTGAGTGAGTGAGTGAGTGAGTGGAGTGAGTGAGTGAGTGAGTGAGTGAGTGATGAGTGAGTGAGTGAGTGATGAGTGAGTGGAGGTGAGTGAGTGAGTGAGGAGTGAAGTGAGTGAGTGAGTGAGTGGTGAGTGAGTGAGTGAGTGAGTGAGTGAGTGATGAGTAGTGAGTGAGTGAGTGAGTGAGTGAGTGAGTGAGTGAGTGAGTGAGTGAGTGAGTGAGTGAGTGAGTGAGTGAGTGAGTGAGTGAGAAAAAAGAAGGAAAGTGAGAAGAAGCTGATAAGAAGATAAGAGAGGAGAGAATGTATGTCTCATGCAACAATAATCATTATTAATACTATTATTCAAATCTCTTGCTATCAGATATGTAGGTATGAACATGTGTGTTTTCCTGGTCGGATAACATATTTGCAGTCTGTTGGGCTATAGATCCGTCTGTGAAATAAGGCATACTGGCAAACAGAAAATATTTGTATGGTTGTTGTTACTGTTGTAATGTGATGAAAAGGATCTTAAAATATGGTTATGAAATCACCACGGGTGTATAATATCCCATATGATTACATTACTATCTTCAGACGACGCATGTATCGATGAATTTACTCATCAGCAAGAAGCCCGTATGCATTGCTATCTGGACCTGATCTACCAACCAATGAGAGAAATGAACCAGCCGACCCCTATCCCAGTTTCCCCTAAGGTAATTTTAGCATAGGCCCAGTTTTCGAATGACTGTCCACTATCGCTTCGTATGACACAATATAACAAGTCCCTGCTACGATTTCTCTATACGGTCATGATTTATGACAATGATAATAACATTGATTCTGCTGATTTTCTATTACCTCCCTTGAGTCCAAATTATTCCGAAATATATATATATTGGTTCTTTTAGTTGAATTGTTTTCTTTCTTTTTTTATACTTTATTTATTTCACAGCGATTGCGAAGCAAGTTTTAACAACTTATATTAATCACTCTCGTTGGCGCGGATGAAAGCGTATGTGGTCATTCATGAGGGAGGAAACCGCAGTACCCGGAGAAAAAAACCCACTTGTCTGATCTGGCGACCACCGTACCATCTCACATACTTCCCTGTCCGAGGATCGAACTCGGGTCGCATTGGTGAGAAACTGCGCTAATCGGACAGCCCTTTGTTTTTACAGTTGTTAAAAGATGTTACGGTAGGATACATGTAATTTTGTCAAAATCATGTTAATTAATTGACAACCAACGTATACAGTAAAGTATCCATTGCGGATATGTTGTATCTGTCGAGATTTAATAATCAGAAGATGAGAAAACGGATGAAAATGGATAGCATGTTGTGCAAAGGAAACAACGATAAAAACAGAGGAAACAAATTTAGGGGACCAATCTATATGCAGGAGTATTCAGGGGCGGTAACTGACTAATGTCTATTATAAGTTGTGCGACCTCTACGATACGAGTATTATATGATTGTGGACAGTTATAAATATGCCAGAAACTGAGAGGAGGACAGTTTTCAACAATGGACTGCGGGCGGTTGCCATGGGATTATCATATGAAAATGGACAGGTCAATATGCACTAAATATACCTGTAAATATAAATGTTTGTTTGTTTTGTGTGTGTGTGTTTAAAGTCGCTAAACTTAGGTCATATGGACAGACGGTTCTGTAGTCCAGTGGTAACACGCTGGACTGGTAATCCAGGGATCGCGGGTTCGATCCCCCGTCTGACCCTAATAAAATTAAGTCTTTGACATGGGACGTTAAGCCGAGGTCTCGTGTCGGTGCTGTACACCGTGCACGTAAAAGAACCAGAGGAGACTCTGGAATGGTTCTCTGTCTGTATCATTGCACTATCCTCCAAAAATATAAAATATAATCTCTTCAGGAGGCGTCGCTCATATGGGCAACCGGTAGCGACGATAAATAAATGTAAAACACACACTTAAAAGTCCCGATTAGAACACTGCTTAAAACCTAATTATAACACAGCATTGCGTAATGACGTCATGATACAAGTTGCGCTGATAATCTGCGCCAAAATGAAAGTAGCAACGTTATTTATTATTGCATGGAGGAAGACCTCTGGTACCCCTCCGAGCGGTAATACATGCACGGACGCGTGTACCCGGGTAGAACTGCCGACCTACTGCAAGCCAGATGGATGGCATTCCTCACATGTGGAAAATATAAATATACAGTGTACATCCGTTATGTCGAATTCAGTCGGACGGAACAAAATACTTCGACATAGCCGACAATTGACGTAACGAAATTCGATATAAACGGAGCCAGTTATATGTACACTGATAGTGTCTGAAACGGGACTTTGATTCGACTTCGAGATAACCGGAGAATTCGATCTTGCGACCACTGTACCATCTCACATACTTGCCCCAAGTATCGAACCCGGGTTGCATTGGTGAGAAGCGAGAGCGCTAACCACTGCGCTAATCGGACAGCCAAATCAGTGAGTTTGATCCGACTTCGATATAACTAGAGAATTCGACATAACCGACTTTGACATAACGGATGTAGACTGTATTAAGTAAGAAAGATGTAATGTTGATACAATATATATAATACACTTGTGCTTTGCTGTGTAGGTTATTCAGGCAAGTGCTAAGAGTGTCAATATTGTCTGGTTGAAGCCGTTGGGCCTGGATCGAGGATGCGGCTCCAACAATGCCCTTTATCAATATGCTTCCACAGCGACTGCATCACATAATGGAGTTAGATGGGCACCGCACGAGGCGACTGGTAAGTCATGTATTATCACACAGTGTGGTAGGATCGGCGTTATATTGGTGTGTATGAGAAATAAATATGCTTAAATAAAAAATATTTAAAAAATTATAGGGCTCGTCCGGGATTCGAACCCGGGACCTCTCGCACCCAAAGCGAGAATCATGCCCCTAGACCAACGAGCCACATATAATAAATGGTTTCGTTCACAAGGCTAAATAGAAGCAATACACTTTTATCAGCGCTATTTATAAATCATTTCTCAGTTGCTGTTTACTAAAGCCGCGCATAGCTATAACCTACAAGCCATATTACACGTGGTGTTTTATTTATGCATATCCAGATATCATTTCCAATAGAAAATACATAAGTACACAATTATTACTTGGAGAATATTACGATAAAACTGAAACGTCAGGCCTAAGCCTATGACCGTTAACATCATCCTAGGTGTTGCCTATAAGATAATTGCTGATCTGTTCCTTTTCAAATATGATTTGACTTATAATAGTTAAATTACTATACACAACAGTGAAAACTGAGGGCGGGTTCTAAACAGTAGGACCAGTGGCGTAGGTAGTGTGATTTTTCAGGGGCCACACTATTTAGTGCGGAGGGGGAGGGTGCACACATATTAATTACATTATTGACTGTTATAACTGTATTTTGTCGCAATATGTATATCATCTTAAAAATAGACTACATTTTATTTTCAGCAACACCAACTAATGCCTGTAACTATATCGTATATTACTGTGCAAGCCATGGGTGTAGCTAGCCATTTTTAATTTGTAGGCACGAATAATAAATTGAGCACGGGCATGGTGCCGGGGGGTCTCATGACAGTTTTGAATCCTAGGACGTGGATGGCTCACTCTGACGCATGTTAATGCATCCTATGTTTTAGACGTTCATATTTCGAAATATTCATAGAGGTTACCAATTTGAGTCTTAAATTGCTATACAATGGTGAAATAGATTTGCGTAATCTTGCTAACAGACGGACGGACGGACGGACGGACGGACGGACTTCCATGGCTGAACTTCCCAAAATATGGCTGTCCGATTAGCGCAGTGGTTAGCGCGTTCGCTTCTCACCAATGCAACCCGGGTTTGATCCTCGGACCGGGATGTATGTGAGATGGTACGGTGGTCGCCAGATCGGACAAGTGGGTTTTCTCCGGGTACTCCTGTTTCCTCCCACTCGAATGACCACATTTACGCTTTCATCCGCGCCAACGAGAGTGATTAATATAAGTTGTCAGAACTTGCTTAACAATCGTACTAAAATAAATAAAGTTTAAAAAAAAACAAAAAAAACTTCCCAAAACAATCCGTGAACTTCCACCATAAACTTGCTAAGAGACAGACAGACAAACCACAAACAACCCGAGGTGAAAACAAAACCTCCAAGCAGAGGTAATAAATACTCGTACCCTTTCCAGGATTCCCTGACGCAGAAACATGTAAGCCTAGCCGGTATGCGTGGAAACCCTACCATTCCAATATCCACCCAGCGTGTGATTTTGACTCGTGTTGGCTGGAGTTAGGATTTAAGGAACCCGTCGTTCCGAAACGGTAAGCGTATCCTTTTATAGTTAGTTAGTTAGTGTGTTTCTTTCAACAACAAATCGTGAACATATTTGTGAGTAGAATATGATAAAAACAGTTTTCAAAGTTTTTGTTTCAAATCCAGAAGGTCTCAGACCCATGTGGCATACATGTAGGGGCCTACATATACATAAATATGGCGACAGCAATTCACTATGTCAATATATCTAATTAAGTATGTATATTATATGATATAGATATGCAGTACTGTAACCTCCGACTGTACTAGCGTTTATTTTCTACATCCGTTATGTCGAATTCCGTCGGATCGAACAAAATACTTCGACATATCCGAAAATTGACTTAACGAAATTCGATATAAACAGATCCAGTTATATGTAAAATGATAGTGTTCGAGATAACCGGAGAATTCGACATAACCGACTGTGACATAACGGATGTAGACTGTGTGTGTGGTTTTATAACATTGCATTGCATGGCATACATACATGCAAACAACAATACATAGATTGAAACCACAGGCGCTTGGGGTCTGGACAAATGGTTTCAAAACATTATTTTATTTTTTTAAATTTATTTTTTAAGAACATTGTACAGACCCCCAAGCGTCTGTGATTGAAACCAATAAGTGAGCGTCTGTTGTCGAATAGTCAAGCACAGTGTTACCGTACCATAGCCAGAGGCAAATTTCAACCGAGGCAATCTAGGGGGGGACGTCCGGGGTAATGTTCCCCCTTAAAATTGTTGGGGCATATAAGCGATTTCCTGCGTTTTCTGATTTAATGAGATTAGACGTATAATTATGTACTTTCCATTCAGCCTAGCCTGGGTTCCAGTCTGTCGATTTGTCACTTTTTAGCTTCTGGCAAAATGACATTATCAGAAGTTCAATACGGCCCAATTAATAGTCTCGGTGTTAAAATATATTTATTCATTTGACTGACCAGGCAAAATATATCGACGCTTGTTCCGAGCTCTCTAGCAGTCAACATTTTATACAGCAAAGGAATATTGCTTGCATTTTATTTATTTCATTTTTCTTTGTTCTTTTTGACAATATTTCCTCAGTGTGGCTACAGGCCTGTGCTATACTAACTCGCCTTTCGTCGATATCACCAGAGCTGCAGTTTCGCTGCCTTTCAGGGACAATTGATGAATGATAATATGTAAGAATGTTGACAGTCGTTTGCGTAGGTTTGAGAATTGAGTACTGGTTTTTACCCAGAAAATGTTGCTGGTCTTCTGCCCCACAGTAGATTGATTGTGTACGATAATTACCCCGGAAGTGGACATGTTTGGGGCCTACAGATGCCTCTACAGGGTGGAAGGAAGAACATTAGCGAACGGGCCGGGCTACAAGTTCATTACAAAACATTAGTAATCGGGCCTCCCAAGAGAATATGAAGCGGTTTTGAGATTGAAGAAAAGTCTTTTAACCTCCAGGGCTGGATCACCTACTCTCCTTTTCCAGGAACTTATTGTTCACAGTTCGATAACCCGTGCAGTATTTATATGCTAACTTACTTCCCCTGATTCAGGACGTGTTCACTAAGCTAGTGACGTCATTATAGGTACAGTGTATCGATTAAGTTTATTTCACGAATTATCGCGAAATTTAAAACTAGCGCAAATATATATACAGTGATCTACAGTACATTGAATATGTGCATTGTTTTGTATTTAAGTGGAAGGTTATTTGTATGTGATGTTTTCTATGAACAGTGTAAGTGTTTGGATAGCCGACATTCGTGAGGACACGGACATATATCTAGAGTTGATAACCATTGATGGAGAGACCGTGGTAATAGGCGATGTACCTGCTTACTGCGATATGGAGACCACACTGATGGTGCACACAGACAAACTGATCAACAGAGTACGTTTTATGTAATTACCGTGACGTTGCTGGTACGTGTTCAGGGTTATATAACGCTTCTCTCAAATCTCCAACTCCATTTGACTTGCAGAAGGTCGGTGGTTCTATCGTGCTAATACTGCTCGAATGCGCACTTGTGGTCTTCCTCCTGCGCGAGGTGTGACTTTACGCTCCAAAAGACAAACAAAATCAAACTCAAACTAAAGTGATATTATTGACTGCGTTTGAGATTTTATCTTGGCCCAACCAATCAGAAATGTTGAGACTGCGTTTGCGATTGGAAGCAAGTTATATAACCAGCAGGCCGATCGCGCTTCTTTGATTACAGACGGATATGTAGTCCAGTGGTAACACGCTGGACTGGTAATCCAGGGATCGCAGGTTCGATCCCCCGTCTGACCCTAATAAAATTAACAGTCTTTCAGATGAGACGTTAAACCGAGGTCTCGTGTCGGTGCTTTACATCGTGCACGTACAAGAACCAGAGGAGACTCTGGAATGGGTCTCTCTCTCTCTCTCTCTCTCTCTCTCTCTCTCTCTCTCTCTCTCTCTCTCTCTCTCTGTATCATTGCACTATCCTCCAAAAATCTAAAATGGCCGCAGTAATCTCTTCATATGGGCAACCGGTAGCGACGGTAAATAAACGTAACACACACGCTTCTTTGAACACTTGCGTTTATATATATATGTAAAATGTTCGATAATTATATATCACCAGGCGGGTAGCTAGGAAGTACAATGAAAGCAGATTTAGTTCATGTACATTTTAGTGTTGTTCAATATATACTAGAAGACATAGAAAACGCACACTTAGGATGAGTGTGTTTTACATGAAAAACAATAACTATATAAATACATAGTTTTAAACATTTTGGAATATTATTCAGTTTGTGTTTTGTAATAAAGATGTGATATATATTTGATGGAATCCTTCGTATTTCGTTTTCATGTAATAATGTAGGTGTGCGTTTTCTATGTCCTCTAGTATAGCTCGAAATTATCTTTTATATTATTATATCGTTTATGGGATGTGGAATTACACTGACGGCATAGAGATTGTAAATGATATCATCTCAGGGGGGGGGGGGGGGGGGGGGAAGCCGGTGGATATTTTAAAGGCCGAAAACACGACATATAGTAAATGTGAACCAGGCAGCTTTAAATAAGCTTATTCATAGTATAGGCACACATGCGGACCAGTAGTCCAGTGGTAACACGCTGGACTGGTAATCCATGGATCGCAGGTTCGAACCCCTGTCTGCCCCTAATACAATTAACACTCTTTATTCAGATGGGGGACATTAAACAGAGGGCTCGTGTCGGTGCTTTACACCGGGCACGTACAAGAACCAGAGGAAACTGTATCATTGCATTATCCTCCAAAAATCTAAAATGACTATCTCTTCAGGAGGTGTCGCTCATATGGACAACCGGTAGCGACGATAAATAAACGTAATTCACAAATATAGACACATATTTTATGAAAATGAATTTCAGGTAAAGATACATACCGTAGACAGTTATATTGCCATCGATGCCGTTGAAATCGTCTCGAAATCTGACTTCCCGGCATGCTTGAACAGAAAATTACCGAAGTATGAGGTTGTGAGATATCCCCCGTTCTCCAATGGTGTGGTACTTACAGATACAACCCAACTGTCCGACGCGTATGTGTATTTGTTTATGCTATATAATTATACTGAGGGCCATTCATTGATTACTAATCATTTACACCTCACCGCTATGTAACATCTGTGATCAACCGGATCAAATGCTTTGGAAACATCCAGGAATATTGTAATATATACAGTGTCTGCCACGTATTCGAGATGTTGTGAGTACGAACCACGCCAGAACCACGGTGTTCTTGTCCTAAGGCCAGGTTTACTTTAGTCTGTACTGCCTTCTCTCTCAACTAATAATAACAATAATAACCTTTATATTTGTGTTTATATAATGCATCTGTTTGGGTCATAAATAATATAATATACTTCATTAAGCACGTTTCCAGCATTTATATTGTCCTATTCATAAGTTATCTGATAGTTACTACATACATCGGAACAAATTGATAGCAAATTTGTACAGACGGATCTGTAGTCCAGTGGTAACGCACTGGACTGGTAATCCAGGGATCGCAGGTTCGATCGCAGGTCTGACCCTAATAAAATTAACAGTCTTTCAGATGGGACGTTAAACCGAGGTCTCGTGTCGGTGCTTTACACCGTGCACGTAAAAGAACCAGAGGAGACTCTGGAATGGGTCTCTTTCTGTATCATTGCACTATCCTCCAAACATCTAAAATGACTAATCTATTCAGGAGGCGTCGTTCATATGGGTAACCGGTAGCGACGATAAATAAACGTAAAAAAACAAACAAACATAGCAAATATTTCCTTTAGGAAAGGGGCGGTTGCTAATATTTTCATAACTTGTAGCCCAATCATTTTACACTTTGAAAATGTCCTGTATGGATATTATCAGGATTTATGTATGTTATTAATGTGAGAGCTATGTTATTGTGATTTGTAAATTGTATTCGTCATTATGGAAAAAGTTGCAATAAAATATTATTAAATTGCAAGTTAATTTATTACTTTACTAATTTAAACAGCACCGTCGAAGTTGGGGTCGATTACACGTACAGTGTTCGGGTCATCGAACAATCAAAGTCCAGCGTGACATCACCGGAACTCGTCTACACACACGGTAGTCCATTCTGCGGCGACGGTGTAACTAACAGGTTAGCAATAGCTAAGCGTAAACCTTTCAATTAGTAATAACCTCGCAATGCTGGATTTCAGAGTCGGCATGCCTCCAAAACCGAACGTTTTGATCATGATAATGTTGGTGATAGGGAAACTGCTAATAAGAAAGACTTTAGTTCACGAGGAAGCGTCAATGTTCAATAAGGCCATCATCACAAAACTCTGTGACAACTCTGCACAACATTTGCATACATAAGCGTTCGCTCCAGGTGTGAGAGGCCCGGTGTTCGAGCTCAGATGCAGCCGTTACGAGTATGGCCTTAGGCAAGGCACTTAAATGCCACATTGCCTCTTCTCTCTCTCCCCCATGACGATTTCCAGCAGGAATGATGTCTCGATTAAGCTAAGTTGTAAGAACTTGTTTCGCAATGGAGCTAAAATATATTATAAATATATGTACATGTAATATAATAAAATACATATTAGTACAAAATAAATACAGTATATAGTACATGGCAGTATTGAATGTTTAGTCAGTTAGAGTAAAGAGCTAGAAAGCAGTAACATTTATATACACACATCCTCTGTTACTGGCGGGGTGTCATTTTAAAACATGCTTGGATATGGCCTAAACAATTTGTACATAACATAGTGTCAAGCCTATAGTGTATCAATATGTTCTTAAAAATGTAAAAACATTTTGGTTTAAAACTTGAAACCATTTGTCCAGACCCCGGGCGTCTTTAGGTAGTAATGGAGACCATATAGAAGCATGCTGACCGATGTCCAATGGCGAGAAGAGATGTTACAACTTCAGGCATATCATCAGTATGTAAAAATGGATGGCTTTTAATGTTTTCACAGTGAAGAGGAATGTGACGATAATAACGCAATCGATGGTGATGGTTGCTCAATGGAATGTAAAATTGAAGAAGGCTTTACGTGCAAAGGTATGGTACACATTTGTTTCTTCATATTTCGCAATAATGTTTATCACGTAAATTAGCTTGTATTCAGTGCAGTACATAATGTCTTATATTAACACACGTGTAATAACAACTGGAAGGATTCTGACTGGTCGCTGTATGACAGCTTGAGTTTGATTGGTCGCGGCATGACAGTTTGCTTTTGACACATTTGACATTATAGTTTGCAACTTTTCCGCTGAAAATAAATAAAATGTTAAATATGCACTTGCAGAATTTCAACTTTGAAAATAAATAAAATGTTAAATATGCACTAGCAGAATTTCAACTTTGAAAATAAATGAAATGTTAAATATGCACTAGCAGAATACAGTACAGTAATTAAAAATATTGAATCGATTTTTTTGCGTGTAGTTGTTTGTTTGATTATCGAGGACTATTTACTACAGCGTACGAATGTACCTTACCGATTGCCTAGAGATGTAATTAGGCTCAAAGTATACAGGCAAACAGAAATGTTAATTTTTCAAATTGATGGTTACTGTGGCAATGTGACATAAACGGATCTTACACTCGTGATGATGGCAGGCCATATTGAACGAAACTCATAAAATATAGTACGAAATCACCACGAGTGTGCGATCCTATATGTATGGAATTAGTACACCACTAAATATTAACAAACATCCTCAACGAAAATAGGTGAGTGTGGATAAAACTTTGATAGACAACCGTGCAATCTTAATATTTGCATTTCTGTGAACATTTAATCATGTTTGCTAGTACAGTCTACAACCGTTATGTCGAATTCCGTCGAACCGAGCAAAATACTTCGACATAGCCGAAGTTTGACTTAACGAAATTCGATATAAACGGAGCCAGTTATATGTAAGCTGATAGTGTATGAAACGGGACTTTGATCCGACTTCGAGATAACCGGATAATTCGACATAACCGACTTTGACATAGCGGATGTAGACTGTAGTTAAAAAGATACGGCTAAATAGTATTGTATTTCATTATTTTTGTGTTTATCTTGTACTTTACACTTTCTCGATTACAACCATACATAACTCACTGAACATTATTTCAGGTTCTCCAAGCTTATGTTCCATTTCACCGAACGAAGAATGCGATGACGGAAAACAGATGTGTGGTCTTTTGGCCCCTCGTGGATTTTATGACCAATGGGCTGTTGATGCTATTGCAAACCCAGAATACAAAGGAGCGGAGTGCCCCGCCTCATTGGTCACCGGCAAACCGGATAATATTCAGGTCGTTTGTACATACATGTTGTATGTCGTGTTGGGCAACAAAGAACAATACGTCCTAAGTTGCAAGTTGTAACTAAGCTGTATATATTAAGCAATGATAAATGCGTAGCGATGTAATACCAAAGTCACAAGTTTGGTTAATAACTTTTATATAGAATTGTTGGTTTATGAAATAGCTACAACATGTATTTGATGATGTTTGGTTTGGGGGTTTAAAGTCGCACCAACAGCTTAAATCGTATGGTTCTTCCCCAGCTATTATTGGTGGAGGAAGACGCCGGATGCCCATCTTAGCAGTACATGTGTATATCAGACAACTGAACTTCCGCAAAGCAGCTAGATGGCTCACTCTCATGAAATAATGAAATAATTCTACGCCAGCAGACGGATCTGTAGTCCAGTGGTAACACGCTGGACTTGTAATCCTGGTAATCCATGGATTGCAGGTTCGATCCTCCGTCTGACCCTAATAAAATTATCAGTATTTCAAATGGGACTTTAAACCGATGTCTCGTGTCGGTGCTGTACACCGTGCACGTAAAAGAACCAGAGCAGGTGTCGTTCATATGGGCAACCGGTAGAGACGATAAATAAACGTAAAACACACAGAATTATACACCACATTGTGAATCGAACCTAGAACAATGATGGGGCAAGTGATTTGTTGTCAAAGACGTTAACCACTCTGCCACAGAGCCACCTTTATTTGATATACAAACCACGTATCTACTACATGTTGGTGCCGTGACCAGGATATACCCACATGACGATATTTATTATTACCGGTGTTGCAATTTGGTTCACAACTTTTAAATGAAATTGACGGCGAAGACCATTGGCCGAAAATATTCGATAACGAGTACAGTTATATTCAATCTAAAATGCACGGTGGTCTCCCATTGGAGATTTTTTATTTATGTATTTGTTCTCACGGCGATTCTTACATTACATTGTTGTATCATGGCCAACATTTAGCACGCCCATGGGGTAGTAAGGTTTCATCCAGATACATATAGGCTATATCAATATATAATTGTACATTCCATTACAAAACGCATGGACTGGAACGTTACTGCATGCTTATTAAGAAATAGTTCGAGTCCCTAACTAATATTAAATATGGTACCGTGATTCTACGAAAACGTATGCTCAGCGTGTTTGTTTTTGAAATAAGAAATCAGCATAGATTACAGTATATTTTCCCCTCAAAATGTTTTATCACAATTGGTCAGTCTTGTTTTTAGACAGTTATTATACATGTATTGCAGGTTTAAACATAGTTTATTTGAAACAATGATACAACATATACAAATGTACAATTTACACAAATATTTACATACATGTATGAAAAAGGATTAGAACCGAAAGCTATAGCTTATAGAGGTATTCTCCTATAATTAGATGCATATTGTAATTACAGTATGACAGCGTTTTAATCGTATATGAACTATTAATTGCAATTCGATAAAGATAAGTATAAAATTATATTAACCATGAACTGTAAACTATAATCTAAATAATATAATGAGATTATTAAGGTGATAGAAATACACTTAGTAATTAAATTATTAAGTTGAAATTAAGATTGACTCAGAAGATAGGCAAAAGGATAGAACATGATGTATTCATTCGGATAGTTAAATGGGAGAAGCAAAACTTGCTACATTTAGTGAACAGATGCTCATGAAAATCGTCTGCTTTCCCGGATGTAGGTTTGGACTGCTTCAA
The DNA here is from genome assembly GCA_014843695.1 of Archivesica marissinica. Taxonomy (NCBI): domain Eukaryota; kingdom Metazoa; phylum Mollusca; class Bivalvia; order Venerida; family Vesicomyidae; genus Archivesica; species Archivesica marissinica. The sequence continues at coordinate 44,299,634 of CM026400.1, forward strand.
ATATGTGTGCATTGAGATCATCGCTAAGGTTCCGGTCTCCGTGTAATAGAGTGTATAGTGTTATGGTACAATATTGCACATGTGGGGCCGTGACCAGGTCAAATGTCCAGATTAGTCTGCAAATCGAGGACTGGATACAGAAATCACATGAGTTTCTTGAGTTCGATACCCTCCACACCATAATAATATTAATAATATTAACAGTATTTCAGAAGGGACCCTGGTCCCATGTATCTGTGCAATACACCGGGCATGAGAAAAAAAACGTGGATATTTCTCAATCTACTGGATTGTCCATATCTTGCACTATTTTCCAAAAAATAAAATGACTACGGTACGATTCTTCTGTGTGAGTTGCCCCAAAAATAAACGGGTCAATCCAAATTAATTTTTAATTATTGTGCACTCTAACTCTGCACAATATATTTATACTTTCTTTAATTATATAGAAATGCGAATCACGTCCCGTTGATAACTTCTGGAGACCGTGTGCTGAATTTCTAGATGTTAGTGGTGACTTCTGGATTAAGGTAAGTGGCGCTATTTCGATATACTATAGAATCTTTTTTTAAAAAGTATTTAAGTTTCTTTAACGTCGCTACCGGTTGCCCATTTGAGCGACGGGCAGTTTACCTAACAACACCCTTTCTGGGCAGGTTCCAACGGTTAACCAGTACTTGGTGCACCAATCTGTTTAAGAAACTGCCAACTTTTTCATATAAAAAGACAAGATCTGAGCGTGGCTCGAATCCGTGACCATCAGTGATGTTAGGTTACAGTGGTATACAACTACATATATTATTAAGTTATGTTGTATTCATGGTTTTGTCTTGAATTAACGGCTCATACGATCAGCATTCATGTAAATACAGTTACTGCAGTACACTACAACCTTTCCGGGTATATTTTATTTATGATATCATTTTAGGAAATGTTTGCACATTATTATATATTTCATATATATTAATTTTGAAATAAATCATGCTCTGCATAAAAAACGTTAATAATTCATTAGTTTGTAATTCAATAAATCCCATTTAATACCTTACAATACTTCGTTAGGCACATGTATTACACTATTGGTGCCGTGACCAGGATTAATTACGTCAAGGGGAACCACCCGTACATTGTTCAGCTATAGACTGTTATTTATGTAGATGATAGTAACAGTAATATATTACTTTCACATTTGAGTCAACTGACAACTGTCATGAAACTGTCATTACCAGAACGGCGTAAAGCAATTAAGAGAACATATATGATAAGTGTATATATTTAGGCGCGTATTTACAAACATGTGGTAGCAACGTCGGTGATTATTCATTTGGCGTCAGATGATCGCTCCGTCAAAAAAAAAAGAAGAAAAAAGCTTCTCTGAAAACTGTGTCTCTGATTGTCTTTCTTTGCAAAAACTGACGATAAGGAGCCAAAGAGTAAGGAAGTGCAGAAAAGTATCAATTGACCCAAAGATAATTAAATAGTAACATATCCCCATTAGCACATAGCCCCCTTCCTCCTACCTCATCACAACAATTATAACAAAATAATATGTAAGCAAGTATAAACTATTTTATCTCATTGCTTTCAATAAAATGTGGTTATATTTAGGTGCGTATTTACAAACCTGTGGTAGCAACGTCGGTGATTATTCATTTGGCATCAGATGGTCGCTCCGTCTTCAGTCAGGATAGAAAGTCCATACATGTTCGACTAATTAGGACAGATGAGTCAATTGTGTCTATTACTCCAACCAGTTTCACTGTCTCGTGTGAAGATAGTCCCATACAAATACCAGTGATGCAAGATCTAAGTAAACCCTTTCTTCTGACAACAGGTGAGAAATATGAATGGTTCTTGATTGTAATAGAATCAGATATTTTGTATGGCCTCCGTTGATTCTATTTATTGCAGTTAGGACAAATGTTGTTTGTGCCAAAAGGTTTTCCAACCGTAGAATGCATGTTTGTGTTTGCTGCGTTTATTTATCGTCATCCATGCTTAATCTGGGCGACGTCCCCAGTCAGATCAGTTTGTCGAGGAAAATGCAAGACACAGAAAAGGGTACAATCCCAGACCCCCACATCCGGTTATTTTACATGTCCGGCGTATATCACCGATACATTAGAACTCGGTTTATAGTCCCATCTGACAAACTGTTAATATTATTATGTCAGACGGGAGATCGAACCTGCGATCCTTGTATTCGCAGTCACTGGACCACTGACACCGTTTGCAAACAAGCATCGAGTAAATGAATCATGTGCTGCACATGCCTAGCAACTTAAACTACGTTGTTTCATCTTTGTCCGCCTCCGTGGTTGAGTGGTTAAGGTCGCTGACTTGTATACCAATGTAACCTATCATCACTGATAGTCACGGGTTCGAGCCCCGCTCAGGCCGTGTCTCATTTATATGAAAAAGTTGGCAGTTTCTTACGGAGGTTGGTGCACCAAGTACTGGTTAACCGCTGGAGCCTGCCCAGGAAAGGTGTTGTTAGGTAAACTGCCCGCCGGTGATATAGCCCAAAATGGTGCTGATGCAGGCGTAAAACCCGAAATATAACATACATGTATAATATAACATAATGTTTCATCTTTAGTTGTTTGTTTTACTTACCGTCTCCGTGGCCTAGTGGTTAAGGCGTCCGCCTACGGAGCGGGAGGTTGAAGGTTCGAACCTCGTCAATAAACCTCTGTTCTAATATCACCGGGTGGTGAGCCGCCAGCTAGTTAAATAATGGTTACCGGTAGGATTCGGGAAGAACTGATGTTCATAAAAAAGAATTGTCTCATAAGTCAGACTGGCCCTTTATTTAAATAGGGGTGACACTATAATAAACAACTTTACTTACACGAATTGCTTGATGCAATGCCATAGTGTAGTGATAATTAAATGGCCATATTTTCTTTGACATTTCAACTACAGATCCGTTGGACCGGTCAACTAAACCTTCGTTTTGTCATTACCGTGGATGTTCGTTACAGTACAGAATGGAATATGGAATTATTATTTTGTTGTAACCAGTTCATTATATTTTCAGGAGTTCGAATAAGTTTTACATCATCGAGCATAGGTTTCTATGCGTTTCGTGTGCGCTCTTCGCCGTACATAAACCCTCCAGGAATCTCTTCTTGTACAGACAATGAGCTATATTACCCGCAACATGGGGTATGCGTCAGCGATAAATGTTCCAACGGTAAATGTGGCGAGTTTCCGGTCAAATACGGAGAAGCAGCGTGCTCCGGGCTGGAAGATGGAGATTCCTGTAAAATACAGTGCGACAAAGGGTATGGTTAAAAATAGACTCAGTGCGCATGTGTCGTTGGCGTCTGCGTGTTTAAGTTTATTCATAGTGTATTGCTTATTTATATACAATACAATTACAAATATAATCATGATAAATATATAAGCAAAATTATACAACTACAATGCTATGCTTATACTTGAATACTGTAAGAATAAAATCTAGAAGCAAATGGGTTGGGCAACAAGTTTTACCAACATTAGTGAGTGCCCTCCCCCAATAAACCAGATTGATGTTAATAAAAATGACCGTAGCGATGTGTACTGTAATAATTATATTATTTTAACGTTAGGAAAATAAATGATCAGGATTAGAAAGGACAAGAAAGGAAAATAGAAAAAATAGAGCATTCTGTAACAGCTCTCTGCGTCTGCGTGTGGGGTGATATTGGTTCTGGGTCTGCATGTCAGGTGATATTGGTTCTGCGTCTGTGTGTGGGGTGATATTGGTTCTGCGTCTGCATGTGGGGTGATATTGGTTCTGCGTCTGCGTGTGGGGTGATATTGGTTCTGCGTCTGCGTGTGGGGTGATATTGGTTCTGCGTCTGCGTGTGGGGTTATATTGGTTCTGCATCTGCGTGTGCGGTGATATTGGTTCTGCGTCTGCGTGTGTGGGGTGATATTGGTGCTGCGTGTGCGTGTGGGGGTGATATTGGTTCTGCGTCTGCGTGTGGGGTTATATGGTTCTGGGTCTGCATGTGGGGTGATATTGTTCTGCGTCTGCGTGTGGGGTGAATTGGTTCTGCGTGTGCGTGTGGGGTGATATTGGTTCTGCGTCTGCGTGTGGGGTGATATTGGTCTGCGTGTGGGTGATATTGGTTCTGCGTCTGCTTGTGGGGTGATATTGTGTTCTGCGTCGGTGTGTGGGGGTGATATTGGTTCTGCGTCTGTGTGTCAGGTGATATTGGTTCTGCGTGTGGGGTGATATTGGTCTGTGTCTGCGTGTGTGGTGATATGGTTCTGCGTCTGCGTGTGGGATGATATGGTTCTGCGTCTGCGTGTGGGGTGATATTGGTTCTGTGTCTGCGTGTGGGTGATATTGGTTCTGCGTCTGCGTGTGGGGGATATTGGTTCTGCTGTGGGGTGATATTGGTTCTGCGTGTGGGTGATATTGGTTCTGCGTCTCTGGTGTGGTGATTGGTTCTCTGCGTGTGGGGTGATATGGTTTCTGCGTGTGCGTGTGGGGTGATATTGGTTCTGCGTCTGCGTGTGGGGTGATATTGGTTCTGCATGTGGGGTGATATGGTTCTGCATCTGCGTGTGGGGTGATATTGGTTCTGCGTGTGGGGTGATATTGGTTCTTCGTGTGGGTGATATTGGTTCTGCGTCTGTGTGTCAGGTGAATGGTTCTGCGTGTGGGGTGATTGTCTGCGTGTGTGGGGGGGGTGATATTGGTTCTGCGTCTGCGTGTGGGTGATATTGGTTCTGCGTGTGCGTGTTGGGTGATATTGATTCTGCGTCTGCTTGTGGGGTGATATTGGTTCTGCGTCTGCTTGTGGGGTGATATTGGTTCTGCGTGTGGGTGATATTGGTTCTGCGTCTGTTTGTGGGGTGATATTGGTTCTGCGTGTGGATGTCGGGTGATATTGATTCTCTGCGTGTCGGGTGATATTGGTTCTGCATCTGCGTGTCGGGTGATATTGGTTGTTTTATGTGTTCAGGGTTTATCGTCGCACAAACAGTCATATGACAACTCTCCAGCTATTATTGGTAGGGGAGGGCTCCGGATGTCCATCCGAACAATATTCGAGGCACGGACGGGCACCCCGGGTAGAACCACCGACCTACAGCAAGCCAGTTGGTGTAACAAAATATGTCGTAGTGTGCCACATGATAGCCTCGCCATATATAACTGGATTAACTCGATAGCAAATAAAGGATTCGACACCACCAGTGGGATTCGAACATACATCGGTGAGAGTCAAGCGATTTAGAGCCAACGACCGTAACCATTATGCAGCTGAGGTGATATTGCACCATACGATGGCTTCACATTTTGAAATATCACACACTACAGAGTCGCTTCGACCGTCCCGCAGATAATATAGTGAAGTAGTGTTCTATTGCTGTCCTATTGTTGATAAAACTAAATTGCGATTATTACTGTATGTACAGATTAAACCTATTACATCTATGTATGAAGGTCATTCCTGGTGGAATCCATAATCACGATGGGGAGGGGGGGGGGATAATGTAGATTTATGTGTCATACATACCGTAATTATCGATGTATAACGCGCACCCACTTTTTGGCAGGAACATCAGTGGAAAACTTGGTTCTGGTGTTTACCGCGCACCGTAAAATTTCTCAAGATATGATATTATCACCCTCTATGGTTTATATATTTCGATAGAAAAAGAAGAAATCGTGGAGGCCTACGTTGTACATGGTTCTGAAATATAATCATACTCCATGATTTTTGAATTCCCGTACAAATAGGAAAAAAATCGTGCGGGCCTACGTCCAATAATAAAAGTGCGCGTTATACATAGCAAATGACGGTAATATTCCGAGCAGTATTTCAGGTACGGACGGGTACGGGCACCCTGGTAGAACCACCGTCATTCCACAAGCCAGCTGGATAGCTTCCTCACGCATTGGGATTCGAACATACAGCGGTGAAGGGCAAGTTATTTGAAGTCAACGCCATTAATCACTTGGCCACATGTGCAGCTGTAGCGATTACATGTTGAGGCCAGGGATTACTTGCAAGTCTTTAGACAAATATTGAGCGTATGCAAAGTTATCGTGCCTAATATACATATATAGTGGCGTCCGTGGTCCAGTGGTAGAGCGTAGGATTTGGAATCGAACGGTCCCGGGTTCGATACTCGGTCAGGCCACGTATATAGTTTCATTGAGCAAGGCACCTCACACACATTGCTTAGTACTGGTTAATCGCTTAAGTCGGCTAAGCCTGCCCAGGAAAACATGTCTAAGTCCCCGCGAGGGGTTTAACATTAAAGGAACATACATACATATACGGGTACTGTTCCTTGCAGATATTTCGTAGATGGGCATGAGAACCGAGCGGTTTGTGTTGATGGCGCGTGGATAACCTCCTCGCCGTTGATATGCTCGCCAGTGGACTGTGGAAGACCTTCCGTCCACCTCGCTTCTGTCGCCTGTACCGAGGGCACAACGTTCTCCAAACAGTGTCATTTCAAGTGTGATAGGCCAGCTTCTCTTCTCGGTAAAATATTCTACTATTTTCATCCCTAAACGTGGCGGAAATCATTAAGTTTGTAAGCAGATGTAGCTGACCTCACAGTCTCTACCACTACATTTACTTTTTAATACTTTCATAACTACATAAAGAAATAGACAATAATTGTGTGACTTATCATCATCATCATCATCATCATCATCATCATCATCATCATCATCATCATCATCATCATCATCATCATCATCATCATCATCATCATCACATCATCATCAATCATCATCATCATCATCATCATCATCATCATCATCATCATCATCATCATCATCATCATCATCATCATCATAATCATCATCATCATCATCACCACCACCATGAGCAGCAGCTGCAGCAGCAGCATCAACAGCAGCAGCAGCAGCATCGTCATCGCCATCGTCATCGCCATCTCCCATCAGTAACATCATCAACATCATCAACATCATCATCATTATCAGTATGGACATCATAGTCAACAATTGCAACAGCATCATCATAATCACGACTATGGATATAATCATTATTATCAACAAAAACAATGACATCATCATTAGCATCATGTTCTTCGTCGTCTCCTTCATATAACCGTATGTACAGTCTAGACGGAATAAAGCAAAGATTGTTTGTACCACTAGGTGATGATACAAGTATTACATGCTTGAGAAACGGTCGCTGGTCCAAGACCAAAGCCACATGTATTGTCCGGTGCGACTCCTTGGACCCGGTAGCCTATGACAACGGGAAACTGAAGACGTCTTCGTGCATCAAAGGGTCACAGCCCGTGGGTCAACAGTGTAAAGTGAGATGCCAAGAAGGTTATCACGTACAGGATGAACGAATAAAAAGGTACGTCAGTGGTGCTGTATCACTGTTACGCACAATTATCCGATGTAATTATGTTCGCATCACAAAGTAAAAAAAACAACATTAATAATAATTTTATTACGGTATTATCATACATTTGAAATAGGGGTTGGTTTGCGCTCTGTAGCCAAGTGTTTAAATCACTTGACCCTCGCCGCCGTAGGCTTGAATCCCACTCTATTTAATTATGTTCGCGTCACAAAGTAAAAAAAAAAAAAAAAAAATAGTTTATTACGGTATTATCATACATTTGAAATAGGGGTTGGGTGGCGCTCTGTAGCCAAGTGTTTAGATCATTTGCCCCTCGCCGCCGTAGGCTTGAATCCCACTTGGTCGAATTCTTCCATTCAGGACTGTGGCATGTCGGTTGTTCTAACCGGGTGCCCGTATGTGCCTTAAATACTGCTCGATTGGATATGCTGGATCCTATTCCTTCAATAATAGCCATTACAGTTGAATAACACTTGTCATGTTCATAAATGTATATACACTCCTGCATAGTTTCAGAAAATTATGTTTGTCATGGAGAAAATCTAAATAAGCTTTAAGCTTCCGATTTAATCCATTTGTTCTTGTATATTAATGTTACAACATGATGTAAATATTGATAAATAAAATATGCTTAAACTAATAATAGCCAGACAGTCGCCATATTGTGTGTGATGGAATCCATCAGGATTGAGGTCTAGCGACCAACTACACTAATGCTGCAAGTCGTGATATGTATGTACCATTAATGTATGTACCATTAATGTCAAACCCCTTGCGGAGACCTAGACATGTTTTCCTGGGCATGCTTAGCCGACCATAGCGGTTAACCAGTACTAACCAATGTATGTGAGGTGCCTTGCTCAATGACACTACATACGTGGCCTGGCTGAGTATCCAACCCGGACCGTTCGATTCCAAATCCGACGTTCTACCATTGGACCACGGACGCCACACTGTCCCGTGATAGTGCAGTGGAAGAACGTTCGCTTCATGTGTAAAAGACCCGGAGTTCGAGCCCCGCTGGAGCCGTTGCGATTGTGTCCTTCGGCAAGGCATTTAAATTCCACATGTCTGTTCTCTCTCCCGCGTGGCGATGGATTGATGTCTCGAGAGTGATTAGTATAAGTTATAAGAACTTGTTTCGCAATCGAGCTCAAATAAATTTGTATAAACTAATATCCAGTGTCTCTTCTCTCTCCCTCGTGGCGATGGATGCCATCAGAAATGAGGTCTCAAGAGTGATTAATATAAGTTGAAAGAACTTGTTTTGCAATCGAGCTAAAATTAATTTGTATAAACTAATGCTGAAAGAACTTCTTTCGCAATCGGGACCATGAGAAAATCCGCATGTCCGATATTGCAACAACTGTACCATTGCATAATCTTCACTGACTGGAGATCGAACACAGGTTGTATTGGTGAGAAACGAGCGAAACCAACCACTACGTTGACTGGAATAACCGGATTGCATTTTCCATAGTCACATTTTTCATTTCCAGAAGGTTTCTTCGAATTATATGTGATGAAGATGGCGAATGGTTCGGCCCAAAATGTATCCAGAACACGTGTCCCTCATTACCAAGAATGTTCACGGGCGCTTACACGTGCACGAATGGATTCCAGAGTGGTAGTACATGCACACTGAGTTGTCCGGATGATCTGACGGTTTGTTTCAATCATGACTAACAAGCTAAAAATAGAAAGTTTATTTAATTTTTAACAATGGTGAAGAGGCTTTAACAACCTATAATCCAGGGATCGCAGGTTCGATCCCCCGTCTGACCTTAGCTCGAATAAAAGCGTGTATGTATACTTTGATATGTACATTGTACATGACGTTTCTAATCGTTTTGTAGGATGGACAAATTTATACAAAATGATACTCGTCTTCTATGTCGTTCCCAGGACACACTTTACACTTACGTTACAATCTCTTTAGGAGGCATCACTCAAATGGGCCACCGGTAGCGACGATATATAAGCATAGATACACATTCATGAAATAACCAAACATCACAAAAACCGGATGTATGCAATATGTGACGAACTTTGCGTGACCAATTCATTGTATTTGGCTTACTACATTGTATATATATATAACCGGTATTTGCGAGTATGCAATTGCGCTTAGAATAAATAATGTTTGTTCGATTCCATGCAATTTTAACCACGATGTAATTATTCTTAAGCATCTTCCAATGAATAAAGGACAATGGCCCATTTCTGATTATAGAGACACTGAGCTTGTTGACAGTTTTACATTAATAACACGTGTGCACAATGTTCTGTGTACTTTTTCAATACAAAGATATCAGCTTTCACGAAGCCCCATATTTCGCAACTGTAATTTAAAACTTAGATTTCGTACGTATCGAATAGATTAAAACATGTTTTGTTGACAGTTTTACATTAATAACACGTGTGCACAATGTTCTGTGTACTTTTTCAATACAAAGTTATCAGCTTTCACGAAGCCCCATATTTCGCAACTGTAATTTAAAATTTAGATTTCGTACGTATCGAATAGATTAAACATGTTTTATAGTTCATGACTTGGGGAGTACTATGGCAGCATATTGCAGCCGGCAACAATTGTTGTTGTCGAGTTGTTGTGCGATGTTCTTAGAAGTGTATTGAAGTGTAAGCAAGCTGTGCCTAGTAATGTACACACCGAATAAAGCATCGAATGAGTCTTATGACGTAGCTAATTAATAAATAATTTAACTATTGAATTGTCAGGTGTGGCTGGCAGGGATATCCAGGTGACAATAATCGAATAACTATGAAAATAACTGGTTAGGGAGTTCACATTTTGGTTAGGGAGTTCACATTTTGGTTAGGGGGTTCACATGTTGGTTAGGGAGTTCACCTTTTGGTTAGGGAGTTCACATTTTGGTTAGGGGGTTCACATTTTGGTTAGGGAGTTCACATTTTGGTTAGGGGGTTCACATTTTGGTTAGGGAGTTCACATTTTGGTTAGGGGGTTCATATTTTGGTTAGGGAGTTCACATTTTGGTTAGGGAGTTCACATTTTGGTTAGGGAGTTCACCTTTTGGTTAGGGAGTTCACATGTTGGTTAGGGAGTTCACATGTTGGTTAGGGAGTTTACATTTTGGTTTGGTTAGGGAGTTCACATGTTGGTTAGGGAGTTCACATGTTGGTTAGGGAGTTCACGTTTTTGGTTAGGGAGTTCACGTTTTGGTTAGGAAGTTCACATGTTGGTTAGGGAGTTCACATGTTGGTTAGGGAGTTCACGTTTTTGGTTAGGGAGTTCACGTTTTGGTTAGGAAGTTCACATGTTGGTTAGGGAGTTCACATGTTTGTTAGGGAGTTCACATTTTGGTTAGGGGGTTCACATTTTGGTTAGGGAGTTCACATTTTGTTAGGGGTTCACATTTTGGTTAGGGAGTTCACATTTTGTTAGGGGGTTCACATGTTGGTTAGGGAGTTCACATTTTGGTTAGGGGGTTCACATTTTGGTTAGGGAGTTCACATTTTGGTTAGGGGGTTCACATGTTGGTTAGGGAGTTCACATTTTGGTTAGGGGGTTCACATTTTGGTTAGGGAGTTCACATTTTGGTTAGGGAGTTCACCTTTCGGTTAGGGAGTTCACATGTTGGTTAGGTAGTTCACGTTTTTGTTAGGGAGTTCACGTTTTGGTTAGGAAGTTCACATGTTGGTTAGGGAGTTCACATGTTGGTTAGGGAGTTCACATTTTGGTTAGGGAGTTCACATTTTGGTTAGGGAGTTCAAATATTGGTTAGGGAGGTCACGTTTTTGGTTAGGGAGTTCACATTTTGGTTAGGAAGTTCACATGTTGGTTAGGAAGTTCACATGTTGGTTAGGGAGTTCACATTTTGGTTAGGGAGTTCACATGTTGGGTAGGGAGTTCACCTTTTAGTTAGGGCGTTCATATTTTGGTTATGGAGTTCACATGTTGGTTAGGGAGTTCACATTTTGGTTAGGGAGTTCACATGTTGGTTAGGGAGTTCACCTTTTAGTTAGGGTGTTCATATTTTGGTTATGGAGTTCACATGTTGGTTAGGGAGTTCACATGTTGGTTAGGTTAGGGAGTTCATATGTTGGTTAGGGAGTTCACATGTTGGTTAGGGAGTTCACATGTTGGTTAGGGAGTTCATATGTTGGTTAGGGAGTTCACATGTTGGTTAGGGAGTTCACATGTTGGTTAGGGAGTTCACATTTTGGTTAGGGAGTTCACATTTTGGTTAGGGAGTTCACATTTTGGTTAGGTTAGGGAGTTTATAATTTGGTTAGGGAGTTCACATGTTGGTTAGGGAGTTCACATTTTGGTTAGGGAGTTAGGAATCCACATATCGCAGGTTCGATCTCCTGTTATGCCATACCATAATGACTAATACCATATAGAATGTTTATGTGGTATTTTAAACCAAGGTCTAGTGTCTGTACTTTGGTTGTTTTTGTATAATATACTAGAGGACATAGAAAACGCACTTCGGATAAGTGTGTTTTTACATGAAAACAATAACTATATAAATACATGTTGGCATGTCCGATTAGCGCAGTGATTAGCGCGCTCGCTTTTCACCAATGCAACCCTTGTTCGATCCTCGGACTGGTAAGTATGTGAGATGGTACGGTGGTCGCCAGATCGGACAGGTGGATTTTCTCCGGGTACTCCGGTTTCCTCCCACAAGAATAACCACATAAAAGGCTACGCTTTCATCCGCGCCAACGACAGTGATTAATATAAGTTGCTAGAACTTGCTTCGCAATCGTTGTAAAATAAATAAAGTTTAAACTATATAAATACATAGTTTAAACATTTTGGAATATTTTTAGTTGTTCAGTTTGTGTTTTGTAATAATAATCATATAATGTAGGTGTGCGTTTTCTATGTCCTCTAGTATATAATGTAGGTGTGCGTTTTCTATGTCCTCTAGTATATAATGTAGGTGTGCGTTTTCTATGTCATCTAGTATATAATGTAGGTGTGCGTTTTCTATGTCCTCTAGTATATAATATAGGTGTGTGTTTTCTATGTCCTCTAGTAAATAATGAAGGTGCGCGTTTTCTATGTCCTCTAGTATATAATGTAGGTGTGCGATTTCTATGTCCTCTAGTATATAATGTAGGTGTGCATTTTCTATGTCCTCTAGTATATAATGTAGGTGTGCGTTTTCTATGTCCTCTAGTATATAATGTAGGTGTGCGTTTTCTATGCCCTCTAGTATATAATGTAGTAGGTGTGTGTTTTCTATGTCCTCTAGTATATAATGTAGGTGTGCGTGTTCTGTGTCCTCTAGTATATAATGTAGGTGTGCGTTTTCTATGTACTCTAGTATATAATGTAGGTGTGCGTTTTCTATGTCCTCTAGTATATAATGTAGGTGTGCGTTTTCTATGCCCTCTAGTATATAATGTAGGTGTGCGTTTTCTATGTCCTCTAGTATATAATGTAGGTGTGCGTTTTCTATGTCCTCTAGTATATAATGTAGATGTGCGTTTTCTATGCCCTCTAGTATACCTAATTTTATGCAACAAAATATGATTCCACCAAACATTCCATTTAACTTTGTAGATGTTTCAATTTGTAACCTGCACTAAGACTGGGGTATGGACCGGAGAACTGACAATATGCTCCATCGATGCGGCGAAGACATGTCCTGTACCTACACCAAACGGACATGTCACATTTGAGTGTGACAGAAATAACCCAGGTTGTTTGTTTTACCGTTGTGTCTGATGTTAGTGCCTCCTTGGTCGAACGGTTAGGATCGTCACTTGACTTCCAACCACTTGACTCTGTAGGTTCGAATCGCACTGGGTGTGTCGACTTATTTCATGTGAGGAAGTTATCCAGCTGGCTGAGTTTAAACTTTATTTATGTTATGCTACAACGATTGCGAAACAAGCTTTAACAACTTATATTAATCACTCTCGTTGGCGCGGATGAAAGCGTATATGTGGTCATTCATGTGGGAGGAAACCGGAGTACCCGGAGAAAACCCACCTGTCCGATCTGGCGAACATCGTACCATCTCACATACTTCCCGGTCCGAGGATGGAACACGGGTTGCACTGGTGAGAAGCGAGCGTTAATCGGGCAGCCGGCTTGCGGAAGGGTGTTGGTTCTATCAGGGTGCCTGCAATATTGATTGGTGGTACACCTGTGTCTTCCTCCTCGTAATAGCTGTAGAGTCGCCACATGGCATATCCTGTTGCTGAGGCGCGAACTCCGGGTCTGTGGAAATCGTGATAGTGCAGTTTTAGCTCGTTATCTTCAGGTGCGAAAGGATTTACTAGTATACATGTATATACACACAAATCATATTGTATGCATTTGCATGTATGTGTTTACATTTATTTATCGTCGCTACCGGTTGCCCATATGAGCGACGCCTCATGAAGAGATTAGTCATTTTAGATTTTTGGAGGATAGTGCAATGATACAGACAGAGACCCATTCCAGAGTCTCCTCTGGTTCTTTTACGTGCACGGTGTAAAGCACCGACAGGAGACCTCGGTTTAAAGTGATAACTGAAAGACTGTTAATTGTATTAGGGTCAGACGGTGGATCGAACCTGTGATCTCTGGATTACCAGTCCAGCGTGTTACCACTAGACTATATAGCCGTCTGTATGCATTTGTCAGGACCTCGGTGCCTAATTATTATTTCACATTTTACACAGGCGACGAATGCCCTATTGCATGCCCTGACGGACAAAATCCGGTTATAGGAAGCTCGCAGCACTCAAACGTAAATGACGAGAACAAGTTTGAATACACCGACAAAATTGAATGCACGGTTCTTGAAAAGTGGGAACCGTCTCCCGACCAAATCATTTGCATTCAGCCTTGTACAATGGTAAGATAGTTGTTGTTGTTTTTTGTTGTTTGTTTATTGTTGTTTGTTGTTGTTTATTGTTGGTTGTTGTTGTTGCTGCTGCTGCTGCTGCTGCTGCTGTTGTTGTCGTCGTCGTTGTTGTCGTTGTTGTTGGTTGTTGTTGTTGCTGCTGCTGCTCCTGCTGCTGTTGTTGTCGTCGTCGTTGTTGTTGGTTGTTGTTGTTGTTGCTGCTGCTGCTCCTGCTGCTGTTGTTGTCGTCGTCGTTGTTGTCGTTGTTGTTGGTTGTTGTTGTTGTTGTTACATCTGTCAACATTTGTTTATCTGTCAGGATGGTTAGATATACGCAAACACTTACAGATGGAGATTTTCATGAAATGTGGAGGATATGTGTTCCTTGGGTCAAGGACGAACCCGTGAGATTGTGGAGTTGATCAGGATCTGGATGGGGATACTTTTAATGATTATGTATTTTACACATGCTCTGTGTAAAGCGGATATGTAAAGGGAGATAATAAAATAGCATATTTATTTTAGTATATAATTATGTTGTGTGGCGGATGTTTGCTAGCATATTTATATTACAGTCTACATCCGTTATGTTGAATTCCGTCGGACCGAACAAAATACTGCAACATAACCGAAGTTTGACTTAACGAATTTCGATATAAACGGAGCCAGTTATGTGGAAAGTGATAGTTTCTGAAACGGGACTTTGATCCGACTTCGAGATAACCGGATAATTCGACATAACCGACTTTGACATAACGGATGTAGACTGTAGTTTGTAGTTATATAATTATGCTGCATGGTGGATGTTTGCTATCTCCGATCACTGTTATTAGCAGTGAGAAATAACACATTTTATTTCACTTATTTTATTTCACTTATTTCATTGGAAAGCATAAAATAAGAAGTGCTATTAGTATGATAAATTAATTGAATATTTCAGTGGTCAATCGGTGACGGGTTCTGTGATGCCATCAATAACCGTGGCGTGTGCGACTGGGATGGAGGAGACTGCTGTCCGTCCTCCGTACAGGGAGGAGTGGTGTTACCCATGCCGGAAGACTGTCTAGTCGAATGTAAATGTAACGATCCGCTGGCAATCGAGAATAGGAGGCGTAGGCGAAGGCATAAACATCCATACTGGCAACGTGCATGAACGAATACGAAGATGGCGTAGCGGAAGTGTGGTCAGATTAGTTATTGCTAGGCAGTGCCGCCCTAGCGATGTGTGTTCGAAACATGGCTTCTTACCTGGACTATACTAGATACATCTATACAGTTGCATAGTGTGTTGTGATTTGGGTTGACGTTTTATTGTGGGTAGTCTATTGTGGGAAATATGTATTATATAATTATATATACAATAGAGGGAGAGGGGGAGAGGGAGAGAGAGGGAGAGAGGGGGAAGGAGGGAGAGAGGGAGGGGAAGAGAGGGAGATAATTTGAGACGAGATCAATATAATTTAGTATTTTCTGGACTAGTATATGAAATGAAAACGAGTCGCAAATGTATAATGTTATGCTTAATTACTTGAACAAGGGCGCTTAATCCATTTTAAGAAATATACCCACAGTCCATGTGTGATAGGCCCTGAGGCACTTAAACAAGGCACTTAAATTCCACGTGCCTCTTCTCTCTCCATTATGGCGATGAATTCAATCAGGTATCGAAGGCTCGAGAGCGATTAACCTAGTGTTTTAAGAAATTTCACAATCGAGCAAACATTTTTTTTATAAACTAAACAGCTACATCGAGTTCATAAATCATTTTTTATAATGTCATATAGAGAACAGAATAGTGTCCGCAATACATGTAAATATTGTACTATAAATTTAATACGCAGAAAAGCAATGCAAATGTATTCTTTATGCTGACTATATAGCCCCACATTCACCACTGGTGGAATGAGTTGGGTGGGATCTTCGTTGTCGAGTGTTTAATGTTGTTTGGGTTTATTCTAGAGTGGAATTGCGACTATATAACCCCATATTCACCACTGGTGGAATGAGTTGGGTGGGATCTTCGTTGTCGAGTGTTTAATGTTGTTTGGGTTTATTCTAGAGTGGAATTGCGACTATATAACCCCACATTCACCACTGGTGGAATGAGTTGGGTTCGATCTTCGTTGTCGAGTGTTTAATGTTGTTTGGGTTTATTCTAGAGTGGAATTTTGACTATATAACCCCACATTCACCACTGGTGGAATGAGTTGGGTGGGATCTTCATTGTCGAGTGTTTAATGTTGTTTGGGTTTATTCTAGAGTGGAATTGCGACTATATAACCCCACATTCACCACTGGTGGAATGAGTTGGGTGGGATCTTCGTTGTCGAGTGTTTAATGTTGTTTGGGTTTATTCTAGAGTGGAATTGCGACTATATAACCCCACATTCACCACTGGTGGAATGAGTTGGGTGGGATCTTCGTTGTCGAGTGTTTAATGTTGTTTGGGTTTATTCTAGAGTGGAAAAGGGGCAGGGTGGGTCAGAAAAGTCAGGGTGGATCAGAAAAGGGCAGGGTGTGTCAGAAAAGGGCAGGGTGGGTCAGAAAAGTGTCAGGGTGTATTTTGAGTTGCGATGAGGTGGCAGGAGTTTGCATTAGCGCAGTGGTTAGCGCGCTCGCTTCTCACCAATGCAACCCGGGTTCAATCCTCGAACCGGGAAGTATGTGAGATGGTACGGTGGTCGCCAGATCGGACAGGTGGGTTTTCTCCGAGTACTCCGGTTTCCTCCCACACGAATTACCACATTTACGCTTTCATCTGCGCCAACAAGAGTGATTAATATCAGTTGTTAGAACTTGCTTGCATGTAAAATAAATAAAGTTTAAACTTTAAAGTGGGTATTTTGGGGTTAGCCCCTTGAACATTTTGCTAAATTACAATGATTGAGCAGAGGCAGTAAGTAAGTAGGCCTACATATTGGTGAAAAGGGCGGGCGAATGGGCAAAAGGGTGAGGTTAAAAAGGCTCTAGAAAAACCACTAGTCGTTGACTTCTAATAACGTGCCCATCATTGCTGTAGGGTGTTGATCCCGATGCTATTCAGCTGCCTTGCAGATGGCCTGTGGTTCTACCCAGGTACCCATCCATGTTGGAAATACTGGTCGAAGGACCATCCGGGATCTTACGGCATCGACTATTAACAGATGGAGTTTCGCTATATCAGCCAAACTGTTGGTGTGGTAAGCAAGCAACAACAAAAATAAACAACAATGACTATTCGGTCCCAATTCACTTCGGCCTCCACACCCACCCAACATACATTCGCTCCGTTGTATATAATCAACACATAGTGTGTGCTTGCTTACCTTTTGCATACATTTAATATTAAATACCTACACTAAATCGGGATTAAGGGGGTTACATTTCAATTAAGTAGACTAGTAATTAATACTAAATAGCATATTTCCGAATGCTGGCACGATGGTGATAATAAATGCTCGCTTCTCACCATGGCAACCCGGGTTCGATCTTCGGACCGGAAGTATGTGAGATGGTACGATGGTCGCCAGATCGGACAGGTGGGCTTTCTACGGGTACTCCGGTTTCCTCCCACACGAATGACCACATATACGCTTTAATCCGCACCAACGAGATTGATTAATATAAGTTGTTTAGACTTGCTTAGCAATCGTTGTAAAATAAATACAGTTTTAAACAATAAATGTAATTCTATAATTATATTATACATGTAGTATATAAAAGTGTATCCATTACACTGTATATAGTGTATTTACTCTAAGCTTCTTATAACTGTTTTAATAATGCAATAAACTATTGTTATTGTTGTTGTTGTTTGTTGTTGTTCATGGTGGTGGTGGTGGTGGTGGTGGTGGCGGCGGCGACGACGACGACGATGATGATGATTCTTATAATTATGCAGAACAGCTGTTTCTGTCAAGTATTTATATATGGCTGTCCGTTAGCGCAGTGGTTAACACGCTTGTATCCCACACAGGCAACAAGGGTTAGATCCTCGGACATGGAAGTATCCGTGGAGGTACGGTGGTCACATGCCTTGACAAGCACACTGTTTCTACAGCGACCAGAACCCAATACCCATCTTCGACCTGTCTGTAGCAAGGCTGGTTTGCTTGCTTCTGTTGAATACGTTTTCTTACTATCTTCCTCTCTCTAACTATCATAGAGAGGGTGTTGAGATGGTCCTCCCGCTTGAAAGCCATGCCAGGCTTATTTAAGTAGTTGACGGAATGCCAGCATCTTCTCGGCTATGCTGAAGGCATAGAACACTTTGTTGACAAGGCCAAACCAGAAACGCACATCTGTACAGTTCTTGGGTGCTTGGAGGGCAATATCGACTGTATGTGTGCTATACCTGTAAGGCTACAAGTGGGCATTATCTCAAAGCCCACACATTCCACCACATCTCTGCCAACCCCAAATTTCTCCGAGTGATACCATGGCGTCCGCAGATGTCATTTCATCATCGAACAAGTCATCCACATATTTCGTTTCGTCGTACTGTCTTGTGTGGCCGCCACCTGATGCGCTGTAACCTTGAGAACAGTATTGTAGCAACACCTACCACAGGGTCTGGTGTAAGTGGCTGTCTTCTTCTCGGATTGGTACGCTGTATTCCAAGATTGTTTTTGTCTTCCCATTCGGTACACATCCTGCTTGGTGAAATGGTGAGTGCATGTGAGGTGGCTTACTCAAGGATACTACCTGCATACCCTTACCGAGTATCGAACCAGAGACTCTTCGATTCCAAATATGATGCAGTCTACCACGCCACATTGTAGCACAGCAATGTAAGCTTATAAGGCATATACAATATCCGTGCTGCAAAAGAATACATGCCATATAAATCCACTTAATTGATATATCAAAGTAGCTTGCATGAACACAATGATGCGAATGTGCGTCAGAGGTTCATTCGTAGTGGTCTAACTAATAATATATTGAAATTGTCTCTACTTTTTCTTCTTCTTCTTTGTTTATACAGCACTCCTTCACTTATGAAGATTAGGTGCTGGCGCCGTAATAAAAAGTGTTAGTAGCATGTGTAATTTCTATACATGCATTATAACCAATATTGTACTGTTATTGTTTTTATTATACCAGGGAAATAACTCAGAAATCTATCTGATTATAATCAACTATGCGATTCTTAAGAAACATTCCCAAAGGAAGCATACCATATTAAAGGTGGATCCTTTGCCTGTTTAAGGATGTGCATCATTGGGTGCATGCTCTGCTGATTATATCACAGCAATGCAATCGTATATGACTTATAAATATGGTCTGTGCATTGCATATGTTTCTCCTGACAGACGGATCTGTAGTGCAGTGGTAACACGCTGGACTGGTAATACATGGATCGCAGGTTCGACCCCCCGTCTGACCCTAATAAAATTAACAGTCTTTCAGATGGAATGTTAAACCGAGGTCTTGTGTCGGTGCTGTACACCGTGCACGTAAAAGAACCAAACGAGACTCTGGAATATGTCTCTGTCTGTATCATGGCACTATCCTCCAAAAATCTAAAATGACTAATCTCTTCAGGAGGCGTCGCTCATATGGGCAACCGGTAGCGACGATAAATAAACGTAAAACACACACATATATTTCTCCCATAGTAGTTGGAATATCACGATTGACATCACGAGCTAAGCCATGATTTATTGGAGATATAAACATGGTAAATTCCCTATTTGCTTATGTAGACAAAAGTCATGTCAGAATTATAATTATAGTCGATATCATAAAACTTAATGTAGATAGTACACATAGTACAGAATGTACGAATATGAATATTTTATTCTGAATAAAACATTTTGCAGTATGTATAGCCTACTAGTAAAACAACAGTATTTTAGTGAAATAGCAAACAATGTTTTCTCAGAAGAGCAAATTAATAGTTAACAATATTACTTCTTGTATGGCTACAACTAGTATATATATATATATATTATCTGGAAGTCCGATTAGCGCAGTGGTTAGCGCGCTCGCTTCTCACCAATGCAACCCGGGTTCGATCCTTGGACCGGGAAGTATGTCAGATCAGACAGGTGGGTTTTCTCCGGGTATTCCGGTTTCCTCCCATACGAATGTCCACATATACGCTTTCATCCGTGCCAACGAGAGTGATTAATATAAGTTGTTAAAACTTGCTTCGCAATCGTTGTAAAATAAATCAAGTTTAAATTATTTTATCTCAACGCAGTTTAGTGATATTTGCAAAATACAGTAACTTTGACAAAGAACAAATAATTTTCTTAGATATAAATGATAATAACTGGTCAAATGTATGTGATGTTGGCCAATGACAGTAATGTGGCGCAACATATTTAGTTCTAAGATCACGGTGTATAGTTGACTAGGTGTGATAATGCATGGATTCAATGGACAATTTGATTGACAAAGGTAACAGTTCTTGTGAGATAGTGTAGATCTACACCGTTTGCCATGTTGGAGATCATAATCTCTAAATTTAGTGATTTCCTCACTATGTTAAGAATGTGCTTGGAATATGATAACATTGCTGCTTAAGGATAAGTAATAATGGCACTCCGGAACGCTTATATAAGGTTGGCTACCCCTTGTAACACAGTCTATATCTTGCAGTGAAACGGTCTAGGTACGGCATAATACCGAATTTATCCACATTACATTTTTACTGGTGAATGAGAAATTATGTTGTTTTTGTAAAGATTTGTCAGATTTTCCATCACAGCCGGTTTAAATAAATACATTTTATTTATAATATATATATTTTTGATTTATTTAACTAAACAAAGAATCAATTTTAAGACGCTAAATTTTTGACCAATGAAAATCGTTCTTGTTCGGTCTTTTAGGGCAAGAGGTGCCGCCATTGTGATACGGAAAGTGAGGGATCGAGGCCAATGGACAAACAAATTGCCTTTGCTGACGCTGTTGCCCGTGCTAGACAGGTATATTTGAAATAAATTAGTTTATTGATATTGTTTGACTTGTAATGAAATAAATTTACAACCTATAGTTATATTGTATTTGTTTCTTTGAATATGCAAATTCTGCCTGATAACACGCGGTCACAACCTCGTGCGAGATTTTGCCACTCGTATGTTCGTGGTGTTTGTGTAAGCCATTTTGTATTTTTTTCTTCTAACTATTAAATGTTGTGCAGTGAAGGTAAGTCATACATAGTAACTGAGATCTTATATGTAATATTTAAACATTTAATTATTGTTTAATTTTCGTGTGAAGTTGTAAAAATACAAAACTTGGAAGAAGAAAAAATCCGCCTTTTTTTAGAATGGCCAAAAAGTTCAGCCAGGCAATTTATTTGAGCTCCATTTCGAAACAAAGTTTTTAGAACATTATTTCAACTGCTTCGAAACTTGCATTTCTTGTGGAATCCATCAGAGAAAAGAGACCATCACCATGTGGCTTTAGGGGGCTTGCCCAAGGAGTAACTTCAGTAAGATCACAACCGTGCAGATCAAACTAGATGGTGGTGGCAGTGACCGGAATAACAATATCGGTCAATGAATAAAGAATTTATAATGGGTGCCGTGTTTTCCAACGTTAAAATGAGCCGCATTCACAGTAAAATCTAGTCCAAATATTAGACTTGAAAATGTGACCTTTTACAACTATCCAGGCATTTTTCAAAGTCTAAAGTTTTCATAAATTAAAATTGTTAATAAGATATATCGTTGTTTGAATGAATGTCGGACGAAGCGTACCACTGCACTAGCATACCGGGACTATACGTACCACTTTGTAGGATTTAGCATACCATATATATAATACATGGTGAAAATGAAAAACTATTTATTGACCTACAAACTGACTAAATTTGTAATAATTTTTATCAAAAACGACCATGATGCAACACATTTACAATATTTTATGAATATTAATAATTCTTATCAAAAACGAACACATACAATGAATTTACGACAATATATTAGGTATATTAATTTAAAATATTTCAGAGCTATGCATACTATATAGGAATGATATAGTATTACTATTGTCCTATTTGACGATACTTACAAAACAGTGAAAAAGTATCACACAAAACTTGTAAATTGATTCAATCAATCAAGATTGTTGAGCAAATTTACAATGATTGTGTGTTATTAAGTATCGCCCCACCAGACAATAGTAATACTGTAATATTCATATATGGTACGCTTTGTCTGTAATTGGTACGCTTAGTGGTATGTTAGTGTAGTGGTACGCTTCGTCTGTCACCGGTTTGAATTCTGCACAGTCTATAACGTCTCTTGACACAATATTATGCAAGAAATCAACGTTTAAATTTCATGGTAGAGTTTCGTCATTCCAAATCGTCCCATTTTGAATATTTGATTATTACGAAAAATAGTAATCATTAAGACGAAAATGTTTACACGATCTGTGCCATTACGGTGAACCAAATAAGATTTCGTTTAATATCCAATTGTTCATACGCATGAAATGTTAACTAAAAATAATTCATTCGGATTTCTTTTGTAAAGAAAAAGGTGGGAGAATCTAATGTTTTGCTGAGCGGCTGGCCACTGTACCACTCGTGTAACATTAATGACTGTTTTTAACTTTAGTATGTAGTTATTTTCAACAATCGATGAATGAGGGGATTTTTAACAACTGTCCCTGAAAAACATCTTCCGGTAGTACTCTGTATAGAGTGTAGATCAAGTTACAATGTTCTAGTTACATTAATCCGAGGATCAATTTCTTTAAACACAGCCCTCCGAAATTATGTTCTTTGACTATCTGGGTTGCTATACCAAAAAACATCTCTTATTGCTATATAATTTCGCTTTAAAATTTACATGCCCAGTTGTACCAGAATACACTGCTAAGATTGCAAACCAGTTTAAATTTCATATTTCTCCTGTGATCTCGGTTGCATGTCTGTCGAAAAAATAAATTCCGTAGCTGTTCTTCGACAAAATCCACTATACAGGCGGCTACGTCCAGGGATGTTCCAATACATGTTTGGTGGAGAATAGCTAATGTTATTTGCAAATGTAATCCAACATTGATATAAATAAATTTTCTTGTAATAGCAACCACAACAAGCTAGTATTGGTGTAAGTTTGAGCACAGTGTTTGTAAAAACTACCAACATTCTTATTTGTTAACATATCGCATTATATATTTAATCATGTAATTTTGAAAGATAATTAAATTATCAAACGCCACCTTTATGAAGATTAAATTATATATATTGTTTGAATGTGCAGCCAACACCCACACTTGTCTTTCAGATGGGACGTTAAACAGAGGTCTCGTGTCGGTGCTTTACACTGTTGACGTAAAAGAACCAGAGGCGACTCTGGAATGGGTCTCTGTCTGTATCATTGCACTATCCTCCAAAAATCTAAAATGACTAATCTCTTCACGAGGCGTCGTTCATATGGGTAACCGGTAGCGACAATAAATAAACGTAAAACACACACACCCACTGGATTCTTGACGACTAGTCATACTACTCGGTACATCATCCAACACCCACTTGATTCTTGACAACTAGTCATACTACTTGTACATGGTTCAGATGGCAAAACAAATCTAATGTGCAACTACTCGTGCCAAATGGGAAATAAATGGAAGTCATATGATTGCCAAAATACAGGGCATATTCTATACCCCCAACGATAACGTGATTCCCGCAAAAAAGATGGCACAGGCTAATATTATAACGGGTAAAAAGAAGTTTATTATCATTTGTGTAGGCATTACTTGGTACACAGGATTATTCCAAACCTATTTATAGTAATGCTTGTAAATAACACGTTATCGTTGGGCCATAGTAGATTATATATTCTAGACACTTGTTAAAGTTTGTGTAAATTGTTTCAGATCGCTGCTAAAATCAATCAACCAGGCCAGGGTGGTTGTGGAGAAGGTGTAACACCAGGTAAAAGACCATTAGACGCTGATCCAAACAATTTTGGTGAGTACTTGCCTGTGCTCAATTTGTGCCGGAGCACTCTATGACTGGTAGACTCGTGGAGGATTCACAAATTTGCTGAACAAAAACAATTCTGGGTACTTGGCATGCCGCCTATACATTTTCATAAAAAAATGACGCATACGCGCTGTTCCATTATGAGAATGTCCTCAATTATCTTCGTTTTATTGTTAACTGTTTTTTTTCTATAATGGCCAACCACTACATAAAAGAAATCGGCTGCAACGATATACACTTCGAAATGTTCTGGGGTACCCAACCATGGTCTGCATAATTTAATTCTGAGAAAAACAATCCAGCTTGGTTGCGGACAGACTAGTTTCACCCGGCTACCCGTCCAAGCCCGAAACACTGCTCAGAGTGATGCCCAGGGTCTAACTCCACCAAAAATAGCTGGAGTCTCCGTATGGGTCCACGCTGTTGGTGCGACTTAAACAAACAACAATTATGTCGGCTGTCCTAGATAGATCCATGACCATCTCTGACCGGGCCCTGATTTTTTCATTACTAATTAAAAAGATTACAATTTGGGCGGCAATGCCCATTTTATTATCCTGCTGAATGTATGGTCTCCCATCTTTTGTTTTTACATATGGACACTTTTAATCTTAAAGCAGCATTACATCATAATAAGGATGTTTTGGGTAAAATATAAATACTAATGTGTGTGTTTTCAAAAATCGAAATAGTCGCTCAGAAACGATAAAATTCCAATAAATTTAAACCGTCGTATACGCGAATTTGTTTATCAACAAACGAAATGTAAACACACACACAGTGCGCATGCGTGAAACAACAGAGGATGTAGAAATCAACGTATATATTTTGAACATGAAATACTATCTATCTATCTTCCTCTAAT
Organism: Archivesica marissinica; assembly: GCA_014843695.1. NCBI lineage: Eukaryota > Metazoa > Mollusca > Bivalvia > Venerida > Vesicomyidae > Archivesica > Archivesica marissinica. The sequence goes on from CM026400.1 coordinate 44,324,626, forward strand.
GTCGAACCCCTCACGGGGATGTAGACATGTCCCTAAAATACTTGGCTAACAGAGGTATGAATCAACATATCAAGTAATTTAATTAAAAAAGACAACATGGGACAAATGGGGCCGATGCATTCTGAATGTAAACAAGTGCGGACGATGCGTTCCGGTTGTAAACAAGTGCATGACCAATCGACTTGGAAAGTCCTACTTTCGGTTTCGAGTTTGTTTTATTGCAAAAAACACTGTTTACCAAATGAAATAAATAAAATTAAACAAAGTATAATGTTAGAATGTGTAGCAGCATTGCTACCCATACGTAAAAATTGATTTTTTCAAATATCTTTTATTTCATACGATGTAATGCTGCTTTAAATATCCTTAAATAAAAAGGATCGCCTATCACCAATGTAACCCAATTTCGATTCTCGGACCGGGAAATATGTGAGATGGTACGGGTACTCCGGTTTCCTCCCACACGATTGACGTCAATTACGCTTAAATCGGCACCAACGAGAGTGATTAATATAAGTTGTTTAAACTTTGCAATCGTTGTAAAATAAATAAACGTTTAAACTTTAAATAGACGACTGGTACAGCCAGCATTCATATGATTGGTGTGTAAAAATTCGCATTTAGTTTACAGCAAGCTGCAATAAGAATTGAATCCTCCCACAAGTTTATGCTTTCAATGAGCAGAAAGGCTTTTAAAGGTTTGCTTGAAGCCTTTAATTTATATTCATCTGAGGCATTTTGGATCAGCAGATAGTCAAATTTCTCGAAATAAAATAATATTTGAAGTGTATTTATAATCGTTAGATTTTCATCCATATATATATATATATGTGTCGAAGTGTTTGCATGGATTTTATCTATATTGTTCAATCGCAATCAAACTTGTGTTTAACTATGTAAGTAGTCAGTATTGGGGGGCATAGGGGTGGTTGCATTGCAAATGTGGGTATCGGGGCTCCAATTTAACCTTATTTTCGACTTGTAAAAAAGAGGACTAGCTTTTCCAACCACTTTTTGCAAAGTGATAATAACAGATGCCAAATTTGCAACAGATGCTATCGTTTATTCTAGGGTGGGTCAGAAGGGGTATAGTGCATTTTGGGTAGTGATGAGGTAATGGATGGGGGTAGCCCCTAGAGCATTTTGCTAGATTATTGATTGATCATAGTTGGTACATATTTGTGAAAAAGGCGGACACGTTCTATCGGTCTTCCCGAAGGCACTCAACTGTTCAGTCTTGTATATAAAAAGGCAGAAGGTTGGGGCACCCTGTCATTCTGCTGTTGAAAAACCCTAGATGCCAAAGTTTGCGGGTGCATTTGTTTGTAATTTTAAATTGTACGCTATAATAATGGGGTATTACATGTATGTCATTCCTCCGCTTTAAGATGCTGATTATGTTTGCTAACAAATGGTATAACCAATCGATAGCCTCGACATGTAATTTAATTCTCATATATTTACGACCAAAGTATTGGCGAAACTGTTGGTTTATTGTTTCAAATATATTCTAGTTTCATAATTTTTGCAACATTCTATTAATCGCTCTAAAGACCTCATTCCTGATGGAATCCATCGCCATGACGGAGGGAGATGAGGGGCAATGTGGAATTTAAGTGCTTTGTCCAAGAGCACAATTGTAACGACTACAGCTGGGCCCCAAACTGAGGGGAGGGGTCACATCTACGCAACTGTGCTATCGCTACTTCCACAAACTTCTGCACTATCAAGATTTACTCGTACAGATTTCAGCTTGTTGCGGAAGAGAATTAAGGGTGGCAAATTTTATTTTACTCCCAATTGACCTAAAATATATGGATGAGAATCTCTTATTATAATTGTATGTACTATTTATTTTGAATACTAATACTGAAAATGAATTTATGTATACCGTACATAAATTAACATGGTTTTATTCATTAAAGCCCCTTAATGCGTTTAGAACTCGTATTCCTGCGAAGAAGACAAAACTGTGATTGTCCTGATTTTGTTGTCATGTTTATTTAACATGCTAAATTAAAAGTGATATACATACATTATATTATTATCTCCAGGTCTCATTCTAGAGGGTGACTTGGGCAAAATAATCGCCCTATCTCTTTTCTCCCTAAAATAAAATAAAATAATTTTTCAATTTTGATACAAAATGTTGTCAAGTAAGATACACTGACCCATTACAAACCACTGCTTCTATTCATATGTTCTATTTAATGGTCATACTATTTATTTTAACGCTGGAATTGTATTAAATAACGCCATTTTAAAGACTCTATCGCGCGCTTTCTTGCTTCTCCCAAAAATTCTGACCTGTCGAGAATGAGCCCTGATCTCTATTGATATATGTGACTTCAGATCACTTGCCCCTAGAATGAGTCCTGATCTCTATTGATATATGTGACTTCAGATCACTTGCCCCTAGAATGAGTCCTGATCTCTATTGATATATGTGACTTCAGATCACTTGCCCCTAGAATGAGTCCTGATCTCTATTGATATATGTGACTTCAGATCACTTGCCCCTAGAATGAGTCCTGATCTCTATTGATATATGTGACTTCAGATCACTTGCCCCTAGAATGAGTCCCGATCTCTATTGATATATGTGACTTCAGATCACCGGCTCCTAGAATGAGTCCCGATCTCTATTGATATATGTGACTTCAGATCACTGGCCCCTAGAATGAGCCCTGATCTCTATTGATATATGTGACTTCAGATCACCGGCCCCTAGAATGAGTCCTGATCTCTATTGATATATGTGACTTCAGATCACCGGCCCCTAGAATGAGCCCTGATCTCTATTAATATGTGACTTCAGATCACCGGCCCCTAGAATGAGCCCTGATCTCTATTGATATATGTGACTTCAGATCACCGGCCCCTAGAATGAGCCCTGATCTCTATTGATATGTGACTTCAGATCACTTGCCCCTTGCTGCTGTAGGTTAGAATCCCACTTGGGATGTAACTGTTTTGTGGAATAATTTCATGCAAGGAAGCTAACCAGCCGACTTGCGCGGTAGGTCAGTGATTCTACCCTGATGCCTGTCTGTGCCTGCTATGCTGCATGGAGTGGCATCCGGTGGCTTACTTGGAAGTTACTCCACCAATAATAGCTGGAGGGTTTGTCTTGTAACCTAATCTGTTAGTGCAACCTCCATGACATTTTTCGAGTTTTCAGTTACATAGAAAATTACATTAGTGAATTTTTTCAGCTATTGGAACCATTTATGGCCTTTATTTTTGCCCGGCATGTAGTTATAAAAAAGGAGCTGATAATTAGAAATTGTGACGACCGATTTATTGTTATAATTCAATGATGTTCATTTGTAGATAAATGAACTGTTGTTTTATTGCGGAAGAATAAATTGTGACTTGTCTCCATTCATCGATTTTTATTTACAGGGTCGCCATATATCTTTAAATGTAACTTGTAAATTGAAGTTTTATAATAGACTCGAGGTAAATTTGCAAGTGATTGATTGCTCAATTATCCATTTGAATAAATAAAAAACGCATAGAGATACATTTAGACATGTTCTCAATATGTAGACAGTGAGCAATATTTGGCATGTTTTGTTTGTATGCAAGATGTTGAAATGTTTTGTTTCAGACCAGCCAGATTCAAAGAGGAGCCCTTTCTTACAGGACCGTATGTGTTTTACATGCTATAACCTACACTTTGGGGCCCCTTTTAGGGGCCATGCTGCGCAATTAACAGTCATTGTTATTTTCACTTGTTAGGCCAAAGGATCATGTCTTTCAATGTTTGATCAAAACTATATGCTATTTTTCTGACAATTCATGTATAGTTAGATGTTTTGAGCAAATGATTTTAGTAGTAGAATAATTTAGTAACTTGTAATACAGGCTGACTTCAATGGCGTAGTTTCGTTTTTATTATTGTCCGTTCTTTCGTCTATTGCTTGTTAAGAATAAATGAGCCGAGTATGTTTTGAACTCTGTAGTTATAAATACTAGCTTTGAAATACTGGAATTTTCATGCAGTGAGCTAACTTTTTGGTGATCAATAAGAAATGGAACTTGATCTAGACTTCACAATATTAACCTATAGTGATGAAATATTGTTCATATATATATATATATATATTACATGTGCACTAACCCTGGCAATAGCTGCTGATGGTTTGGTCTTTTTGTAAAGAGAATACATTGAGGGTATGGTTTGGACTTTGTGTAAAGGGACTGATCTAGAGGGTATGGTTTGGACTTTTGTAAAGGGACTAATCTGGAGGGGATTATTTGGTCTTTGTGTAAAGAGAATACATTGAGGGTATGGTTTGGTCTTTGTGTAAAGGGACTAATCTGGTAGGGATTGTTTGGACTTTGTGTGTAAAGGGACTAATCTGGAGGGGATTGTTTGGTCTTTGTGTAAAGGGACTAATCTGGAGGGGATTGTTTGGACTTTGTGTAAAGGGACTGATCTAGAGGGGATGGTTTGGACTTTGTGTAAATGGACTGATCTAGAGGGTATGGTTTGGACTTTGTGTAAAGGGACTAATCTGGAGGGGATTATTTGGTCTTTGTGTAAAGAGAATACATTGAGGGTATGGTTTGGTCTTTGTGTAAAGGGACTAATCTGGTAGGGATTGTTTGGACTTTGTGCGTAAAGGGACTAATCTGGAGGGGATTGTTTGGTCTTTGTGTAAAGGACTAATCTGGAGGGGATTGTTTGGACTTTGTGTAAAGGGACTAATCTGGAGGGGATGGTTTGGTCTTTGTGTAAAGAGAAGAGAATACATTGAGGGTATGATTTGGTCTCTGTGTATTTATGGACTATGCTAGAGGGCTGGAGGGGATGGTTGTGTATTTATGGACTATGCTAGAGGGCTGGAGGGGATAGTTGTGTATTTATGGACTATGCTAGAGGGCTGGAGGGGATGGTTGTGTATTTATGGACTATACTAGATGGCTGGAGGGGATGGTTGTGTATTTATGGACTATACTAGAGGGCTGGAGGGGATGCTTTAGTCTTTGTGTATTCATGGTCTATACTAGATGGCTGGAGGGGATGCTTTAGTCTTTGTGTATTCATGGTCTATACTAGATGGCTGGAGGGGATGGTTTAGTCTTTGTGTATTTATGGAATATACTGGAGGGGATGGTTTGTCTTTGTGTATTTATGGAATATACTGTAGGGAATGGTTTGTCTGTGTATTTATGGAATATACTGGAGGGAATGGTTTGTCTGTGTGTTTATGGAATATACTGGAGGGAATGGTTTGTCTGTGTGTTTATGGACTATACTAGAGGGCTGGAGGGGATGGTTGTGTATTTATGGACTATACTAGAGGGCTGGAGGGGATGCTTTAGTCTTTGTGTATTCATGGTCTATACTAGATGGCTGGAGGGGATGCTTTAGTCTTTGTGTATTCATGGTATATACTAGATGGCTGGAGGGGATGGTTGTGTATTTATGGACTATGCTAGAGGGCTGGAGGGGATGGTTGTGTATTTATGGACTATACTAGAGGGCTGGAGGGAATGGTTGTGTATTCATGGTCTATACTAGAGGGCTGGAGGGGATGGTTGTGTTTTATGGACTATATAGAGGGCTGGAGGGAATGGTTGTGTATTCATGGTCTATACTAGAGGGCTGGAGGGGATGCTTTAGTCTTTGTGTATTCATGTTCTATACTAGATGGCTGGATGGGATGCTTTAGTCTTTGTGTATTCATGTTCTATACTAGATGGCTGGATGGGATGCTTTAGTCTTTGTGTATTCATGTTCTATACTAGATGGCTGGATGGGATGCTTTAGTCTTTGTGTATTCATGTTCTATACTAGATGGCTGGATGGGATGGTTTAGTCTTTGTGTATTTATGGAATATACTGTAGGGAATGGTTTGTCTTTATGGAATATACTGGAGGGAATGATTTGTCTTTGTGTATTTATGGAATATACTGGAGGGAATGGTTTGTGTGTGTATTTATAGAATATACTGGATGTAATGGTTTTCTTTTGTTTTATAGAATATACTGGAGGGAATGGTTTGGTGTTAGTATAAATGGACTGTCCTTGTATGGGTATTGGGTGTTCTTAGTCTCCTGGAGAAGATGGTTGGTTCTTTGTGTAAATGGAATATCCACAATGGTTTGGTCTATCCTGGGGAGGTATTGCAGCCATTTTGCCTCTGCTAATTTGGAAGGCGGTCCTAGCCCGTTTTTGACTACTTTAGTCGTATTGGCTTTTCAGACATGTATGCATGTAATTGAATATGTATTGCTTTCTAATATGAACAAATTTCCCTGGGACTTGGTTATGACTTGTGGTATGGTTGTTTCGAGGATATCCTGGGGGGGGGGGGGTTGCATGCACATCAAAATTCTCATAGTCCTGTGATACCGTAATTGATTTTATCCTTTTGAATAGGGAGGGGGGTACAGTGTATCTTTGTTAGAATTTATGCCGTGACATATTTCGGTATGTTTTCCAACATTGCTGTTAAATAAATAAAAATGCTACATGTGAATCTTGTGTGTTAACTTGAGCTGTGTCGAGTCTAAATGCATTTAGCAAAAACCAACCATCAACAGCTGTTTGGAAGCAGTGAGTTTGCCAAAGCGAGCAAGCAAACAAACTTGGCTTTTGATAGAGCTATGTGTGTCTTCTATGCTCTTTTTTCAGAGGAGAAAATTATACCAGGCCACCTTATATTGGATTTATTTCGTCATTGTAAACATTCACCCTTGTTGTTTGCATAATTTGGGATTTTTCATGCTCCAAATTTGTGTCACAGGATATGTGTAGTTTAATATATAATATGTTGTATTTGAAAACAATAACCTGCTTGGTAGAATGATTTGTAAATTACTCGATAGTGTTATATCCAGCTTTGGGGCACGAGTGCACAAACACACAACCATTTTTAGCGCTTAATGTCGAGGACGATTTACGAGAAATAAGTCCCTGAGCGGCCTCATTTCCTGCTATTCTGTCAACAAAAAGTCTGCCTCCGTGTCAATTAGCTCCCCCCTAAAGTCTGCCTCCGTGTCAATTAGCTTCCCCCTAAAGTCTGCCTCCGTGTCAATTAGCTTCCCCCTAAAGTCTGCCTCCGTGTCAATTAGCTTCCCCCTAAAGTCTGCCTCCGTGTCAACTAGCTCCCCCCTAGTATTCCTGAATCTTTGTCCATATTTTGAAGTATTTAACTTCAGTTGAGGGTTTTACTAGACGGTTCTTCTGAAAGATCAAGCCCGTTTTATTAAGTGCATTATCTCACTGGTAGTACGGTCCTTTCATAAGACTGAAGTTTCCTTGGGTTTAACCCATTCAACCCCAAGTAACAGACATGGACTGGTGCGTGATATTTTCAGACCAATAAATTAATAAGAAAATTACCTTTGGATCAGTTCATTTATCAAAATGGGTAATTTTATCTAAAAATAGTAATAATTATTACTGGCAAAAAAGTGCAGATCCTGATGAGACGGCTCGTCACGAGCCGGCTCATCTGGATCTACACTTTTCATAAGCCTATTTAGAGGCCTGTGGGGTTGAAAGGGTTAAACATACATTGTATTTATTGGACATTATATAACAATCTACATCAAATAAGAAGGTATGCAATAAATACCAAGTGGATTGACATTAAAGCTGAAAGCTTATTGGATTTCTCTCCCCAGATTTCTTTCCTTTACTTACAGTAATATTCAGCATGGTTATACCCATTTCTATGTGGCCGAGTGGTTAGGGTCGGGACTTCAAATCACTTGCCCCTCATCACTGCCGGTTCGAATCCCATTGGGGGTATAAAATTCTGTCATGTGAGCAAGCTATGCAGCTAGCTTGAGGAACGTCGGTGGTTATAAGTAGAGTTAACCCTTTCGAAACTACATGCCTCTAAATAGGCTTGCAAAAAGTGTAGAGCCAGTCTCAAGTCATCTCGTCTGGGTCTGCACGGTTTGCCAGTAATATTACTAATTTTAGACAAAATGACCCCTTTTGATATATTATATTAACTATGAACCCCTTTTGATATATTATATTAACTATGAACTGGTCCAAATGTATTTTTTTTATTTATTTGTGTAAAACTATCCTGGACCTGTCCATGTTAGTTACTAGGTTGTGAATGGGTTAAACAAGAGTATTGGTGACTTCAAATTCAAGCATACGTCTGCACTGTAAGCGATAGTTACCTCTTGGGTGCTTTAGCCAGATGCAGGATTCGGTATAGGAGCGTATGCTAGCGGAATATTCGGGAGATATTATCTCACTTTAGCCTGTTTAGTTGCCCAAATGCATTTATCAGTTGGTGACTTTAAATAAACGTGTACAAAAACAACACTTCTGCCCATTTTGAGCTTGGTGGTGGGGTGGGATTTTTTCATACAGAATATAAAGTAGACTCGGGTGCAATTCTACAAACATCTCACTGGTTTGCCATAACGCACTCCATATCCTGAAGTTCTACATTCTACAGTTCTACAACATTTGTCAAAATTATTTGAATCCTTTATAAAGCGTAATTACAGCAGGGGCCTCGTTGGGGTCAGGTGATGACACGCGGATGTGCTACATTGCTCGGAGATATAACACTATTGTCATTTTCATATATCATGAAGTATGCAATATATTCGTGCATGCAAAGAGTGAAAAATCCCAATATCGTTACTAATTAGATGAAATGTAATTATTTATGACATTTGATGTACATGTTTAACCATGTATCTTATTGCTTACACGCATCTATGTCACATATATTTACAATGATGTGTACTATTTTCATATCGGTGCATACACCCGTGTATGTAGGTCGCGTTTATTTTGAATGTAGAGATTTGCTGTAATTTTCTCCTCTGTTTATTGTTTAGTTTCCTTTAATATTCGGTTCCCGTTTTCCTCGTTTCTGACATCCTCTTGTTTAGTTTGACGTAGTTTCAATGTTTCTTTAACAGGCACCTTTAGTTTTATTTGTAAACTTATATTAAAGAGAAAATGATTATGGTAGACCGTCTACTACTATCAGCACTGTTGCTTAATTGATTGTTTAATTGATTTTCTTGCACTGATCTGAAAATATGTTCATGTTGTTGTAAATAAATTGATCATTTATAAATTATATTAAATGTTTGCATTGTAATGTTTATGAATTGATGTCCATCTTTGGTGTACAGTTTGTTTACAGTGCAAGACAACTCGTATATGGAAACGAACAGACTTCATTTTCAAATTTATACGTTTGTACATGATTTAAAATGTTTCATCCACCTGGATATTTATCAAAATTGAAGTACATGAAATGTACATGTAAATAATCATATCGGTTGTGTTATCTATATTTGGGTGTAGACCGACTGATTATAATGTAGAATGTAACACTTGTTTTCTGAGAATGCTTGCGACATAGACTTGTGATGGTCGGGGATTAATTTGGCCATTTGTTTGCGTGTATTTTCAGCCGCAGGCGGTTATCCCGGACTTCAACCAAGGTATGTCTTCAACAATTAATTTCTTGACAATAGTACCGTAAACACGGAAAAGAAAGAAAACGGACATCAAACATGCATATTAAAGTGGGTACACGTGTACCGTACCGTGTTCCAATCTACATGTCTAGTCTCGCAATACTGCAATAAACAGCCTAACAAACCTATTATTAAATCTGATATTAAAAACGCATCGTAAAGAGGCTAATTTTCCGTTTTTCTGTTGTGGGCGTTTATTATTATTATTAAGAGTATGGCCATTTGTTGGAATAAATCGGTAAGAGTCGTGAAACATAACCATGTGTTATACTCGTATACCATCTACGTGGCCTCGTGTCATGGGTTCGTTCTAATATGGTACTTTTGTGACCCACCAGCTAGTTAATGGTCCCCAAATGCCAGATTTGTTCAAATTTGCGCCTCATCTAAAATGGTATGATTCAGGTTGTGCTGCTGTTCATAAAAAAAGGTGTCTCTAGGTTGATAATGTTTGGTCCTTTAAGTAGGGGTGACATTATAGTAAGCATGCACTTTACTTTCATCCTTCCTAAAATGTTGTCTGATGGTCGTGTAACATGTAACCATGTATTGTACTCGTATACCAATGTACCAATGTTGTCCGAGGGTCGTATAACATGTAACCATGTATTGTACTCGTATACCAATGTTGTCTGAGGGTCGTATAACATGTAACCATGTATTGTACACGTATACCAATGTTGTCTGAGGGTCGTATAACAATAAACATGTAACCATGTATTGTACTCGTATACCAATGTTGTCGGAGGGTCGTATAACATGTAACCATGTATTGTACACGTATACCAATGTTGTCGGAGGGTCGTATAACATGTAACCATGTATTGTACACGTATACCAATGTTGTCTGAGGGTCGTATAACGTGTAACCATGTATTGTACACGTATACCAATGTTGTCCGAGGGTCGTATAACGTGAACCATGTATTGTACACGTATACCAATGTTGTCGAGGGTCGTATAACCATGTATTAACACGTATACCAATGTTGTCGGAGGGTTCGTATAACATGAAAAAAACAGTATTGTCCATGTATTGTACTGTATACCAATGTTGTCGGAGGGTCGTATAACATGTAACCATGTATTGTACTCGTATACCAATGTTGTCCGAGGGTCGTATAACCATGTATTGTACACGTATACCAATGTTGTCCGAGGGTCGTATAACCATGTATTATACACGTATACCAATGTTGTCGGAGGGTCGTATAACATGAAAAAAACCATGTATTGTACTTGTATACCAATGTTGTCGGAGGGTCGTATAACATGTAACCATGTATTGTACTCGTATACCAATGTTGTCCGAGGGTCGTATACCAATGTTGTCCGAGGGTCGTATACCAATGTTGTCCGAGGGTCGTATACCAATGTTGTCCGAGGGTCGTATACCAATGTTGTCCGAGGGTCGTATAACGTGTAACCATATATTGTACTCGTATACCAATGTTGTCCGAGGGTCGTATAACGTGTAACCATATATTGTACACGTATACCAATGTTGTCCGAGGGTCGTATAACGTGTAACCATGTATTGTACTCGTATATCTAATGTTGTAGAAATACTGAAGCAGCCCAGGCAGCAGCTCAGGCAGCAGCAAGAATAAACCAGCAACTGGGAGTCTCTGCACAAGGCGGAGGTATGATGCAGCCACAGGCAGATCAGATGAACCTCGGAATGGTCATCACAGAGGAGTACAAGGTGCCCGACAGAATGGTCGGACTGAGTAAGTTTTGGGGTGCAAACTTGTCTTGATAGAAAGGGCAAAATTAGCATTTCTCCATTTTGTTATATGTGGATGATACTGATTTGTTGCACTGTATTACAAATCCTGGATTCAAGCAGTATTCCATATTATGAGAAACGGACCTGTGAAATCTCCCGTGTTTGTGTGAGCAAGTCGAGTCCAACTCTCTGATTCAGTTAATGATGCGAGAGCCGAGTACAGTTTTTATGTCTGACAATCCATTATGCAACATACACTTGTCTCAAGCTAGGCTGTAGGCCTTCCGATTGGCTGAGCTTCCACTATTCGATACAAGTTGATCTGTCATTTTATCTCTCAGTTTGTCAGGGTCTAGCATTATGCTACATTATACACAGTCTGATAAAGACGACTTGCTTCAATAGATTGTTGTCTTGCTAGGCTGTAACAAAACATGAAATATTGAATTGTAAAAGAATTTAAAACACTGTTTAACTTTGTGCATAATCGGAGGCCGGTCATTTTGTCTCTCAGTTTGTCACGGTCTAGCATTATGCTACATTAAACACAGTCTGATAAAGATGACTTCCTTCAATAGATTGTTGTCTTGCTAGGCTGTAACAAAACATGAAATATTGAATTGTAAAAGAATTTAAAACACTGTTTAACTTGGTGCATAATCGGAGGCCGGTCATTTTGTCTCTCAGTTTGTCACGGTCTAGCATTATGCTACATTAAACACAGTCTGATAAAGATGACTTTCTTCAATAGATTGTTGTCTTGCTAGGCTGTAACATAACAAAACATATTTAGATCGCTAAAATATCGTTTAGTTTAAACTTTATTTATTATACAACGATTGTGAAGCAAGTTTTAACAACATATATTAATCACTCTCATAGGCGCGGATGAAAGCGTAAATGTAGTCATTCGTGTGGGAGGTACCCAGAGAAAACTCACCTGTCAGATCTGGCGACCACCGTATTGTTCGCCTAGATGCATAATCGGAGGCTGGTCATTTTGTCTCTCAGTTTGTCACGGTCTAGCATTATGCTACATTAAACACAGTCTGATAAAGACGACTTCCTTCAATAGATTGTTGTCTTGCTAGGCTGTAACACAACACAAAATACAGTAAAACCTCCCTTAAGCAGCCAGTAAGGGGGAATGCCATTTTGGCTGCTTACTGGAGGTGACCTGTTAACGGAGGGAACTTGCGTTTGTTAACCCAACTTGACTAAATCTTTATATATATATGGTGTATATATGCGTGCTTGTGTTATTTATAGTTTATTCACAGGTTATTGACATAGTCCTCCATGATCTCATTTAGCGGTGTATCTGGGTCTTTTGCCACTTTACTGGAGCTTTTACCAGAATCGGGGCTATATATTACATTACCCGATCATTAACGTGTATGTACTTTCCACATAGACAAGTGTGCATGCAATAACCACCAATATTTTATGTCTTGATTTGCAGTAGCTAATAATAAATAGAAACCAATCAAATGAAGCATCGAACCATCAATTTTGAAAGCCAAGATATATTAATTACCTGCATTACTAAATAATTTAAATCCCTGACACATGAATAAAATAAATGAATTGACTAACGAAAGCGATAATGACACCGTTTTTCCTAAACACCTTTAACTCTTTCAACACCAAGTAACTGACATGGACTGGTCCATGATATTCTAAACCAATAAATGAATAAGAAAATTACATTCGGACCAGTTCATTTATCAAGATGGGTAATTTTGTCTAAAATTAGTAATACTACTTGCAAAAAGTGCAGATCCTGATTAGACGGCTCGTCACGAGCCGGCTCATCTGGATCTACACTTTTTGTAAGCCTATAAATAGAGGTCTGTGGTGTTGAAAGGGTTAATGAAGCCATTTCCTTCTCATAAACGAACATTTGTTTACATAATTATACATGTGCATCGGGTGTGACTAATTTTACCACGCTTACTATACAAAGTGGAATTGATTTAGGTACCAGCGAATCAACATGTAAACATATGTTTTCCTTTCTTTCAATCGATCAAAAGCTCTGAGATTGTCACGGTCTAGCATTATGCTACATTAAACACAGTCTGATAAAGATGTCTTGCTAGGCTGTAACACAACACGAAATATTGAATTGTAAAAGAATTGACCTTTCTGCCGATTTTGATTGACAGCTGACGTTAGCCAATCGCATCGCACCATTCGCGCACACCCCCGGCAACGGTTTATCGCCGCCATCTTGTTAGACAAACAATGCATATTAGACACACTAGTAACGAGTAGACAAATTTGAAAAGGCGTGAATTTGATCGAAAATACGGGTTTAAAATTGTTTTAATGATGTTGAAAATGTGTAGCTTTGGTGTGTGGGTTAGTTATAGTACACAATTAGTCGATATCCTGGTGATCGACGTTAAATTCAACCCATTTCAAAATCCTTGGACAAATCTAAAAGTGTGTATATGAACCACAAAATACCAGACAGCTGCTTTAAAAACAATGCATCTATAAAAACACCGACTGACCCCATATAGTCATTCTTTTCTCACAAACACAGCAATCAAATTTAAGCGTGTCACACTGTTTATTGGGAGCAATCAACAACTTACCCACTAACGGTACATCACAGAGACCGCCGAGTTATAATACCCGATAGGGGCCACTGCTATCAAGATCAAAGTATTTCACATCGGAATTTAGCACTGATTGTGCTAATTGGTCAATTATAAAATGTGTGCACATAATTATATAATTGATTACTACATCGAGTCATTGTTTTATCGTTCTGTTAGATAAACGAGTTATGTAGTAAAATTTTAATCAAATCTGATGAGTGATCTGAAATTATTTTTTGAAAAATATTTAAAATTAATTAATGCTGTCTGTCATTGACAATAGTGAAAAGATGTAGTTACGGGCTGTGTGACAGTGATGTAGATATCCAGATCGATTGATAGGTGACGTTACATAGTCCCATTCATAATTGTGTCTAATTACCTAAATAGCTAATAATAGCATTATTATAATGGGCCTGTATAGTGCAGTACTATATATATATATAAAATACGAACCTGTGATTATACGAATGCACTAGTATACGAAACTACCATTAGACGAACAAGGGATTATACGAAATCACCTGAATTCACCTAAAACCCTTGCCTTCTTGCTTTCAACGAGATATTCTTATCTGGGTGAAATAAAACCGAGAAATTCAACGGAATTTATCTAGATTAACTCGATGCAGGACTGCGTTAGACGCCATTTTGTTAGATAGCTTGTCTTGCGTGGTTACAGCGAGCACCGGTAACTATGGGGGGCGTGCCTAAGTAGCGTTTGCAGAAAGGTCAATTTAAAACACTAACTTGTGCTTAATCGGAGGCCGTCATTTTGTCTCTCAGTTTGTCACGGTCTAGCATTATGCTACATTAAACACAGTCTGATAAAGACGACTTCCTTCAATAGATTGTTGTCTTGCTAGGCTGAAACACAACAAAAAATATTTAGATCGCTAAAATAATGTTTGCCTGGATGCATAATCGGAGGTCGGTCATTTTGTCTCTCAGTTTGTCACGGTCTAGCATTATGCTACATTAAACACAGTCTGATAAAGACGACTTCCTTCAATAGATTGTTGTCTTGCTAGGCTGAAACACAACAAAAAATATTTAGATCGCTAAAATAATGTTTGCCTGGATGCATAATCGGAGGCCGGTCATTTTGTCTCTTCAGTTTGTCACGGTCTAGCATTATGCTACATTAAACACAGTCTGATAAAGACGACTTCCTTCAATAGATTGTTGTCTTGCTAGGCTGAAACAATAAGTCTGACAATCATTGTCAATTAAATGTTGACGAAATCAGGTAGAATGCTGTGCATTCATTCTAGGTCAAAAATTTTGGGGAGAAGTGAGAAAGAGCGCGATTGCGTCCTAAATTGGTGTTATTTAATAAATTTCTTCAACACTGTAATGTATGACCATTAAATACAACATTTTGTATTAAACATTTTTTTATATAATTTTTAAAAAATGAATTGTTTTTAGGGAGAAGTGGTTTCCCCAGAGGGTGGAAGTCGGTCCCTCAACTATTTCGCCCACATCGCCCTCTGAAATGATCCCTGGCATTATTATTGGGATTTGGAATATAACTGCCATTGCAATGGTTATGTAACTGGTCACGATTGCCCATCTGTGCTTGAAACTCTGCCCCGATGCCCTCCCGTCTTTGTCTGAATATGTGCACCAGCCAACATCCATGCGGTCTGGTTGTATTTATCAATGAGAGACATCGGTCAGTTACTGTCCCTGAATACTCCAAAAGTAGATGGGTCCAATGTGTTTTCCTCTGTTTTTATTGTTGTTTGCTTTGCACAACATGTTAGCAATTTTATTCCACTATCGCTTCATATGATTATTAAATTACTATCTCTCGGCAGATCTCGTACAGTATATACAATGGCAGTGTTTTCTCCAGAGTGCGTTTCCTGCGTTTTTGACGCACTAAAATGTCAATTGACGCAAGCAAATTGCCCAGGTGCGTTTATTTTGACGCAACCATATTTGTCCTGTATTCCGTATGTTAATATCGGTTTTTCCAATAATGATCCCCAAACATTTATACGACGTTTGCCGAACAGACGCTTTTAACCGGTTATGTTTTAATTTGCGTAAAGCGCGTAGACGATCACGATCAAGATCAGCCGCTTTCATCATGTAATAGGCATAGAGCGTGTATGCAACACGGATCGATACAAGAAAACATGTCTGTTCCAAAGCAACTGCGCTTGACGGCTTTTTTCAAAATCCACGAGTCACTCAGAAAACAAATTCACAAACAAACTGCATCAATCTTGTTTGCCAAAAATGAAGCTGCTATTGGCGCAATGCGATCTGTATATTGGTTAGGCAAGGAACAGTTACCCACATTGAAGCATATGTCTTTACTAAATCTACAAAGACTGCAAGGATGCACATTTCCCGATGAACTGAATGTCGGCGCCAATGCATCCTACACTTCACACATGGCTGCAGAGGAAATGCAGGATGCTATTTCCAGCGTGTTCATCGATGGTGTTGACACTAAATTGTTAAATAGACCCTTCATATCCATTCTTATTGATGAAAGTTGTGACATTTCTGTGACCAAAAAATTGTTGCTGTTTGCTAGGACAGTTAGTCCAGAATTTAACGTAGACACTCATTTTCTAAGCAACATGCATCAATAAAACTTAAAACAATTTGGTTTAGTTTAATTATATTTTATTGCTCGATAATACGATTCATTTTCCATATATTTATATATATATATATATGAATACAAAACATGACAAATTGAAGAAAATCAAACAGGTCGGGTCACAAGTTCTAGCAACATTACATTATTTATGGCCCTTCCCGAACATTTTGAGTGTAAATATCAATGACCCAACAAATTTCAAAATGACCCCCTAAAATTTGGTAAGGGGGTCACTGATTTAGATCCTGGAGAAAACACTGCAATGGGTACTTATTTGTGAAATAATGCTATCAGTTAATTAACACGATTTTAATAAAATCACATTTATCATACTGCAACATCTGGTTAGGGAACAACAGTAAAAACAAAGGATTCTAACTAAAAAGACCTATTCACACATTTTGGAATAAATCGGACTTTATCTGCCAAGTGAGGTAATAGAAAATTAAGAGTTGCCTCTCCTTCATACATATAGTTTTCTAATGGCTTCTATTCATTATCAAAATTGTCCTCTTCTGTTGTGGTTACGGTCGCCAACTTGTATACCACTGTAACCTATCATCGTCAGTAGTTCGAGCCCCGCACAGGCCGTTTCTATATATGAAAGTTGGCAGTTTCTTACGGATGTTGGAGAACAAGTACTGGCTAACCACTGGAGCCTGCCCAGGAAAGGTGTTGTGAGGTAAACTGCCCATCGGAGAGCCCAAAATGGTGCTACAATGTAGGCGCAAAACCCGAACAAACAAATCATTGTCGAAACTTCATCTTTTTCAGTCATCGGTAAAGGTGGTGAACAAATAACTAGGTTACAGGCAGAAACCAGTTGTAAAATACAGATTGCCCCAGGTAAGACCAGTCACCTTTGTAACACAAGTATACATACATATTTATAATTTCTGTTTTGCATATTAAATTCAGTTTTCTGAAACCCTTACCTAATAACGTACAGTGGGTTGTTCTGCCGTCTGATCAGGCTCATTGCTATGCGGATAGTAGGGCTAAAACACTTGGCTGAATAGCAAACAACATAGATCCTGATCATACATTGCTCATCTTGATCTGTTCTTTGCACACACATTCCTTCCAATTTAATTGGCATTTTAAGGGTTAATAAAATGGTACAGAAACAGATATACACACAATAATTTTGGAAAAACGGAGCAGGGGTGGGACAAAGATAAATATCAGTCGTGCAAATGATTATCAGAGCAATTTCATGTACATCATTGTATTGGAACGCCTGTGTGTAATACTGGTTTTGTTGCAAGTACAACTACATTGTGGCAATCTTTTTAGAAATTGATAAGATATCGTACAGTATTAAGTTGTACAGCGGCTGGAACACCTTCATTCAAAGTTGTACAGCGGCTGGAACACCTTCATTCAAAGTTGTACAGCGGCTGGAACACCTTCATTCAGTCGTACAGCGGCCGGAACACCTTCATTCAAAGTCGTACAGCGGCCAGAACACCTTCATTCAAAGTCGTACAGCGGCCGGAACACCTTCATTCAAAGTCGTACAGCGGCCGGAACACCTTCATTCAAAGTTGTACAGCGGCTGGACCACCTTCATTCAAAGTTGTACAGCGACTGGAACACCTTCATTCAAAGTTGTACAGCGACTGGAACACCTTCATTCAAAGTTGTACAGCGGCTGGAACACCTTCATTCAAAGTTGTACAGCGGCTGGAACACCTTCATTCAAAGTTGTACAGCGACTGGAACACCTTCATTCAAAGTCGTACAGCGGCCGGACCACCTTCATTCAAAGTTGTACAGCGACTGGAACACCTTCATTCAAAGTTGTACAGCGACTGGAACACCTTCATTCAAAGTTGTACAGCGACTGGAACACCTTCATTCAAAGTTGTACAGTGGCCGTAACACCTTCATTCACAGTTGTACAACGGCTGGAACACCTTCATTCACAGTTGTACAGCGGCTGGAACACCTTCATTCAAAGTTGTACAGTGACTGGAACACTCATCAATTGAGATCTTTTTTACATAGTGCTTACTCGGTATTGGTTACCGGATTGTATGGGGAAAATCTTCCAAACTTTTCACAGAAATTGGCTTGTCCGTCATTGAATCCTACTTGTCACCAAAATTATGAACAAGCTTCCAAAGTCGACTTGCCCTTTGGTTTATGTTCTTATGTACACAGAACATGCTTTGCAGATATTTGAATGTGTCTCGCCGACATAAACTTGACATTTTGTCTGATAATTGCGGTACTGTGTGCATATGCCACTTGATCAGAATCGTCTTGATTGCATACACAGCAACTCCGTAATATAGATATCAACAAACCCACTTTTTCGTTGTATTATTTTGTTACTTTAAAGTTGCAGGGTGTTGTTCGGCCTTGATTACTAATAAGGAAGATTGATGCCCCAATGTATATTCCGGAAATGGGGTTGGTTCCTCCAATATCATCGAAACCCGGATTTACATGAGCGATTTGATTCTCTATGCCAGTAATACCAGTGTTGATTCAATTAAGAGTCCGCTTTTCTCCAATTGTAAAATGACATTCGGTTGAATTTGTGTCCGAAGTGCGATAATTGGTTTTGTGTTGACTGTTTATTCATGTATGTTGTCTCCTTGTCTATTTCAGACTGCGATTGCTTTGGTGGTATGTTTGTTTTGTAACTACATAAGATTCTAAAGATTTTAACTGCAGCGTTTACTGTACTGTAAAGTGTGTCAAATCTTCCTGTTTATATTCTTATTGTAATGTAGATATTTCTCTTTAAACTGGCTGCTCTTAAAGCGAAATTACATCGGTGAAAAAAAGCAAATATTTCTACAGAATGTAATTTCCTATTATATTACATAAATGGTTCCAAATATTTGTATTTTATTTAACCAATAAACAAGCTTCTTAACAATAAAAAATAATGAATGTTTCTTTGTGTATAATTAGACATGCTTGCTTCAATGGTTGTGTTTGTTACAGATAGCGGTGGCATGCCGGAACGATCTACCACATTGACGGGATCTCCTCAGGCAATAGGGTAAGTAAACAGTAGCTCGTACAACTTTGTAGGGGTTGTTGGACTGTTCTCGCGACCTCCCGATTAAATGTCGGGGTTGGAAAATTGCATTCGTCCGCTCGCCATGTTGAGCGACGCAAGTGGCTATTGCTTTTTGCTTGTCCTGCGGTGAATAATTCTGTGGCCATTTAAATTATTTTATAAAATAAAATAAAACTTGTTTTGTTTACTGTCTATAAATATGTGTGGGGATTCTGATGAGGCAGTGCAGAATGGTGCTGATGCAGGCGTAATACCCGAAATATAAATAAATATATGGAGAGTGGGAAAATCGGTTCAATTCATTTAGCACTCTACTAATGATTTGCCAGTAACCAGTCGGATTCGGCATGTTCGCATCGTAGATGTTTGTCCATATATATATCTGAAACACAGAAATTGGTCCGAAATATTCGGATTCATAATGTCCCTGGAACGAAACTAATATTTCATTTGCGCATTTTGAAAATAATCAAATCGTCACTTCCGTGTAAACAATTTGTCTGCAGAATGTCAGACATTCGTAATTTCTTTGGCCACAAATATTGCACAAATCCTGTGGATATCAATTTGAACAATAATTAGACCTCATGATCAGGATGAGGTTTTCCATAAGGACGAGTGGCATTTACAGTTCACTAGTCCTACAGTACGAGTAGCTTTTGAAACAATATGCTTCTCACCAATGCAAACCGGGTTCGATCCTCGGACAGGGAAGTATGTGAGATGGTTCGATGGTTGCCAGATCGGACAGGTGGGTTTTCTCCGGGTACTCCGGTTTCCTCCCACATGAATGACCACATATACGCTTACATCCGAGCCAATGAGAGTGATTAATATAAGTTGTTAAAACTTGCTTCGCAATCGTTGTAAAATAAATAAAGTATTAAAAAAACGATACGCTATAGCTAATATGTTGGACTAGGCCAAGTAATCAAGTCCGTACAGTGCAACGTACTAACCGCCACTAGGTGAGGATCATAACGGGCACATATGGATCTGTAGTCCAGTGGTTATCTAGGGATCGCAGGGATCCCCCGTCTGACCATAATAAAATTAAGTCTTTCAGATGGGACGTTACACCAAGGTCTCGTGTCGGTGCTTTACACTGTGCACGTAAAAGAACAAGAGGAGACTCTGGAATGGGTCTCTGTCTGCATCATTGCACTATCCTCCAAAAATCTAAAATGATTAATCTCTTCAGGAGGCAACCGATAGCCATGATAAATAAATGTAAAACACAGGTGTTTTCTAGACCGGAATGACAGGAAACATCCCCATCCTGCCACTTTTTTTAACCCCACCCGTTCGTTGCCTTTTGTCAAAATGTACATTGTCCTTTTCTGACCCACCATGCCTTTTTTCAACTCGATCCTGTTAATTTATGACGATCCTGTTAATTTATGACGATGGCGCTGTATGCATTACAAATTTATGTATCAAGTGTATGAAATTGAACAGATTGACTACAGTATTATTGTACATGTTGTGTATATGTGGGTGATTATATTCTCACGCCCGAGCTGGATTGCACGCTTTGGAATCTTGCATTTCCCTGGTGTTTGTATTGGAATTGTAGGGCTCGTCCTAGAGGATGACATGGGGCAAAATAGTCGCCCTAGAGACCATGGCTTAGGCCTCTATGGGCCCAATATTTACAATTTTCAATCAAAATCTTGTCCAGTAAGCTGCACTAGCCATTCGTTGTAAAGCATTTATATTCAATTTGATACTAGGTCGGATGTGTCTGTTGAACCACTTGGTGGCTCAAAACTTGACTTGTCCATTGGAAAGTGTACTTTGTCATCCAATACTCAGATTAGTTGTCATTTCCTAATAGTTTACCTGTGTTCCTTTACAGTAAAGTGAAAGAGGAAATCAACAAGATAATACAGAGGGCCCAGGGATCAGACCAGGGTGGTGGTGGTGGCGGCGGCGCCGGCGGTGGTGGTGGTGGTGGCGGCGGTGGTGGTGGCGGCGGTGGTGGTGGTGGTGGATTTGGTGACAATTCAGGGAACATAGAGATCTCTATCCCAGGCAATAAAGTTGGTCTCATCATTGGGAAAGGTGGAGAGACTATTAAGCAGTTACAGGTTAGTATCACAGTATTGCACAGCACTGTGAATATTTATCTAGAGGATTTCCTGTTTGGGTCAAAATATTTAGAGGTTATTACATGTTTCATATCGGCATGGGCAGGGCCCGCGCTGGCAATAGCCAGAGTAGCCATTGGCTAAAATTGGCTAATAAAATGTCAGTTTGGCTAAAATGATAAAACGACAAAAATCTGTAAAATATTCGAAAATTGGAAATTGTGATCAAAGAAATCATAGATATTTACCACATGCCATGGCATTTATTATATTTAATATTCCAATTTTAAACCTGACCCACTAATCAGAGTAATCCCATCAAAACAGGATGTTTATTTGGCAAAGAGCAATGGTATTGGCAATATAAGTGACAGGTGTTAATTGATCTCGAGCAGCAGTACCCTGTCAATCAAATAAATCTTGTTTACACCATTAACCCAAAAGATCAAATGTCTTATGTGATGTAATAAAATGTGCACAGTTGACATGCAGCACTAGTCTAACTGTCTAACCCTGGGAATGCATTTTAAAATAATTTTGAAAATGAAAGTTGACACAACTTGTCAAGTAATGTATCACTGCAAATGTAACTCTTACCTCAGTAGGTAATCATTTAGGTGATACAATTGCATGACACATTAAAATATATTATAATAAATATACTATAATAACTGTTTGGGAAAAATGGCGTGCGTCGGAATTGGCTAATGGAAGCACAGATTTGGCTAAAAATAATTGGCTACAAAAAAATAAGAGCCAGAGCAGGCCCTGCATGATGGGTATCGACCTGAGGAATTAGTTACGAAAACTATTGAAATATTCACGAAACTACAAACGTCATATTGTCAAATTTGACACACTGGGATGCTACAGAAGCAATCAAACTAGCAGAGTGTGAATGCGTTATTTCTCGGAACTAGTTGGGATATGGCTTTTTCTGGTTTCATACAGGCTCGTGACCGTATCAAATCTGCAAACATAATATCGGACTGGAAACCCAGTGTATCGACCTGGGTGGTAGACAGTAGACAGTATTGTGGTAGGCAAATAATGGGCTAAAATTGAAATGTTAATTATTTTTTTGTAGGTGTTCAATTACAACCATACATACTAGTATTTGAAATTAATATGGCGATATGATGTTGCCAAGAACTACATCGCAATAACCGGTATGCCGTCCACCACTAACCAAAACTGTTCATTTCTGCAGGAAAAAACCGGTGTTAAAATGGTTATGATACAAGACAGCAACGTGCAAACTGCGTTCGATAAACCCCTTAGAATTACCGGGGACCAGATGAAATGTGTGAGAGCGAAGGAAATGGTTCTAGAATTGTTGGCTTCGAAGGACAATGATATGGTAGGATTCGATATGGTATGTACACATATATATATTTATTTTCTATTGTAATAAATAATCTTTAAAGAAAGTTTCAAAACAAGTGATATAACTGACTACATTTAATCGGACTAACTGTAATTAAATTAAAAAAAGATTGTTACATATTTTTTGGCGAAATCTTATTATTTCTTCGAGTGTTGTGTTTTATTCACCCCGTCATCATGAAAGTGATAATGTTACAATTTATACAAAGGTCATCATTTATAAAATAGCTATTCCACAAGTGTTTCAGAAAATAAAAAGTTTAAAAAATGATCAAAATTTACGGAATACATACATACATGTACTTGGATATTTCAGGGTGGCGGAGGCTTCTCCAACGGCGGCGGCGGCGGTGGCGGCATGGGAGGGTTTGGTGGACGTGGCGGCGGAGGTGGTATCGATATTCCAGTGCCTCGCACAGCGGTTGGAATCGTCATCGGTAAAGGTGGAGAAATGATAAAGAAGATCCAGCAAGATACGGGGGCCAAAGTTCAGTTCAAGCAGGATGATGGGCAGTCCGACGATAGGTTGTGCTCAATCACCGGGCCACCCGATAAGGTTCAACAAGCCCAAGAAATGATCCAAGAATTGCTAGACAACTCCAATGTAAGTTCAACCGTATACTCTAATGTATCGAGAGTAATGATTGGCTATCGAGATTTCTAATTAAGTTTAGGTCCTAGTACAAATGTTTGTGGTTTTTATGTTTTGGTTAAATCGGTGTATAGTGTGAACATTGCTGTAATGGTCAACCCTTGCTTATTGATCATCAGAGATGTTGACGGATTAGTTTCTATATACTAGTAGTGACTTGAAAGCTAGACATATTTTAACTCTATACCTCTGAAGAAATATTTGTTTATTATAAAATTAAGTATATTACAATACACATAGCTAATTGACTGCATAACTGGAATACTCTCGTTGGTATTGGTATGGATGGACGCGTATATGTGGGTGGAAACAGGAGTACCCGCAGAAATGTTGGAAACCCCACATGTCTGATCCGGCAACCACCGTAGTATCCCGGAGAATCAAACATGGCTGTATTTGATAAGAAGCGAGCGTGCTAATCGGACTGGTCGAGGAGGTTCATACACAGTCTTGCTGTCCTGTTCACTAAGTTTAAAGAAAGCATTTCAAGCACATGACGGGGTGTCGAACCAACCTTTCAGTAACGGGTGTAGCCAAGTAATCGGGATTTGTGCGGCCATATACGAGTTGGAAGAAGCACTTTTTAAGAGCCAGTGTTTCTTATTCTAAGAATATTGGTGTCATAAATGTGCGATATGAAAGTTCATGGATTCGCTAACACCATTCTGAATAGTGGGTGGAGTTTGATAGTAGACCCTGATACAGATAATAAATCATGCCAGTTTTCATAGGCTTAGTAAATTATGTGTGTAACATATCTTTTAAGATTTAGTACGAACATTTTGTTTCAACACAAATTTAATTGCTCTGGAGACATAATGCAATTAGAAAAAAGCAGTGCTCAATATGGTGTTTAGCATCATTGCCAAAGTACACCATCATAATTATGATGGAGTGTCGAACCAACCTTTCAGTAACAGGTGTAGCTTGATAGTAGACCCTGATACAGGATAAAGCATATCCGTGTTGACAGGCTTTCTAGTTAAAGCCTCTTTTGACGCGCTTTATTTCTTTAGTTTGAAAAATGATATTATAATTTATCATAGTGATTACAGAGTTATTGGTGATTTTGTTTTTAAAAAAATATCCATAAAGGGAGGTAATTTGCAAATGGTAATTTCACAAAGGCAGGTTCATTTGTGGGCATATTTTCCAAATTTTACCATAATTTATTAATGAAAAATGAAAATATAAAGACAATAATCACAATGTATAATCATCTGCTCCTTACAATATCTTGGTGTGCAGCACATTTTAAGTAAACGCATTTGGGGCTTTAATGTACGTAACAAATTCTTTTAGATTTAGTGTGAAATATTTTGTTTCAACACAAATTTAATCGCTCTCGAGACCTCATTCCTGATGCAATTAGAAAAAATAGCAAGGCAATATGGAGTTGAGCATCTTTGCATACGGACACCACCATCATAATTATGACAGGGTGTCGAACCAACCTTTCAGTTATGAGGTGTAGCTAATTAAAGTTGATTTGTTTGGCAATATACAAGTTGGAAGAAGCACTTTTTAAGAGCCAGTGTTTCTTGTTCTAAGAACATTGGTGTCATAAATGTGCGATATGAAGGTTCATGGATTCGCTAACACCATTCTGAATAGTGGGTGGAGTTTGATAGTAGACCCTGATACAGATAATAAATCATGCCAGTTTTCATAGGCTTAGTAAATTAGGTGTGTAACATATCTTTTAGATTTAGTGCAAATATTTAGTTTTAATCACTCTTGTCTGAGACCTCATTCCTGATGCAATTAGAAAAAGTTACAAGGCAATATGGAGTTAAAGCATCGTTGCTGAGGTACACAGCCATCATAATTAGGACGGGGTGTCAAACCAACCTTTCAGTAACGGGTGTAGCCAAGTACTCGGATTTGTGCGGCCATATAGGAGTTGGAAGAAGCATGTTTTAAGAGCCAGTGTTTCTTATTCTAAGAACATTGGTGTCATAAATGTGCGATATGAACGTTCATGGATTCGCTAACACCATTCTGAATAGTGGGTGGAGTTTGATAGTAGACCCTGATACAGGATAAAGCATATCCGTGTTCACAGGCTTTCTAGTTAAAGCCTCTTTTGACGCGCTTTATTTCATTAGTTTGAAAAATGATATTATAATTCATATTAAATTTATCATAGTGATTACAGAGTTATTGGTGATTTTGTTTTTAAAAAATATCCATAAAGGGAGGTAATTTGCAAATGTTATTTTCACAAAGGCAGGTTCGTTTGTGCGCATATTTTCCAAATTTTACCATAATTTATTAATGAAAAATGAAAATATAAGACAATAATCACAATGTGTAATCATCCGCTCCTTACAATATCTTGGTGTGCAGCACATTTTAAGTAAATGCATAGTGGGGCTTTAATGTACGTAATAATTCTTTTAGATTTAGTGCGAAATATTTTGTTTCAACACAAATTTAATCGCTCTCGAGACCTCATTCCTGATGCAATTAGAAAAAATAGCAAGGCAATATGGAGTTGAGCATCTTTGCATATGGACACCAACCATCATAATTATGACAGGGTGTCGAACCAACCTTTCAGTTGTGAGGTGTAGCTAATTAAAGTTGATTTGTTTGGCAATATACAAGTTGGAAGAAGCACTTTTTAAGAGCCAGTGTTTCTTGTTCTAAGAACATTGGTGTCATAAATGTGCGATATGAAAGTTCATGGATTCGCTAACACCATTCTGACTAGTGGGTGGAGTTTGATAGTAGACCCTGATACAGATAATAAATCATGCCAGTTTTCATAGGCTTAGTAAATAATGTGTGTAACATATCTTTTAAGATTTAGTACGAAATATTTTGTTTCAACACAAATTTAATCGCTCTCGAGACCTCATTCCTGATGCAATTAGAAAAAGTAGCAAGGCAATATGGAGTTGAGCATCTTTGCATATGGACACCACCATCATAATTATGACTGGTGTTGAACCAACCTTTCAGTTATGAGGTGTAGCTAATTAAAGTTGATTTGTTTGGCAATATATGAGTTGGAAGAAGCACTTTTTAAGAGCCAGTGTTTCGTGTTCTAAGAACATTGGTGTCATAAATGTGCGATATGAAAGTTCATGGATTCGCTAACACCATTCTGACTAGTGGGTGGAGTTTGATAGTAGACCCTGATACAGACGGGGCTCGACGCTAATGTTTTACCTTGGTTGCCTGCCCCTTGGGCAACCATGACTGCAGATTTACCTGCCCGAATGAGATTTTCACCTGCCCGAAGTTTTACTTCTGATTATTTGTTCATATTTAATTTTTCAACACTATACAGGTTCATAACATTACTGTTTTCTGGCTGTGCATTTTGGAAGAAACAGCAAAGATATCCCAAATCGTGCTTAATATTGCACCACTCTAAATCTTATGTGATGCTGTGTGCAGCTGTATCACAAACAATCCCAATGAGTTCGAGCCCTACCATTGTTTCCTTGAGCAAGAAACTTTATCCAAAATTGTGTAGTACTGTGGTTGGTCCCAGGAACAGATGTAAGCATGCCATGATTAATCGAATTTGTAGTACTTTGATAATCGAGCTTAAAATAAATTAGTATAGACTAGCTCTCGAACTATTTGGCTGATTATCAAATGATGATGAAATCATTCATTGACCATTACTGCGCTGGAAACGAGTATACTCGTTTTTGCAAACAGCATAGAGCCATATCAGTTTGCACAGAACATACCATCTGATCAGACTCTATGCTGTTTGCTATTCAGAAATTGGAGCCAAAACACTGGGCTTAGGGTAAAAACGCGTGGTTGATGTCATTATTCAGTTGGGTGGTTGAGAAAAAAGGCATACGTTATTATTGTCGAGCAAGAGTAGCTATCGTTTCGTAAAAAATTGAAACAAAAACTATTTTTTTTAAATTTTTTTTATTTTATATATAAACTAGTTGCCCGTCGGGCAAGCGAGTAACAACAAGTATTTGCCCGCCGCCAACATTTACCTGCCCCGGGCAATCGGGCAGTGGTTAGTGTCGAGCCATGACAGATAATAAATCATGCCAGTTTTCATAGGCTTAGTAAATTATGTGTGTAACATATCTTTTAAGATTTAGTACGAAATCTTTTGTTTCAACACAAATTTAATTGTTCTCAAGATCTCATTCCTGATGCAATTAGAAAAAGTAGCAAGGCAATATGGAGTTGAGCATCTTTGCATATGGACACCACCATCATAATTATGACTGGTGTTGAACCAACCTTTCAGTTATGAGGTGTAGCTAATTAAAGTTGATTTGTTTGGCAATATACGAGTTGGAAGAAGCACTTTTTAAGAGCCAGTGTTTCTTGTTCTAAGAACATTGGTGTCATAAATGTGCGATATGAAAGTTCATGGATTCGCTAACGCCATTCTGACTAGTGGGTGGAGTTTGATAGTAGACCCTGATACAGTGTAAATCTGTAACAAAATGAGAATACAGCTATACTAATTGCTGGTATATGCGACTTATGAAGTAAATGGTCGCATGATTATGATGCACAACTAATTACTTTAAATCTGCCAACTTTGTAACGGGCATTTCATACCACTTGCTTCTACCACTTGCTTCGTTAGTTAGTCCAGACCTACATTTGCAGGCAGGGAGTAATTGTGCAGGCTTTGCAAAAGTGTCTGAGAAGTCAGAGCATGACTCGAAACCATTTTTGCCCCCATGTAGATAAATGTAATAAAACATTTCTTTTTAGTTTATATATATTTATTTTAGCTCGATTGCGAAACAAGTTCTTACAACTTATATTAATCACTCCCGAGACCTCATTCCTGATGGAATCCATCGCCATGAGGGAGAGAGAAGAGGCAACGTGGAATTTAAATGCAATCGTAATGGCTCCAGCAGGGCTCGAACTCTGGACCTTTCGCACCTGAAGCAAACGCGCATCTACTGCGCTATCACGACTTCCACAACATTTCTGTCAAACTCTATTATTTTATTGGAAAGCATAAAATATATATATATTGATTTATAATATCTTGTGTTTCAAGCAGTATGGTGGCGGTATGGGACGTGGTGGTGGTGGATTCCGCGGTGGTCGAGGTGGCGGCCGTGGTGGATTCAGCCAGGGTGGACCCGGTCGTGGTATGGGTGGAGGACCTGGAGGGTTTGAGGGAGGAAACTTCCAGGATCAAACAACGTTTGCTGTGCCCGCAGACAAATGTGGCTTAGTTATCGGAAAAGGTTCGTTAGTCTGATCATCCTGTGGAGTGTCATTTACATTCTTGACCTATGCATTATACTCTACTTAATTCTTCGCACGAAAAAGTTGGCAGTTACTTACGGAGGTTGGTGCACCCAAGTACTGGTTAACTGCTGGAGCCTGCCCAGGAAAGATGTTAGGTAAACTGCCTGTTGGCGATATAGCCTAAAATTGTGCTGATGCAGGCGTAAAACCCGAAAAATATCATAACATAATCTTTGCATGCTAGCGGTTAAAATAATGTGTAATGAAATTCCATGACATATTTCCAGAGTTAATAATATAGTTAGTAAAACGCCTAATCATTTGAATTATTACTGCATTTATTTTACCCAGCATGCAAAGAGTTAAGATGTAGCTTTTTTTAAAATGTACATTCTGAAAAATCGACCAAATCCGTAGAGTAACGTTTTCGTCTTGCTTTGGGTCTTTTGGTGTGAACCTACCTATTCAACGTTTGCCAATTATACAGATGTATAACAACTCGTTCAGTATGTGGATGTATTCATCTCGGCAATTATACAGATGTATAGCTCATTCAGTATGTGGATGTATTCATCTCGGCAATTATACAGATGTATAGCTCATTCAGTATGTGGATGTATTCATCTCGGCAATTATACAGATGTATAACTCATTCAGTATGTGGATGTATTCATCTCGGCAATTATACAGATGTATAACTCATTCAGTATGTGGATGTATTCATCTTGGCAATTATACAGATGTATAGCTCATTCAGTATGTGGATGTATTCATCTCGGCAATTATACAGATGTATAGCTCATTCAGTATGTGGATGTATTCATCTCGGCAATTATACAGATGTATAACAACTCATTCAGTATGAGAGTCGTTTGCCTTTTTATACACACATCAGAAGTTTGATACTCTGCATCCAGAAACATGCACATGTATATACAGTATTTTTTCTATTAATAACCTTCAGTTGTACAGATTGAAGGTCTTAAACACTGCTCAATTCTAATATTCACGATATTGATGACACTTGCCGTCTTTCAACCATTATTGAACTCTTAATATAAACAGGGTTCATTCTAGGTCAATAATTCAACAAAATAGTATTAAAAAAACACAGTATCACCATTAAATAGAACAAGTGAATAAGAGTGCTTAATAATGGGCCAGTGTATCTTACTGGACAACATTTTGTATGAAAATTGTAAAAACAAATTTATAAAAAATAATTTTTTTAGTAGTAGGGCGACATACGCCCACGTCGCCTAATGTCGCTAATGCACTTCATTCTATCGGCCGTGCCCAAGTTCTCCATACCCGTAATTCTAAATGATTGCAGTGCTCTATATCAACATTTATTTTCGAGAAACACTATTTACTCTCCACTGTGTAAATGCGGAGTTAATTATTAACCCAGTCACCACTTATTCCAATGTGCTGATTATTCTGACCATAGAATAACCTTATCAATACCATAAGCTCATTGATGGTGGGACATTTCTCTCCAGAGTTCTTTTGTATGATGAAAATCTAAGCGAAATGATAAACGGGGCGATATTTGATGCAGTTCATCAGTTTTACAGCAACAAGATTTGATTAACGCCCAATGTAATTTCTATATCTTCGTCTGATCCATTACCCTATCTCTCTCACTTTCCCTTAATTGACTGCACTTAATCTGACTGGTGAGCCACAATTGTTTACTTTTGAATAATCATCGTTATATTATTTTTGCATTTATATCCTTAAAGTGACATTACATTGGAAAAAGCTAATAAAATGCATTGCTAACATTGGATCAATAAACAGTGTTTTTGTTGTCTACAAACTTTCAAAATTGAAAGTAGGATTTTATATAATGGTCATCCATGTTCCCGATTTGACATTTGTTTGTCACCGGAGTCGGTACTACTAAACGCCAGATCATGTCATTTTAAGATAATTTAACTAAGATTAGTCTACAAATAAATATACATAGGCACACATGTGAGATATAACGATAAATATGTACCATACATAAATAGTGTTTTTAAGGATACACAAGTTGTATTACGCTTTATGTCGACCATATTTACATTATTTTGTTATGTCAACAAACCGTATACGACGTTTGTTTATTAGTTGAAATACTCGGTGTTTGAGGCACATATTTGGGGGGAAATTATACCATATAATAGGAGAATACATTTTGTAGAAATTTGTGTTTTCACTGATGTAGTTTTTCACCGACGTAGTTTTCACTGATGTAGTGTCGCTTTAATTAAATAAAACGTGCATCCACTCTTTCATAGTTTAAGAACATTCTGTATGTCATGGAGAAAATCTACCAGTAAATAAGCTTTTAGCTTTCGATTTGATCCATCTGTTTTGATGAATAAAATATGTTTTGCACTAATATTCATCCATCAGAGTTCCTGAATGGACCGCCCGACATGTCGAGAGAGAAAATTCTTTATTCAAACAAAATCAATTGTGAAATTTTAGTCGTTCCTCTGACCGTTGTCCGACAGTTTCCTGATCACTAATGAATATGGCGTAGTTTATTGTTGTTGCTCTAGCATTGGTAAGTTGGGTACATTTTGCAATTGTTCAAAAATCTATGAATACGGCATAGATGTAAAGCGCAATCTATATTTGTATGCAGTATCATCACTGATGGTCACGGGTTCAAGCCCCGCTCAGACCCGTGTCTCATTTATATGAAAAAGTTGGCAGTTTCTTACGGAGGTTGGTGCACCAAAGTACTGGTTCACCGTTGGAGCCTGCCCTGGAAAGGTGTCGTTAGGTAAACTGCCCGCCGGCGATATAGCCCAAAAATGGTGCTGATGCAGGCATAACGCCCGAAATATAACATAACATTTGTATGCAGATAATGGGTAGCAAATATCCCAACTGCACTTACAATAATGCAGAAATGATTTGAGACAAATAATTGAATCGTGATCATTTGACAGGTGGCGAGACCATCAAGAACATAAACAGTTCGTCAGGAGCACACGTAGAGTTACAGAGACACCCAGGTCTGAACCCCAATGAAAAGGTGTTTAACATCCGTGGCGAGCCCAACCAGATTCAGCACGCTATTCAGATGATTTGTGAAAAGGCTGGACTTCCTTATGTAAGTAAACATTGACTTCCTGCTATATCCTACCCTAGTTATTAGTGGTGAGACTATGAAGCGAGTTTCCGGAGTTGTCCGAGTTTCCGGATTTGTCCGTGAACCACTTGACAGCTTTTGTAATAAGTGTTCATTAATGATCTGCTTTTGGGTTGACGTCTTTGTGGGGTAAATTAAAGGCTAAAATAGTTCAAATAATTGTTGCAGACAGCAAATACATTCATTATGTTGTTTTCTTAATTCTTAGTTTTACTGTCGTTTACTTCAAACCATTTGCACCTCAGCACTGCTTGTTTTGAATCCCACTTGGGTTAGCAAATTATTTCATGTGAGGAAGCTATCCAGCTGGCATGTGGAAGGTCGATTATTCTACCCTTGTGCCCACTTGTCCCTGAAATACGACTAAAAGTGGCATTCGGGGGGGGGGGAGGGGCTTCATACACACCAATAATAGCCGGAAAGTCACCATATGACCCAAGCTGTTTGTGCGACGTTAAACCCCAAATACATACAAAACTGTGGTTCCACCTATGTACCCGCCCACGCCTGAAATACTCCTCCACCAATAATAGCCGGAAAGTCACCATATGACCCAAGCTGTTTGTGCGACGTTAAACCCCAAATACATACAAAACTGTGGTTCCACCTATGTACCCGCCCACGCCTGAAATACTCCTCCACCAATAATAGCTGGAAAGTCACCATATGACCCCAAGCTGTTTGTGTGACGTTAAACCCCAAATACATACAAAACTGTGGTTCCACCTATGTACCCGCCCACGCCTGAAATACTCCTCCACCAATAATAGCCGGAAAGTCACCATATGACCCAAGCTGTTTGTGCGACGTTAAACCCCAAATACAAACAAATATCCAGATTTACATGTTATTTTTATAACATAGAAATTAAACTTCTGGGTTAATATGTTGCTTTCTTACATTTGCAGGATGGTCCAAGCGGAGACATGTTCCAGGGTGGTCCAGGTGGACCCGGAGGTCCTGGTGGGCCCGGTGGACCAGGTGGTCCTCCACAGGGTGGTGGTGGTGGTGGAGGAAGTGGTGGTGGTGGTGGCGGCGGCGGCCCTGGGGGTCCATTTAGTGGTGGGCCCGGAGGCCCACAGGGACCTGGAGGGTTTGATCAGTTCAGTGGTGGTGGTGGTCCTCAAGGAGGTGGTCCAGGGGGGTAAGTTCCAAGTATTAATTAACTTGAAAGTCTTAAAGGGGCATTACATCGCAAAAAGCAAATAAAATGCATTTTTTCACGTATAAATGCGTTGCTACTGTAAATTCTTCCGAATACATTCGACCACTAACATTGAATCAATAAACCGTGTTTTTGTGATCTACAAACTTTCAAAATTGAAAATAGGATTTCATATAACGACCATCCACGTTTTTGAATTGACGTTTGTTTGTCATCGGAGTCGATACTAAATGCGAGATACTGTCGTTTAAAGATAATTCACTTAAGACTAGTCTACAAATAAATATGCATAGGCACACATGTGAGATATAACGATAAATCTGTACCATACGTCGTGTTATTCATGATACACGAGTTGTATTACGCATTAATGTCGACCATATTTACATGATTTTATGTCAACAAACGGCGTATACGACGTTTGCTTATTAGTTGAAATACTCATTTGAGGCAAATATTTGGGAAAGAAAAATACATTCTGTAGAAATTTGCGTTTTCACTAATGTAGTGTCGCTTTAAGCTGTGCCATGTTATGTGTTATGGTCATGTGATTAACATTGTCTTGCAATCTATAGCACATATTAGAGCCTACCTTTTCTGTTGTTGAACTGTAGGTGTCGAAATGTTGCAAAAGTAATTCAAGGAAATCCGTATCTGTTACAATGTGAATATTTGTAGGAGTGGATCAGATCTTGAGATATATGATGGTTCTACCAGTCCATACTGGAGTGGTTATCGTTGCTTGTTTCAGATCACATGTCCCTCAACAACTAGGTTTGAATCCCAGTGAGGAGGCTATCGGGCTGGTTTGCAGATACTGCTTGTGCTAACATGTCTGCTTGTTCGTAAAACAATGCTGAGATGTTACTCGAGCCATTGCTCCACCGTATAACGCTGTAATATCAAATATATATATATGACTAAATTGCTGTTTGTGCTACTCAAGACATGCAAACAAGACGGTTAACCTTTCCCCTCATAGAAGCCCCTCTTGATGCCATTACCGAGGCATACATTGACAATGGCCAGAATCCCATGTAGTTAGTCCCAGTAAATATTTATGGAGGTGTGATGTATATGGTGACTACTTATCCACTGCACGATAGTAAATGGCGATATAATAGTATATTAGCCTAAATCTCTAATGAAGGAAAGGGTTAAGGTAATCATATTCTTGGCTGTAGTCAATAACTGTAGAAATGGTCAACTTCGCTCACTTCTCCCTAATTTTTTTTATTACAATTTTCATACAAGATTTTGTCCAGTTTGCAAGGTCGTATGTTTAGTATTGTCTCCATTATTTCATGTTTGCCTCCCTCGGAAGTGGCCCAGTATGTTAAGATCGTCTACTTCAAATCACTGGCCCACACCGCTGCAGGTTCGAATTCCATTGGGTGTTAAAATAATTTCAAAAGAGGAAGCTTGAAAAGTTGGCTTGAAATGAAACCTGGCTACATACCCCTAGCACATATTAGAGCCTGCTTTTCTGTTGTTGAACTGAAGGTGTCGAAATGTTGCAACAGTAAATTCAATGAATCTGTTACTTCTAGAACTTAATAGTTGTAGGAGTGGTTGATTTTTTTGAGATATTGCGGCGGTTTTACCAGTACAGTTTCCAATGGTTGCGTGCGTGACTGGTCGTGTGCTTCAAATTACCTGCCCCTCACCACTTTGTCCCGATTCTTACAAAATGAGGAAACTATTCAGCTGGCCTGTTTGTGCATGAAACAATGTTCGGATGTGTCACGTGATGTCTTCTATCATACATTAGGCAAGACGATGTTTGGTGTTTGCACTGTCGTAGGTTTGGTCATGCATTAGGCAAGACGATGTTTGGTGTTTGCACTGTCGTAGGTTTGGTCATACATTAGGCAAGACGATGTTTGGTGTTTGCACGGTCGTAGGTTTGGTCATACATTAGGCAAGACGATGTTTGGTGTTTGCACCGTCGTAGGTTTGGTCATGGTCATACATTAGGCAAGACGATGTTTGGTGTTTGCACCGTCGTAGGTTTGGTCATGGTCATACATTAGGCAAGACGATGTTTGGTGTTTGCACTGTCGTAGCTTTGGTCATACATTAGGCAAGGCGATGTTTGCAACGTTGTAGGTTTGGTCATACATTAGGCAAGACGATGTTTGGTGTTTGCACGATCGTAGGTTTGGTCATACATTAGGCAAGACGATGTTTGGTGTTTGCACTGTCGTAGGTTTGGTCATACATTAGGCAAGACGATGTTTGGTGTTTGCACGATCGTAGGTTTGGTCATACTTAGGCAAGACGATGTTTGGTGTTTGCACGTTCGTAAATTTGGTTATGGTCATACATTAGGCAAGGCGATGTTTGGTGTTTGCACGGTCGTAGGTTTGGTCATGGTCATACATTAGGCAAGGCGATGTTGGTGTTTGCACGGTCGTAGGTTTGGTCATACATTAGGCAAGACGATGTTTGGTGTTTGCACCGTTGTAGGTTTGGTCATACATTAGGCAAGGCGATGTTTGTTGTTTGCACGGTCGTATGTTTGGTCATACATTAGGCAAGACGATGTTTGGTGTTTGCACGGTCGTAGGTTTGGTCATACATTAGGCAAGGCGATGTTTGTTGTTTGCACGGTCGTAGGTTTGGTCATACATTAGGCAAGACGATGTTTGGTGTTTGCACGGTCGTAGGTTTGGTCATACATTAGGCAAGGCGATGTTTGGTGTTTGCACCGTCGTAGGTTTGGTCATGGTCATACATTAGGCAAGACGATGTTTGGTGTTTGCACGGTCGTAGGTTTGGTCATGGTCATACATTAGGCAAGACGATGTTTGGTGTTTGCACGGTCGTAGGTTTGGTCATACATTAGGCAAGGCGACGTTTGGTGTTTGTACGGTCGTAGGTTTGGTCATGGTCATACATTAGGCAAGGCGATGTTTGGTGTTTGCACGGTCGTAGGTTCGGTCATACATTAGGCAAGGCGGTCGTAGCTTTGGTCATACATTAGGCAAGGCGATGTTCGGTGTTTGCACAGTCGTATGTTTAGTATTGTCTCCATTATTGTATGTTTGCCTCCCTCGGAAGTGGCCCAGTAGGTTAAGATCGTCTACTTCAAATCACTGGCCCACACCGCTGCAGGTTCAAATCCCATTGGGTGTTAAATTAATTTCAAAAGAGGAAGCTATTCAGCTGGCTTGAAATGAAACCTGGCTACATACCCCTAGCACATATTAGAGCCTGCTTTTCTGTTGTTGAACTGAAGGTGTCGAAATGTTGCAACAGTAAATTCAATGAATCTGTTACTTCTAGAACTTTATAGTTGTTGGAGTGGTTGATTTCTTTGAGATATTGCGGCGGTTTTACCAGTACAGTTTCCAACGGTTGCGTGCGTGACTGGTCGTGTGCTTCAAATTACTTGCCCCTCACCACTTTGTCCCGATTCTTACAAAATGAGGAAACTATTCAGCTGGCCTGTTTGTGCATGAAACAATATTCGGATGTGTCACGTGGTGTCTTCCTCCAATGCATAATGCCGTATTATTAACGCAATCTGTTGTTGCTACTTCAAATCCCACAAACTCTAGGTCATTTTTATGTCGGTGCTATCGTGCGTGACCGTGAATACAAAACCAGAACGTCGGAAATATTTTGAAAATCTCTTATTTAAAAGTTGAAAAAATCAACGTTGTTACCTCACCATTCTCTAGCACATATTAGAGCCTGCTTTTTCGTTGTTGAACTGAAGGTGTCGAAATGTTGCAACAGTAAATTCAGGGAATCCGTTTCTGCTACCAACTAGTAGTAGAAGTGACGGGTAACTTGAGATACGTCTAGTTTTAGGTTATATTGAATAGGTAATTTAATATTTTACTTGAGCCAAGCTAAATGGCGATGTCCCGAGAAATGGCCGCTCTGTGCTGCCTTGGTCGTTTCAAATTCTTATTTAGGCAAAATCGTGATAATTTACTTTGCAGGCCGAACCAGCCAGGATTTGGCGGTGGCGGCGCACCACAAGGATGGGGAGGTCAGCCAGGTTACAACCAACAGTTCCCAGGCGGCCCAGGAGGTCCTGGTCAACCAGGGGCTCCAGCAGGGGGTGATCCTAGTAAGTACACACTTTCTTGTTGAAATTGTAGACGGAACGGAGCCGGAGGTCATAAAACTACACCAGGATCTCGAGCTCAATTGAGTTGATTGGTTGATTCTGAGCCATCACTTGGCTGAACCAATCAGAAGCTAGAGACCGAGTTTGAGATGTAGAAAATCTTTATCGTATTTAGCTATGTATAGTGCGCACATTTCTTACTGAAATCCTCATCCATTTTATCTATTGCACATTATACACCAGTACAGACATCAGGACATTTTTTTCCGGGCCAAAATTGGCCAATATTTCGTGAAATTCGACCCGAACGGGCACCACAGTCATTCTATAATTTGTTACATTCGACAAACGTTATAAACTAGCTATTAAAACCTCCGTGGTCGAGTGGTTAAGGTCGCTGACTTGTATACCACTGTAACCTATCATCACTGATGGTCACGGGTTCGAGCCCCGCTCAGGCCGCGTCTCATTTATATGAAAAAGTTGGCAGTTTCTTACGGAGGTTGGTGCACACAAGTACTGGTTAACCGCTGGAGCCTGCCCAGGAAAGGTGTTGTTAGGTAAACTGCCCGCCGGCGATATAGCCCAAAATGGTGCTGATGCAGGCGTAAAACCCGAATTATAACATAACATAAAAATTAAAACCAGTTGCCGATAGTCTATATAAATAAATGAAATGAATAAGACCATTAAATTAACACATATTGCGTTTATTTTGGCAAACTTTGAAGAATTTAATTGAAATTGTAAATGCATAAAAAAATCGTGATTTGATAACATCACATGGTTTTATCGTATGTAATATTTCCCGTATTTTTCGTGTACTTCGCCGCATAAAGCGACGCTGCAATGGGTCCGTCCCAGTTAATTAGGTAGGCTACATGCCCGAGTGCATTACCGTTCCTCGATGAGGTATCTCGAGTGATTAATATAAGTTGTAAAAATCACGGAGCACAATTTTTAGCGATTCTTGAGAAATGTTAAATTTTGACTTGGAAAATTGCGTTTGTCACGTGCGCAGTATACATCGGAACTCAGTTTTTCCGCCGATTTTCGTGCCAAATCGTGGGTGCGCATTATACACGATAGCGCACTATACATAGCTAAATACGGTATTGTAAATATTAATTTGAAGACATAATCTTCTGTGAAGGTTGATTGAATGAAAAACCACCAATGTTCAACTGTGAAATGAGCAAATTAACAATATTATGGCGCGGTAAATTGGCAGAAAAGTTATAACTATTTGACTACTATCGAAAGTGAGTCGATCACATTGTTTGTCTGGTAGAAATGTACGATTCAGCATTTCTAGACAATACTAATTACACTTGGAAGTGTTAATCTCGTTGAATATGCAGTAAATCGAGGTGGACATTTCCCATGTTATGATGATTGCCGATCCCCTGGTGCAGTAGTTGCATCTGTGGTGAAATGTTTATGTCGTCAACATTTCTTAATTGATGTAATCTGTGTAGAGATGTTAGCTCACTTTGTATTTACTGTGTAGAGACGTTACCTCGGTATGTATTTACTGTGTAGAGATGTTACCTCGGTATGTATTTGCTGTGTATAGACCAGGGGTGTAACGATGCATCGAAATATCGATGCATCGCAATAGACAGCGTCACGATAGTCAACCATCGATGGTAAATATGACCATCGATAGTATTGACTATTGCGGCAGTACTATCGCAATAGTTTCGATAGTTGCCAGGAGTGGCGAAATCATCCGTGGACAAGTAAAAATACTGGCGAGTGCATTTACCTCATGTTGCCATGGCATTTAAATCGTATTTTAATGAGAAAGCATCGGCGAATTTCTGAATAAGAACCGGAAATGTCAAGTCACGTAAAATGCGGTGGGTATGTAATTTATTTTCCGCTCAATACAAGCCAGCTGTCGATAAGAAAAACTACTGTCGAAAATGGCTTCTTTGGTACTGAATAGTGAGCAAAGTAGGCGATGTGACCCCCATAATCCCGGGTATGGTTAATTTAAAGTGCTATATTGCGCATGCGTCAGTTAAAAGTATACTACGGGAACGGATACGTGACGCAGCCGTATTATTGAAGACGACAGGTAAACAATCATGTAACTTAGCGGGACTGTGTATCGATTTTTAAATAAGGTTGGTTTATATTATTTAAAAAAATAAAGTTCGGATATACGGGCAAGTGGGTTTTCACTACGGACAAGTAAATTAGTGCAGTGTGTTCGATGTCATGATGATGATAATAAAGAAAAAATTGCATGCTAATAAATAAATAAATACACAAAACTTGTGTATTCCATGCGAAACAGAATATTTTTTAAATTGATATGTATTTACACAATACAATCGCAATAGTATTTTAACTATCGCAATAGTAAAATTGACCACAATAGTCACCCCTAGTATAGACGTTACCTCGGTATGTATTTACTGTGTAGAGATGTTACCTCGGTATGTATTTACTTGTAGAGATGTTACCTCGGTATGTATTTACTGTGTATAGACGTTACCTCGGTATGTATTTGCTGTGTAGAGACATTAACTCGGTATGTATTTACTGTGTAGAGACGTGACCTCGCTATGTATTTACTGTGTAGAGACATTACCTCGGTATGTATTTACTGTGTAGAGACGTGACCTCGCTATGTATTTACTGTGTAGAGACATTACCTCGGTATGTATTTACTGTGTAGAGACGTGACCTCGCTATGTATTTACTGTGTAGAGACATTACCTCGGTATGTATTTACTGTGTATAGACGTTACCTCGCTATGTATTTACTGTGTATATATGTTACCTCGCTATGTATTTACTGTGTAGAGACGTTACCTCGGTATGTATTTACTGTGTATGGATGTTACCTCGGTATGTATTTACTGTGTATGGATGTTACCTCGGTGTGTATTTACTGTGTAGAGGTGTTACCTCGCTATGTATTTACTGTGTAGAGATGTTACCTCCGTATGTATTTACTGTGTATAGACGTTGCCTCCGTATGTATTTACTGTGTATAGACGTTGCCTCGCTATGTATTTACTGTGTAGAGATGTTACCTCGCTATGTATTTACTGTGTAGAGCGTTATTTGTTGTTTTTGTGGGTTGTTGTTTTTGTGTGTTTGGTTGTTTTTGTGTGGGTGTGTTGTTTTTGTGTGGTTACCTCGGTATGTATTTACTGTGTAGAGACGTGACCTCGCTATGTATTTACTGTGTAGAGACATTACCTCGGTATGTATTTACTGTGTAGAGACGTGACCTCGCTATGTATTTACGGTGTAGAGACATTACCTCGGTATGTATTTACTGTGTATAGACGTTACCTCGCTATGTATTTACTGTGTATATATGTTACCTCGCTATGTATTTACTGTGTAGAGACGTTACCTCGCTATGTATTTACTGTGTAGAGGTACCTCTATGTATTTACTGTGTAAGCGTTGCCTCCGTATGTATTTACTGTGTATAGACGTTGCCTCGCTATGTATTTACTGTGTAGAGATGTTACCTCGCTATGTATTTACTGTGTAGAGGCGTGACCTCGCTATGTATTTACTGTGTAGAGGCGTGACCTCGCTATGTATTTACTGTGTAGAGGCGTGACCTCGCTATGTATTTACTGTGTATAGACGTTACTTCGCTATGTATTTACTGTGTAGAGATGTTGCCTCGCTATGTATTTACTGTGTAGAGATGTTGCCTCGCTATGTATTTACTGTGTAGAGATGTTGCCTCGCTATGTATTTACTGTGTAGAGAAGTGACCTCGCTATGTATTTACTGTGTGTAGACGTTACCTCGCTATGTATTTACTGTGTATAGACGTTACCTCGCTATGTATTTACTGTGTAGAGGCATGACCTCGCTATGTATTTACTGTGTATAGATGTTACCGTGGTATGTATTTACTGTGTAGAGGCGTGACCTCGCTATGTATTTACTGTGTAGAGACGTTACCTCGCTATGTATTTACTGTGTATAGACGTTACCTCGGTATGCATTTACTGTGTAGAGACTTTACCTCGGTATGTATTTACTGTGTAGAGGCGTGACCTCGCTATGTATTTACTGTGTATAGATGTTACCTCGGTATGTATTTACTGTGTAGAGACGTTACCTCGCTATGTATTTACTGTGTATAGGCGTTACCTCGGTATGTATTTACTGTGTAGAGAAGTGACCCCGCTATGTATTTACTGTGTAGAGACATTACCTCGGTATGTATTTACTGTGTATAGACGTTACCTCGCTATGTATTTACTGTGTAGAGACGTTACCTCGGTATGTATTTACTGTGTAGAGACATTACCTCGGTATGTATTTACTGTGTAGAGACATTACCTCGGTATGTATTTACTGTGTAGAGACATTACCTCGGTATGTATTTACTGTGTAGAGACGTTACCTCGGTATGTATTTACTGTGTATAGACGTTACCTCGGTATGTATTTACTGTGTAGAGACGTTACCTCGTTATGTATTTACTGTGTAGAGACGTTACCTCGGTATGTATTTACTGTGTATAGACGTTACCTCTGTATGTATTTACTGTGTATGGATGTTACCTCGGTATGCATTTACTGTGTATAGATGTTACCTCGGTATGCATTTACTGTGTATAGACGTTACCTCGCTATGTATTTACTGTGTAGAGACGTTACCTCGGTATGTATTTACTGTGTAGAGACATTACCTCGGTATGTATTTACTGTGTAGAGACATTACCTCGGTATGTATTTACTGTGTAGAGACATTACCTCGGTATATATTTACTGTGTAGAGACATTACCTCGGTATGTATTTACTGTGTAGAGACGTTACCTCGGTATGTATTTACTGTGTATAGACGTTACCTCGGTATGTATTTACTGTGTAGAGACGTTACCTCGGTATGTATTTACTGTGTAGAGACGTTACCTCGGTATGTATTTACTGTGTATAGACGTTACCTCGGTATGTATTTACTGTGTATAGATGTTACCTCGGTATGCATTTACTGTGTATAGATGTTACCTCGGTATGCATTTACTGTGTATAGACGTTACCTCGGTATGTATTTACTGTGTATAGCAGTGTTGGACACTCGTTTCAATATGTTCCGGCCAACTTGGCCTGTACTTGAGAAAAGGTACCCGCCAAGATGAAATTGTACAGGCCAATTTTTGGCCTGTACTTAAGAATTAATTCCAGCCAAAAATAAATGGTACAGGCCAGTGAATGTGGTTCTGCGGATGCATGTGCCGCAGGCAATTGCCATGCTAGGGGGGTCCGGGGCATGCTCCCCACGAAATTAGTTTTAAGTAGACACAAAATGGTGCATTCTGGTGGACTTTGGGATAAAATCAACTTCTTTTTATTTTAAATGTTGTCACTTTTTTAGATCATTTTTCTTCAAAATTGCTATGTAAGTAACTGTTTAACTAAGGGGGGTTGATTTTGAATCATTTTTAGGACTGTCCCCATTCAACTTCTTATCTTTTTTTATTAAAAACCTTTCTATGTTATGTTTTTGTCTTGTGGTTTCAGGATTAGCAGAATTATTCTAACTAATTTAATTTTTATTCGCATTTGTCGCCCGACAGCGGGAACCCTGCCCCCGATTGACCTTGGCTCGTGCTCAAGGCCGTAGCTTACAAGCGGAATCCCGATGAAAACACAGGTTTTCCCGAAATGACGTCATAACCGGAAACCAAAATTGAGACACAGAATATTTGATATTTTGTTAATTCGATGAGAAAAAGCGCCTAAAATGGTGAAGATACTGTGTGTCCTGGGTCAGGCGAGTATGAACTTCAACAAACTCGCCAAGGGCTATCAAATAAGACATCATACCATCTCACATACTATGCGAGATGGTACGATGGTCGCCAGATCGGACAGGTGGGTTTTCTCTGGGTACTCCGGTTTCCTCCCACATGAATGACCACATATACGCTTACATCCGAGCCAACGAGAGTGAGTAATACAAGTTGTTCAAACTTGCTTCTCAATCGTAAAATAAATAAAGTATAAAAAATAAATTAAAAAAATAAATAAAAAATAATAAAAATAAGACATCTCGCCACGATGTCGAGTGCATAGTAAAAGTTTCTCGCCAGTCTAAAAACGTTATCGCCATGGCGAGTGTGAGTGTCCAACGCTGTATAGACGTTACCTCGGTATGTATTTACTGTGTATAGACGTTACCTCATTATGTATTTACTGTGTAGAGACGTTACCTCGGTATGTATTTACTGTGTATAGACGTTGCCTCGCTATGTATTTGCTGTGTAGAGACGTGACCTCGCTATGTATTTACTGTGTATAGACGTTACCTCGGTATGTATTTACTGTGTATAGACGTTACCTCGGTATGTATTTACTGTGTATAGACGTTACCTCGGTATGTATTTACTGTGTATAGACGTTACCTCGGTATGTATTTACTGTGTAGAGACGTTACCTCGGTATGTATTTACTGTGTAGAGACGTTACCTCGGTATGTATTTACAGTGTAGAGATGTTACCTCGGTATGTATTTACTGTGTATAGACGTTACCTCGGTATGTATTTACAGTGTAGAGATGTTACCTCGGTATGTATTTACTGTGTATAGACGTTACCTCGGTATGTATTTACTGTGTAGAGACGTTACCTCGGTATGTATTTACTGTGTATAGACGTTACCTCGGTATGTATTTACTGTGTATAGACGTTACCTCGGTATGTATTTACTGTGTATAGATGTTACCTCGGTATGTATTTACTGTGTATAGACGTTACCTCGGTATGTATTTACTGTGTATAGACGTTACCTCGGTATGTATTTACTGTGTATAGACGTTACCTCGGTATGTATTTACTGTGTAGAGATGTTGCCTCGGTATGTATTTACAGTGTAGAGACGTTGCCTCGGTATGTATTTACTGTGTATAGATGTTACCTCGGTATGTATTTACTGTGTAGAGACGTTACCTCGGTATGTATTTGCTGTGTATAGACGTTACCTCGGTATGTATTTGCTGTGTATAGACGTTACCTCGGTATGTATTTACTGTGTAGAGACGTTACCTCGGTATGTATTTACTGTGTATAGACGTTACCTCGCTATGTATTTACTGTGTATAGACGTTACCTCGGTATGTATTTACTGTGTAGAGACGTTACCTCGGTAT
Source organism: Archivesica marissinica (assembly GCA_014843695.1). Taxonomy (NCBI): domain Eukaryota; kingdom Metazoa; phylum Mollusca; class Bivalvia; order Venerida; family Vesicomyidae; genus Archivesica; species Archivesica marissinica. The sequence goes on from CM026400.1 coordinate 44,369,004, forward strand.
GTATTTACTGTGTAGAGACGTTACCTCGGTATGTATTTACTGTGTAGAGACGTTACCTCGGTATGTATTTACTGTGTAGAGACGTTACCTCGCTATGTATTTACTGTGTATAGACGTTACCTCGGTATGTATTTACTGTGTAGAGGCGTTACCTCGCTATGTATTTACTGTGTATAGACGTTACCTCGCTATGTATTTACTGTGTAGAGACGTTACCTCGGTATGTATTTACTGTGTAGAGACGTTACCTCGGTATGTATTTACTGTGTAGAGGCTGCGTCGCGTATCCGTTCCCGTATATCGATTTAGCGACCGCGTAGTATACTTGTAACTGACGCATGCGCTATAGCACTTTAAATTACCCATACCCGGGATTATGGGGGTTACATCGCCTACTTTGCTCACTATTCAGTACCAAAGAAGCCATTTTCGACAGTAGTTTTTCTTATTGACAGCTGGCTTGTTGTGAGCGGAAAATAAATTACATACCCACCGCATTTTACACAATTTTTTATGTGACGGGCGATAACTCTTGACATTTCCGGTTCTTATTCAGGTTATTGTCGGCTGGGAATTGTTGTCCGCCACCGTTGTCGGCTGGCTTGTGTTCATTGCGGAAGTTCCGCAGGAAAATAAACAAGAAAATTCGCCGATGCTTTCTCATTAAAATACGATTTAAATGCCATGGGAACATGAAGTAAATGCACTCGCCGGTATTTTTACTTGTCCACGGACAAGTTACATTTGAAAATCTACTTGCCCGGCGTAACAAATGACCGATTTCGTCACCCCTGGCAACTATCGAAACTATTGCGATAGTAATGCCACAATAGTCAATACTATCGATAAGTCATATTTACCATCGATGGTTGACTATCGTGACGCTGTCTATTGCGATGCATCGTTACACCCCTAGTAGAGACCATACCTCGGTATGTATTTACTGTGTAGAGACGTTAACTCGGTATGTTTGTCCTTCAGACAAACCTCAAGATCCAAACGCTGCAGCCTGGGCTGCATATTACGCCCAATACTACGCTCAGTATGGTCAGCAAGGACAACAGTACGGGCAGCAGCCACAGCAACCCCCTCAGCAGATGCCACAGTCACAGCAGCAACCTAGTTAGTATATATACTGTTGTACCATAATGTCCCATAAATCGAATATTTACACCAAAAACTTTATCGCAACTCGTACATCCCAAAGCCAGCACCATTAAAGCAGCATTACATCGTAATAAAGGATGTTTTGCGTAAAATATCAATACTAATGTGTGTGTGTGTGTGTGTGTGTGTGTGTGTGTGTGTGTGTGTGTGTGTGTGTGTGTGTGTGTGTTTACAAAAATTGAAATAGTCGCTCAGAAACGATAAAATTCCAATAAATTTAAACCGTCGTATACGCGAATTTGTTTATCAACACACGAAATGTAAACACGCACAGCGCGCATGCGTGAAACAACAGCGGATGTAGAAAACGTATATATTTTGAACATGAAATACTATCGATCTATCTTCCTATAATGTCGAACCCCTCGCGGGGATGTAGAAATGTTCCTAAAAGACTTGGCTAACAGAGGTATGAATCAACATATCAAGTAATTTAATTAAAAAAGACAACATGGGACAAATGGGGCCGATGCATTCTGAATGTAAACAAGTGCGGACGATGCGTTCCGGTTGTAAACAAGTGCATGACCAATCGACTTGGAAAGTCCTACTTTCGGTTTCGAGTTTGTTTTATTGCAAAAAACACTGTTTACCAAATGAACATAAGCATACAAAGTATAATGTTAGAATGTGTAGCATCATTGCTACCCATACGTAAAAATTGAATTTTTCAAATATATTTTATTTCATACGATGTAATGCTGCTTTAAAGTTTAAACTTTATTTATTTTACAACGATTGCGAAGCAAGTTCTAATAACTTAAATTAATCATTCTCGTTGGCGCAGATGAAAGCGTAAATGTTGTCATTGGTGTGGGAGAAAAACGGAGTACCCGGAGAAAACTCACCTGTCCGATTTGGCGACCACCGTACATCTCGCATTCTTCCCGGTCCGTGGATCGAACCCGGGTTGCATTGTTGAGAAGCGAGCGTGCTAATCGGACAGTCAGCAGGAATTTCCAATGTTCGTCATACTTTTGTGTTATCCCTATATGGCTATTCATTTCTAGATTTGATTATTTTTCGGAATAGAAGTTTTTATCTTTTTATTTCTTTCACTGAAGGTATTAATCCCCAGACTGGACAGCCCGACTACTCGCAAGCCTGGGCGGAGTACTATCGTCAACAGGGAATGTTCCAGCAAGCAAACGCTATCTTAGCACAACATCAGTCACAGCAGGGCAGTGGTCAAGGACAAGGGGGACAACCTCCACAACAGTAATCCAACAATTGCAGCACTTGTCAACAAGCTTTAGATGGGGGAGAGGTAGGCTTCAAGAGTTATTGTTCATTGTCTCAGGTTTTCAGAGTGATGGGAAGATCGAGCGCCAGGACTTATGAGGACATCGGAGAGGATTGAAACATTGATTTTGTTACGTACATGTATCGGGATATGATAATTTTTAACTGTATAAAATATTTTTTGTTCTTTGCGAAATTGAAAAAAAATAGAGCATTTTCCCCATATTTTTCATGCCTTTTGTCTTGTTGCGATAAATAATTATTGATGCGTTGTTTTTATGCGATGAACATGCATTGTTTTATTACTTCAATTTGATTGATAATGTCTTTTTATCTGAATTTGTGTTCTATTTTTGCATTGTTGAACTGTTTTGAACATTCATGCATATTTCTATATAGGTATAGTCGGGGAATTTCCGATGCACCACATCCAATTCATCTTTGTTGACGTATTTTGCGAATATTGACCATTTTCCAGAATGTCGTTACTATTTTTAAACATGCTGTAAAATATGACATTGCTATGATTGATGTTGAATGAAATTGATATATATACATGTTGCTATGAAATTTGACTTGGTGCATACGTTGGCTTTGATATTCATGAATTTTAGGGGTTTTTATTCCATTTTGCATATGTGTTTATGTGCACGCGTATTTCGTATTTTGATAATCTGCATTGTGTCTCCTTGCTGTGATAACATTATGACTACGATGTGTATATAAACTAAAATTGTAAGAGATTTGCATTTGATCTGAATCGCAAAGACATCATGGATGCTATTCTGAATATTGTGTTTATGCCGTGCTTGGAAAAAATGACTAATGTTGATTAAATGTACGATACATTGTATATATATATATATATGATTCAATCCTCGTGGAACTATGGGTAAGTTAGGAAGGTAGGGTTTCTCGATCTTGTTTATATCTTGTATTGATAGATAAAATTACGATGGTCATGTATGCATTAGATACTGTATTAGAGATCAACAATAGGTTCTGATGTGTTCCGTCGTCGTGGTGTCGTGTGGTTGAAGGAAGGCAGTTGAAATATCAAATTATAAAAGGGTTACAAGACTGGAAAACCCTTTCGGTGCGTTTACGTCTTGCTTTGAATCGCTATGGACTTCCCCTCACAAGATGACAGATGAAATCTTAAGGGAGTTTTCCATTTGGTGGGTATATGGTCTTTAAGTCGAATCACAAACAATGTGACGTAGGCAAAAACCTGTAGAAAATCTGGAATTGTGCCTTCAAGGAAGTAGTCTGATGGCGCTGTTGATCTTGTAGTTGGGTGAAGTGTGTGTGGAGAGAGGTAAGTGAATTTGCTTTATTTTCTGGGAACACGTGGCAGTGAATAATAATTAAGTGATGCCGACACAACACGGCGGGCAGCAACAACCCGACTAGGACTGGTTTGTATAAAACGTAAATAACATGAACACTAACTAACTACATCATAATTTAAACATGAAAACTGCATCATAATTAGTATCAAACAAATTTACATAACAATTCTAATGTATTTGTATGTTTATAATATAGTTAATAAATTAAATATGGCTGGTATTGTTGATGCAGTACTTTGTAGATTAAATTTCGATTTTCATGCTGTTCGTTTGGATATAGCCGCTTATATTAACGCTGTGTTTTCAGGTTTATAATTCATTCATGTTAGCACGTTTTGTTATTATTTTGTATTTATCTAACAGGTCTATGATGTTTTCATGAAGAATTTGCTGTGTACAAGTATGTACAGTGACCACTGAAACAAGTCTTGTGTATTTCATAGTCCATTGTGTATGTTAGTTTGTGTTACTAGTATTTTTTCTCTTGTACAATGTAGAAATAAAGTGTGTATTCCAGTGCAGGATATTGGTACCTTTGCTGAAACATTGATGTACAGAAAAAAAATGTGAGGTTCATCAACATCTCTCCATTTTTATATGCATGGAAAACCAAAATATTGTCGAAATATGTACAAGTGTAGTATAGTTTTTAATAGTTTGTACATACACATAAAAACTTGTATTAACAATTATACAAAATACTACATCACTTCATCATGGTTAATGAAAATAATTAATGTGTTTAAAAACATGTCATTTAGAGTTTTTTTCAAATCTGGGAATGACATCAACATGTATCCATTCTTGTGTAGATATATATTATATTATCTATGTAATATAGTTACATTTGTCTTTTGTGTTGATTTCTTTTGCATTTCAAGTTCCTATGAATAAATTTAAATATTTTATCAGGAAGTTTAACAACCATAATTTTGACATATATTTTACAATGTATATTTCTCTGTAATTGACATTCCATCAGTATTCAAATAATCTTGTGAAAGTGGTGCAACCAGTCTCTACAGCTATTGCAATTCTGTAGTTGTAGATGGACTTGTTCTACCAAATTGACAAAATAATTTTGCACGACGATTACAAACCCTGTATCCATTCTGTATTGTATTCTATTGAAACGAAATTAGAATATATTGAATTGCATCTTTGTTTATGTAAGATTATCTTGTTGGCTCCATTCAACCCTGTACCTCGATTTGAACAGTTATGCACGCCATATACATTCTTGCTCTTTTTTTAAAAATTGGTATACATATATTGAATACGGTTATTATAACATGCATAGTTCCCTTAGTATTTGAGAATTTAATTATATCCGACTTTCGTTTTGTTCTATTCTACGTTTTAATTTGTAAAATGTTAAACAATAGTTATTCACATATGATCAGTCGTACAAACTTTGTAGTTATATTTTGGCATAGTAATGCACTAACTATACACACATGCATCTTCATTTAGTGTTTATCATTAATCGTGAGTGTATCATTACAATGTAGCATGTGAAATGATTTGTCATTACATTACATTCTAGCGACATCAAAATGTTTTATTTTTGTCATTCACAAATATATTTACTACGTTTAATATGCTTGTATTTGTGTGGTCAGATGAGGGTTGGGTTACTTACTGCAGTGGATGTTGTTTCATTATTTAGAATATTGTAGCACACATTATGCTACGAGGACTGTACTGATCACATGCTGAACTGAACATATATACTGGTACTGTTGTACATATAGGCCCCTGTTGGTACCGTGCGTGCGTCGACTTGGCGAGGATAATGGGATTTGGGAGGATGCTGTGAGGGCTTGAAAAAGTTTGATATTTAGTTTGGAGATTTATGTCAAGCCAGCCTGTGGACTTGGGGGAAAGGTTGATTATGTTTAGCCACCAATATAATAAACAGAAGTGTGTACTTCTTGCTTGTGTAACAAAACTAATGTCATGCATATATATCAAATGCGTCGTGGTGTCGCAATATTGCGCTGTTTTTATTTCTTTTTACTAATTGGTTATTAATTGCTTAGCTGTATGTTGCTGTTGTATTCAGGTGAGTTATATTTACCTCCCTCTTAATTATCACAGCTAGTTGAGAAACACGGTATTTGTGTGCTGTTGTAAATTATCACTTTTTCTCTAATTTGCTCTGGTTGATTAGTTGAATGTTTTCTTGCATATTCCTTTAGTCTGTGGGACCCTTTTTGTTTATGTATATATATAAAATTGAGAAAATAAAAAATATGAATATGTTTCAATATGCTCCATTCATTTAAATGTTTATGCTCCGTATGTTTCCATAGTTTTACGATCTCTTTTTTTCCTCTTCACATTATTCAATTTGATAAAATGTATTTGCAATTTTTTGAAAAACGTATTATGAATTTTAAATTGGTGACATAAAGCATTATTGTATCAAAGGCCATTCTTGTCTGCTTAGTATTTATGGTATGTAGTTATTAATAATAAATTACCGATTATGACCATGCAAGTTTATCATTGTATATTCTTAAAAAAAAATATGTGCCATCTATTATTTTTTTTTTATTATCATAACTTCAATTTCAACCAACAAAATAAAACATGATTCGATCTTTAATTATTAATTTTCCCCCGCTAATACATTGCCGTTATGGTGCAGTGTAATTTGCATTCCATTTTGAGATTTGGAAAACATTTTGTTTGTGTGCTATTTGTAATAAGAAATATGAGAAACCTTTGTGTTTTTTTAAAAATCATGTCTAATGATGCATACAGAAGCAGCTACATGTGTATTCAATTCTCACTCGAATAATAATATCCCATGTGTTTTAATAATGCGTATCACTGTACATGTATTATATAGTTCTATATTTTGACTTGAAAAATTTGTTGTTTGAAGCTTGTGTTGATACTCCTGCTACATATATGATAGTTTGTGTATTATTAATTTGGTTATGAAATAGGGCAGCAACATACATAAACATTTCCCGTTTTAACAAATTGTCTCTTCATGTACATGAAAAATATTTGAAAAATTGTACCAATTTGCATAATGCGTATTTTTGACCTTGAAACTGATGGATTTGCACTGTTCATGTTATATCATTATTAGTCATTTCTATCTTTATGTTTCTAATGTTGTACATACATACATACATACATACATACATATATACATAACACCAGTGTAAAAAATCAAAAAGCTTCATATGTTTTAAAAAGTTGCCATGAAGTAATCTTTATTTTCTTGCAATGATATGATTTTGAAAACTGCGTATATAGTGTGCCGAGTGGTACATGGTTGTATATGTTGCATTATGTATAATGTTATATACTGTTAAACACATGTCTGATCACCATTATAATGAGATCTATGATATAAAATTATGAACCTTTTGAAATTAATGTTGATATGCTGGACATAGGTTATGTTGATATTGATGGCGAAAGTATGAATATGATACAGAATTATGTTTGATATGTTTAAATTGTGTCGGAACGATGCCAGGTTTACGTTGACTGGCTATGGTGTCGGAATTATGACAATATGATGCTGGCTTTTCATTGCTAAGATTGCATCGATTTGATGATTTCTGAACCGGAATTATATTGTTACAATTCTGAAATTATGTTGATGTGGCCTGGTTTTCAGTCAAGATAAAAGTGCTCATTTTGCTTGTTGTCCATTTTACAGGGAAATACGGAAAATGTTTTAATACACTTAAGGCGTGTTTTCAAGTCCTAATGGTAGATTTTCAATTCTTGGGTAATTTTTTTGTAGCTGGTCAGTTTGGTTTTCTGCAACTGGTCAGTTTGGTTTTCTGCAACATCACTAGTTTCAGTGACCAACTGACATCATTGTTAATGTTGAAACATACAGATATTTTCAGCAGAACAGACGGAAACATTACCAATTTAGATTTCGGGTCTGTGACAATTTTTTGGCAATATTCCTAGATTCCTTTTATGAAAATGTTTGTTTTTCCATTTCAAATCAGTTTACTTGTGGGAAAGCATTCTAAATAATTTCTCTTGGTCAACATTTTACATAAAGTGTATGCCGTCAAACTATACAAGGTTTATGTGATCTACCTTAACGAAAACAATTTGAACAATTGCATAGTCGTAATAAAAACCCTAAAACATTTGAAGAATTACATATTAAAAAAGTTCATTTAAACTTTCAACTGCATAGGTCGTAAAAAAACCTAAAACATTTGAAGAATTACATATTAAAAGAGAACTTCATTTTAAATTTCAACTAGTACACATTATATTTAGTATGTCTCTGCTGGTTGTTTTTATCCAAAATACGTTTGTGAACTAGTCATTAACTAGCAGGTTATGAAATGATCAATTAGTTAGTACATTCTATCTCTCTTGTGTTAATGTTATCATGTTCTGATTCCGTATATTCTGGTATATATTTGCGATTAATCATTCTGTGTCCATTCAATTCCATGTTGAGAGATCTGTCTTACTTTTTTCCTTTTAAATCGTTAAAAGAGGCTTTGTTGGCATATTGAGTAGATTCCCTTTGGCTTGGCAACGGCACTATTTTTTCCCTATCCATTTTCATGTTGTTTGGGGAAGGGAATAAACTGAATATACGACTATTAGTGTTATGCATCTGCAATATATACTCTTGTTGCCACCTTATGCTGCTGCCTCTGGGAAGGTGATCAAACAACTGCAGCACATACCAGCAGTTTCGGTTGCATCAACTGTTCACATTATGTTGTTACGGAGTGTGATTGATCACCTGTTTGTTTCTAATTCTTTTATTTCTTGTAAATGTCTGTTGATCTTACATTTTCTTACAGTATGGGAGCTTTGATAATGGTTCATTTGCCAATAACTCTACATAAGATACCTTTTGTTTCCTCATTATTACAATTATTTGACACAATGCTGTTTGAACAATATTCCTTCAAACTGTTTTAGATTACTTGCTGAACTGTTTTTAATTTAATTTGTTCCATGAAATGGAGATGATAGTATACGGTATGTCACAGATTATTTTAAGTTTGTAAAGGAGCCGTAAATAGAAACATTATTCATGAAACCTCGTCGCATTGTTATTGATCCCTGTTCGAGGAACTGTGAAATGCATGGGGGGTGGGGGCAGAGTATTCACCAGCAGGCTGACCCTGCTACCCACATCCCCCCCGTACATCTATACAGTACCGAGTGGTCCCTCCGTCATTCAGTTTGTTGCCAATTTGAAAGATCAAGTTCGCACATAAATATTTTCGCCGAATCGCCAGTATTCTGGAGGCGGGAACCCTCGGGTACAGTAGGATTCTACAATGTTGACCTCTGACTGAAAATAGTTACTCGAATGGGTACATCGTACTTTCTGCCAAGTTTGTTGAAAAATTCAGTATGATTTAGGGAGACGCAAAATAGCCAAGTAGGATTCTGGTATTTGCTCGTAATAATGCAAATGGAGGTAACTCGTATTGCAAATGGCGTTTTCAAAGGGAGGAAACTCATTTTTGCTAAATTGAAAATGTAGTTTCCAAAGAAAGGGGGGTAGGTAAATCATTGCAAATGGCGTTTGCAAAAGAAATGAAGGTAACTTGTTTTACTAAAATTGCAAATGGCGTTTCCAAAGAAAGGGATGTAACTCGTTTTACTAAAATTGCAAATGGTGTTTCCAAAGAAAGGGATGTAACTTATATTGCAAATGGTGTTTCCAAAGAAAGGGAGGTAACTCATATTGCAAATGAAGTTTCCAAATAAAGGGAGGTAGGTAAATCATTGCAAATGGCGTTTGCAAAAGAAATGAATGTAACTCGTTTTACTAAAATTGCAAATGGCGTTTCCAAAGAAAGGGATGTAAATCATTTTGCTAAAGTTGCAAATGGTGTTTCCAAAGAAAGGGATGTAACTCATTTTGCTAAAATTGCAAATGGTGTTTTCCAAAGAAAGGGAGGTAACTCATTTTACTAAAATTGCAAATGGTGTTTCCAAAGAAGGGAGGTAACTCATTTTGCTAAAGTTGCAAATGGTGTTTTCCAAAGAAAGGGAGGTAACTCATTTTACTAAAATTGCAAATGGTGTTTCCAAAGAAAGGGATGTAAATCATTTTGCTAAAGTTGCAAATGGTGTTTCCAAAGAAAGGGAGGTAACTCATATTGCAAATGGCGTTTCCAAAGAAAGAGAGGTAACTCATTTTACTAAAATTGCAAATGGTGTTTCCAAAGAAAGGGAGGTAACTCATATTGCAAATGGCGTTTCCAAAGAAAGAGGTAACTCATTGCAAATGGTGTTTCCAAAGAAAGGGATGTAACTCATATTGCAAATGGTATTTCCAAAGAAAGGGAGGTAACTCATATTGCAAATGGAGTTTCCAAAGAAAGGGAGGTAGGTAAATCATTGCAAATGGCGTTTGCAAAAGAAATGAAGGTAACTCGTTTTACTAAAATTGCAAATGGCGTTTCCAAAGAAAGGGATGTAACTCGTTTTACTAAAATTGCAAATGGTGTTTCCAAAGAAAGGGAGGTAACTCATATTATTGCAAATGGCGTTTCCAAAGAAAGGGATGTAACTCGTTTTACTAAAATTGCAAATGGTGTTTCCAAAGAAAGGGATGTAACTCATATTGCAAATGGTGTTTCCAAAGAAAGGGAGGTAACTCATATTGCAAATGGAGTTTCCAAAGAAAGGGAGGTAGGTAAATCATTGCAAATGGCGTTTGCAAAAGAAATGAAGGTAACTCGTTTTACTAAAATTGCAAATGGCGTTTCCAAAGAAAGGGATGTAACTCGTTTTACTAAAATTGCAAATGGTGTTTCCAAAGAAAGGGATGTAACTCATATTGCAAATGGTGTTTCCAAAGAAAGGGAGGTAACTCATATTGCAAATGGTGTTTCCAAAGAAAGGGAGGTATATATTGCAAATGGCGTTTCAAAGAAAGAAGGTAACTCGTTTTACTAAAATTGCAAATGGTGTTTCCAAAGAAAGGGAGGTAACTCAATTGCAAATGGCGTTTCCAAAGAAAGGTAACTCATTGCAAATGGTTTCCAAAGGGATGTAACTCTATTGCAAATGGTGTTTCCAAAGAAAGGGAGGTAACTCATATTGCAAATGGTTTCCAAAGAAAGGGGGTAATCATTGCAAATGGCGTTTCAAAGAAAGAGTAACTCGTTTTACTAAAATTGCAAATGGTTTGTATAATTGCAAATGGTGTTTCCAAAGAAAGGGAGGTAACTCATATTATTGCAAATGGCGTTTCCAAAGAAAGGGATGTAACTCGTTTTACTAAAATTGCAAATGGTGTTTCCAAAGAAAGGGATGTAACTCATATTGCAAATGGTGTTTCCAAAGAAAGGGAGGTAACTCATATTGCAAATGGAGTTTCCAAAGAAAGGGAGGTAGGTAAATCATTGCAAATGGCGTTTGCAAAAGAAATGAAGGTAACTCGTTTTACTAAAATTGCAAATGGCGTTTCCAAAGAAAGGGATGTAAATCATTTTGCTAAAGTTGCAAATGGTGTTTCCAAAGAAAGGGACGTAACTCATTTTACTAAAATTGCAAATGGTGTTTCCAAAGAAAGGGACGTAACTCATTTTACTAAAATTGCAAATGGTGTTTCCAAAGAAAGGGAGTTGATAACTCATTGCAAATGGTGTTTCCAAAGAAAGGGAGGTAACTAATTGCAAATGGTGTTTCCAAAGAAAGGGATGTAACTCATATTGCAAATGGAGTTTCCAAAGAAAGGGACGTAACTCATTTTACTAAAATTGCAAATGGTGTTTCCAAAGAAGGGGACGTAACTCATTTTGCTAAAATTGCAAATGGTGTTTTCCAAAGAAAGGGATGTAAATCATTTTGCAAATGGTGTTTCCAAAGAAAGGGAGAACTCATATTGCAAATGGCGTTTCCAAAGAAAGGGAGGTAACTAATTGCAAATGGTGTTTCCAAAGAAAGGGATGTAACTCATATTGCAAATGGAGTTTCCAAAGAAAGGGAGGTAGGTAAATCATTGCAAATGGCGTTTGCAAAAGAAATTAAGGTAACTCGTTTTACTAAAATTGCAAATGGCGTTTCCAAAGAAAGGGATGTAACTCGTTTTACTAAAATTGCAAATGGTGTTTCCAAAGAAAGGAGGTAACTCATTTTGCTAAAATTGCAAATGGTGTTTCCAAAGAAAGGGACGTAACTCATTTTACTAAAATTGCAAATGGTGTTTCCAAAGAAAGGGACGTAACTCATTTTGCTAAATTTGTAAATGGTGTTTTCCAAAGAAAGGGAGGTAACTCATTTTACTAAAATTGCAAATGGTGTTTCCAAAGAAAGATAACTCATTGCAAATGGCGTTTCCAAAGAAAGGGAGGTAACTCATTGCAAATGGTGTTTCCAAAGAAAGGGATGTAACTCATATTGCAAATGGTGTTTCCAAAGAAAGGGAGGTAACTCATATTGCAAATGGAGTTTCCAAAGAAAGGGAGGTAGGTAAATCATTGCAAATGGCGTTTGCAAAAGAAATGAAGGTAACTTGTTTTACTAAAATTGCAAATGGCGTTTCCAAAGAAAGGGATGTAACTCGTTTTACTAAAATTGCAAATGGTGTTTCCAAAGAAAGGGATGTAACTTATATTGCAAATGGTGTTTCCAAAGAAAGGGAGGTAACTCATTTTACTAAAATTGCAAATGGTGTTTCCAAAGAAAGGGACGTAACTCATTTTGCTAAAATTGCAAATGGTGTTTTCCAAAGAAAGGGATGTAAATCATTTTGCTAAAGTTGCAAATGGTGTTTCCAAAGAAAGGGACGTAACTCATTTTACTAAAATTGCAAATGGTGTTTCCAAAGAAAGGGAGATAACTCATATTGCAAATGGCGTTTCCAAAGAAAGGGAGGTAACTCATTTTACTAAAATTGCAAATGGTGTTTCCAAAGAAAGGGACGTAACTCGTTTTGCTAAAATTGCAAATGGTGTTTTTCAAAGAAAGGGATGTAAATCATTTTGCTAAAGTTGCAAATGGTGTTTCCAAAGAAAGGGACGTAACTCATTTTACTAAAATTGCAAATGGTGTTTCCAAAGAAAGGGACGTAACTCATTTTGCTAAAATTGTAAATGGTGTTTTCCAAAGAAAGGGAGGTAACTCATTTTACTAAAATTGCAAATGGTGTTTCCAAAGAAAGAGATAACTCATTGCAAATGGCGTTTCCAAAGAAAGGGAGGTAACTCATTGCAAATGGTGTTTCCAAAGAAAGGGATGTAACTCATATTGCAAATGGTGTTTCCAAAGAAAGGGAGGTAACTCATATTGCAAATGGCGTTTCCAAAGAAAGAGAGGTAACTCATTGCAAATGGTGTTTCCAAAGAAAGGGATGTAACTCATATTGCAAATGGTATTTCCAAAGAAAGGGAGGTAACTCATATTGCAAATGGAGTTTCCAAAGAAAGGGAGGTAGGTAAATCATTGCAAATGGCGTTTGCAAAAGAAATGAAGGTAACTCGTTTTACTAAAATTGCAAATGGCGTTTCCAAAGAAAGGGATGTAACTCAAATTGCAAATGGTGTTTCCAAAGAAAGGGAGGTAACTCTTATTGCAAATGGCGTTTCCAAAGGGATGTAACTCGTTTTACTAAAATTGCAAATGGTGTTTCCAAAGAAAGGGAGGTAACTCATATTGCAAATGGTGTTTCCAAAGAAAGGGAGGTAACTCATATTGCAAATGGAGTTTCCAAAGAAAGGGATGTAAATCATTTGCTAAAGTTGCAAATGGTGTTTCCAAAGAAAGGGACGTAACTCATTTTACTAAAATTGCAAATGGTGTTTCCAAAGAAAGGGACGTAACTCATTTTACTAAAATTGCAAATGGTGTTTCCAAAGAAAGGGAGATAACTCATTGCAAATGGCGTTTCCAAAGAAAGGGAGGTAACTAATTGCAAATGGTGTTTCCAAAGAAAGGGATGTAACTCATATTGCAAATGGAGTTTCCAAAGAAAGGGACGTAACTCATTTTACTAAAATTGCAAATGGTGTTTCCAAAGAAGGGGACGTAACTCATTTTGCTAAAATTGCAAATGGTGTTTTCCAAAGAAAGGGATGTAAATCATTTTGCAAATGGTGTTTCCAAAGAAAGGGAGAACTCATATTGCAAATGGCGTTTCCAAAGAAAGGGAGGTAACTAATTGCAAATGGTGTTTCCAAAGAAAGGGATGTAACTCATATTGCAAATGGAGTTTCCAAAGAAAGGGAGGTAGGTAAATCATTGCAAATGGCGTTTGCAAAAGAAATTAAGGTAACTCGTTTTACTAAAATTGCAAATGGCGTTTCCAAAGAAAGGGATGTAACTCGTTTTACTAAAATTGCAAATGGTGTTTCCAAAGAAAGGAGGTAACTCATTTTGCTAAAATTGCAAATGGTGTTTCCAAAGAAAGGGACGTAACTCATTTTACTAAAATTGCAAATGGTGTTTCCAAAGAAAGGGACGTAACTCATTTTGCTAAATTTGTAAATGGTGTTTTCCAAAGAAAGGGAGGTAACTCATTTTACTAAAATTGCAAATGGTGTTTCCAAAGAAAGATAACTCATTGCAAATGGCGTTTCCAAAGAAAGGGAGGTAACTCATTGCAAATGGTATTTCCAAAGAAAGGGAGGTAACTCATATTGCAAATGGAGTTTCCAAAGAAAGGGAGGTAGGTAAATCATTGCAAATGGCGTTTGCAAAAGAAATGAAGGTAACTCGTTTTACTAAAATTGCAAATGGCGTTTCCAAAGAAAGGGATGTAACTCGTTTTACTAAAATTGCAAATGGTGTTTCCAAAGAAAGGGAGGTAACTCATATTATTGCAAATGGCGTTTCCAAAGAAAGGGATGTAACTCGTTTTACTAAAATTGCAAATGGTGTTTCCAAGAAAGGGATGTAACTCATATTGCAAATGGTGTTTCCAAAGAAAGGGAGGTAACTCATATTGCAAATGGTTTCCAAAGAAAGGGATGTAAATCATTTTGCTAAAGTTGCAAATGGTGTTTCCAAAGAAAGGGACGTAACTCATTTTACTAAAATTGCAAATGGTGTTTCCAAAGAAAGGGACGTAACTCATTTTACTAAAATTGCAAATGGTGTTTCCAAAGAAAGGGAGATAACTCATTGCAAATGGTGTTTCCAAAGAAAGGGAGGTAACTAATTGCAAATGGTGTTTCCAAAGAAAGGGATGTAACTCATATTGCAAATGGAGTTTCCAAAGAAAGGGACGTAACTCATTTTACTAAAATTGCAAATGGTGTTTCCAAAGAAGGGGACGTAACTCATTTTGCTAAAATTGCAAATGGTGTTTTCCAAAGAAAGGGATGTAAATCATTTTGCAAATGGTGTTTCCAAAGAAAGGGAGAACTCATATTGCAAATGGCGTTTCCAAAGAAAGGGAGGTAACTAATTGCAAATGGTGTTTCCAAAGAAAGGGATGTAACTCATATTGCAAATGGAGTTTCCAAAGAAAGGGAGGTAGGTAAATCATTGCAAATGGCGTTTGCAAAAGAAATTAAGGTAACTCGTTTTACTAAAATTGCAAATGGCGTTTCCAAAGAAAGGGATGTAACTCGTTTTACTAAAATTGCAAATGGTGTTTCCAAAGAAAGGGAGGTAACTCATTTTGCTAAAATTGCAAATGGTGTTTCCAAAGAAAGGGACGTAACTCATTTTACTAAAATTGCAAATGGTGTTTCCAAAGAAAGGGACGTAACTCATTTTGCTAAAATTGTAAATGGTGTTTTCCAAAGAAAGGGAGGTAACTCATTTTACTAAAATTGCAAATGGTGTTTCCAAAGAAAGATAACTCATTGCAAATGGCGTTTCCAAAGAAAGGGAGGTAACTCATTGCAAATGGTGTTTCCAAAGAAAGGGATGTAACTCATATTGCAAATGGTGTTTCCAAAGAAAGGGAGGTAACTCATATTGCAAATGGAGTTTCCAAAGAAAGGGAGGTAGGTAAATCATTGCAAATGGCGTTTGCAAAAGAAATGAAGGTAACTCGTTTTACTAAAATTGCAAATGGCGTTTCCAAAGAAAGGGATGTAACTCGTTTTACTAAAATTGCAAATGGTGTTTCCAAAGAAAGGGATGTAACTTATATTGCAAATGGTGTTTTCCAAAGAAAGGGAGGTAACTCATTTTACTAAAATTGCAAATGGTGTTTCCAAAGAAGGGAGGTAACTCATTTTGCTAAAGTTGCAAATGGTGTTTTCCAAAGAAAGGGAGGTAACTCATTTTACTAAAATTGCAAATGGTGTTTCCAAAGAAAGGGATGTAAATCATTTTGCTAAAGTTGCAAATGGTGTTTCCAAAGAAAGGGAGGTAACTCATATTGCAAATGGCGTTTCCAAAGAAAGAGAGGTAACTCATTTTACTAAAATTGCAAATGGTGTTTCCAAAGAAAGGGAGGTAACTCATATTGCAAATGGCGTTTCCAAAGAAAGAGGTAACTCATTGCAAATGGTGTTTCCAAAGAAAGGGATGTAACTCATATTGCAAATGGTATTTCCAAAGAAAGGGAGGTAACTCATATTGCAAATGGAGTTTCCAAAGAAAGGGAGGTAGGTAAATCATTGCAAATGGCGTTTGCAAAGAAATGAAGGTAACTCGTTTTACTAAAATTGCAAATGGTGTTTCCAAAGAAAGGGAGGTAACTCATTTTACTAAAATTGCAAATGGTGTTTCCAAAGAAAGGGAGGTAACTCATATTGCAAATGGCGTTTCCAAAGAAAGGGATGTAACTCGTTTTACTAAAATTGCAAATGGTGTTTCCAAAGAAAGGGATGTAACTCATATTGCAAATGGTGTTTCCAAAGAAAGGGAGGTAACTCATATTGCAAATGGAGTTTCCAAAGAAAGGGAGGTAGGTAAATCATTGCAAATGGCGTTTGCAAAAGAAATGAAGGTAACTCGTTTTACTAAAATTGCAAATGGCGTTTCCAAAGAAAGGGATGTAAATCATTTTGCTAAAGTTGCAAATGGTGTTTCCAAAGAAAGGGACGTAACTCATTTTGCTAAAATTGCAAATGGTGTTTTCCAAAGAAAGGGAGGTAACTCATTTTACTAAAATTGCAAATGGTGTTTCCAAAGAAAGGGAGGTAACTCATTTTGATAAAGTTGCAAATGGTGTTTTCCAAAGAAAGGGAGGTAACTCATTTTACTAAAATTGCAAATGGTGTTTCCAAAGAAAGGGATGTAAATCATTTTGCTAAAATTGCAAATGGTGTTTTCCAAAGAAAGGGAGGTAACTCATTTTACTAAAATTGCAAATGTTGTTTCCAAAGAAAGGGAGGTAACTCATTTTGATAAAGTTGCAAATGGTGTTTTCCAAAGAAAGGGAGGTAACTCATTTTACTAAAATTGCAAATGGTGTTTCCAAAGAAAGGGATGTAAATCATTTTGCTAAAATTGCAAATGGTGTTTTCCAAAGAAAGGGAGGTAACTCATTTTACTAAAATTGCAAATGGTGTTTCCAAAGAAAGGGAGGTAACTCATTTTGCTAAAATTGCAAATGGTGTTTTCCAAAGAAAGGGATGTAAATCATTTTGCTAAAGTTGCAAATGGTGTTTCCATAGAAAGGGAGGTAACTCATTTTACTAAAATTGCAAATGGTGTTTCCAAAGAAAGGGAGGTAACTCATTTTGCTAAAATTGCAAATGGTGTTTCCAAAAAAAGGGAGGTAACTCATTTTACTAAAATTGCAAATGGCATTTCCAAAGAAAGGGCGGTAACTCATTGCAAATGGCGTATCCAAAGAAAGGACCAAAGAAAGGGAGTATGTGGGTTTGAAGAATGTAACTCGTTTTACTAAAATTGCAAATGGTGTTTCCAAAGAAAGGGAGGTAACTCATTTTACTAAAATTGCAAATGGTGTTTCCAAAGAAAGGGAGGTAACTCATATTGCAAATGGCGTTTCCAAAGAAAGGGAGGTAACTCATTGCAAATGGTGTTTCCAAAGAAAGGGATGTAACTCATATTGCAAATGGTGTTTCCAAAGAAAGGGAGGTAACTCATATTGCAAATGGAGTTTCCAAAGAAAGGGAGGTAGGTTAATCATTGCAAATGGCGTTTGCAAAAGAAATGAAGGTAACTCGTTTTACTAAAATTGCAAATGGCGTTTCCAAAGAAAGGGATGTAACTCGTTTTACTAAAATTGCAAATGGCGTTTCCAAAGAAAGGGATGTAACTCGTTTTACTAAAATTGCAAATGGTGTTTCCAAAGAAAGGGAGGTAACTCATTTTGCTAAAATTGCAAATGGTGTTTCCAAAGAAAGGGACGTAACTCATTTTACTAAAATTGCAAATGGTGTTTCCAAAGAAAGGGACGTAACTCATTTTGCTAAAATTGTAAATGGTGTTTTCCAAAGAAAGGGAGGTAACTCATTTTACTAAAATTGCAAATGGTGTTTCCAAAGAAAGATAACTCATTGCAAATGGCGTTTCCAAAGAAAGGGAGGTAACTCATTGCAAATGGTGTTTCCAAAGAAAGGGATGTAACTCATATTGCAAATGGTGTTTCCAAAGAAAGGGAGGTAACTCATATTGCAAATGGAGTTTCCAAAGAAAGGGAGGTAGGTAAATCATTGCAAATGGCGTTTGCAAAAGAAATGAAGGTAACTTGTTTTACTAAAATTGCAAATGGCGTTTCCAAAGAAAGGGATGTAACTCATATTGCAAATGGAGTTTCCAAAGAAAGGGACGTAACTCATTTTACTAAAATTGCAAATGGTGTTTCCAAAGAAGGGGACGTAACTCATTTTGCTAAAATTGCAAATGGTGTTTTCCAAAGAAAGGGATGTAAATCATTTTGCAAATGGTGTTTCCAAAGAAAGGGAGAACTCATATTGCAAATGGCGTTTCCAAAGAAAGGGAGGTAACTAATTGCAAATGGTGTTTCCAAAGAAAGGGATGTAACTCATATTGCAAATGGAGTTTCCAAAGAAAGGGAGGTAGGTAAATCATTGCAAATGGCGTTTGCAAAAGAAATTAAGGTAACTCGTTTTACTAAAATTGCAAATGGCGTTTCCAAAGAAAGGGATGTAACTCGTTTTACTAAAATTGCAAATGGTGTTTCCAAAGAAAGGAGGTAACTCATTTTGCTAAAATTGCAAATGGTGTTTCCAAAGAAAGGGACGTAACTCATTTTACTAAAATTGCAAATGGTGTTTCCAAAGAAAGGGAGGTAACTCATTTTACTAAAATTGCAAATGGTGTTTCCAAAGAAAGATAACTCATTGCAAATGGCGTTTCCAAAGAAAGGGAGGTAACTCATTGCAAATGGTGTTTCCAAAGAAAGGGATGTAACTCATATTGCAAATGGTGTTTCCAAAGAAAGGGAGGTAACTCATATTGCAAATGGAGTTTCCAAAGAAAGGGAGGTAGGTAAATCATTGCAAATGGCGTTTGCAAAAGAAATGAAGGTAACTTGTTTTACTAAAATTGCAAATGGCGTTTCCAAAGAAAGGGATGTAACTCGTTTTACTAAAATTGCAAATGGTGTTTCCAAAGAAAGGGATGTAACTTATATTGCAAATGGTGTTTCCAAAGAAAGGGAGGTAACTCATTTTACTAAAATTGCAAATGGTGTTTCCAAAGAAAGGGACGTAACTCATTTTGCTAAAATTGCAAATGGTGTTTTCCAAAGAAAGGGATGTAAATCATTTTGCTAAAGTTGCAAATGGTGTTTCCAAAGAAAGGGACGTAACTCATTTTACTAAAATTGCAAATGGTGTTTCCAAAGAAAGGGAGATAACTCATATTGCAAATGGCGTTTCCAAAGAAAGGGAGGTAACTCATTTTACTAAAATTGCAAATGGTGTTTCCAAAGAAAGGGACGTAACTCATTTTGCTAAAATTGCAAATGGTGTTTTTCAAAGAAAGGGATGTAAATCATTTTGCTAAAGTTGCAAATGGTGTTTCCAAAGAAAGGGACGTAACTCATTTTACTAAAATTGCAAATGGTGTTTCCAAAGAAAGGGACGTAACTCATTTTGCTAAAATTGTAAATGGTGTTTTCCAAAGAAAGGGAGGTAACTCATTTTACTAAAATTGCAAATGGTGTTTCCAAAGAAAGAGATAACTCATTGCAAATGGCGTTTCCAAAGAAAGGGAGGTAACTCATTGCAAATGGTGTTTCCAAAGAAAGGGATGTAACTCATATTGCAAATGGTGTTTCCAAAGAAAGGGAGGTAACTCATATTGCAAATGGAGTTTCCAAAGAAAGGGAGGTAGGTAAATCATTGCAAATGGCGTTTGCAAAAGAAATGAAGGTAACTTGTTTTACTAAAATTGCAAATGGCGTTTCCAAAGAAAGGGATGTAACTCGTTTTACTAAAATTGCAAATGGTGTTTCCAAAGAAAGGGATGTAACTTATATTGCAAATGGTGTTTCCAAAGAAAGGGAGGTAACTCATATTGCAAATGAAGTTTCCAAATAAAGGGAGGTAGGTAAATCATTGCAAATGGCGTTTGCAAAGAAATGAATGTAACTCGTTTTACTAAAATTGCAAATGGCGTTTCCAAAGAAAGGGATGTAAATCATTTTGCTAAAGTTGCAAATGGTGTTTCCAAAGAAAGGGATGTAACTCATTTTGCTAAAATTGCAAATGGTGTTTTCCAAAGAAAGGGAGGTAACTCATTTTACTAAAATTGCAAATGGTGTTTCCAAAGAAGGGAGGTAACTCAAATTGCAAATGGTGTTTCCAAAGAAAGGGAGGTAACTCATATTGCAAATGGTGTTTCCAAAGAAAGGATGTAAATCATTTTGCTAAAGTTGCAAATGGTGTTTCCAAAGAAAGGGAGGTAACTCATATTGCAAATGGCGTTTCCAAAGAAAGAGAGGTAACTCATTTTACTAAAATTGCAAATGGTGTTTCCAAAGAAAGGGAGGTAACTCATATTGCAAATGGCGTTTCCAAAGAAAGAGAGGTAACTCATTGCAAATGGTGTTTCCAAAGAAAGGGATGTAACTCATATTGCAAATGGTATTTCCAAAGAAAGGGAGGTAACTCATATTGCAAATGGAGTTTCCAAAGAAAGGGAGGTAGGTAAATCATTGCAAATGGCGTTTGCAAAAGAAATGAAGGTAACTCGTTTTACTAAAATTGCAAATGGCGTTTCCAAAGAAAGGGATGTAACTCGTTTTACTAAAATTGCAAATGGTGTTTCCAAAGAAAGGGAGGTAACTCATATTATTGCAAATGGCGTTTCCAAAGAAAGGGATGTAACTCGTTTTACTAAAATTGCAAATGGTGTTTCCAAAGAAAGGGATGTAACTCATATTGCAAATGGTGTTTCCAAAGAAAGGGAGGTAACTCATATTGCAAATGGAGTTTCCAAAGAAAGGGAGGTAGGTAAATCATTGCAAATGGCGTTTGCAAAAGAAATGAAGGTAACTCGTTTTACTAAAATTGCAAATGGCGTTTCCAAAGAAAGGGATGTAAATCATTGTGCTAAAGTTGCAAATGGTGTTTCCAAAGAAAGGGACGTAACTCATTTTGCTAAAATTGCAAATGGTGTTTTCCAAAGAAAGGGAGGTAACTCATTTTACTAAAATTGCAAATGGTGTTTCCAAAGAAAGGGAGGTAACTCATTTTGATAAAGTTGCAAATGGTGTTTCCAAAGAAAGGGAGGTAACTCATTGCAAATGGTGTTTCCAAAGAAAGGGATGTAAATCATTTTGCTAAAATTGCAAATGGTGTTTTCCAAAGAAAGGGAGGTAACTCATTTTACTAAAATTGCAAATGTTGTTTCCAAAGAAAGGGAGGTAACTCATTTTGATAAAGTTGCAAATGGTGTTTTCCAAAGAAAGGGAGGTAACTCATTTTACTAAAATTGCAAATGGTGTTTCCAAAGAAAGGGATGTAAATCATTTTGCTAAAATTGCAAATGGTGTTTTCCAAAGAAAGGGAGGTAACTCATTTTACTAAAATTGCAAATGTTGTTTCCAAAGAAAGGGAGGTAACTCATTTTGCTAAAATTGCAAATGGTGTTTTCCAAAGAAAGGGATGTAAATCATTTTGCTAAAGTTGCAAATGGTGTTTTCCATAGAAAGGGAGGTAACTCATTTTACTAAAATTGCAAATGGTGTTTTCAAAGAAAGGGAGGTAACTCATTTTGCTAAAATTGCAAATGGTGTTTTCCAAAAAAAGGGAGGTAACTCATTTTACTAAAATTGCAAATGGCATTTCCAAAGAAAGGGCGGTAACTCATTGCAAATGGCGTATCCAAAGAAAGGGATGTAACTCGTTTTACTAAAATTGCAAATGGTGTTTCCAAAGATACTAAAATTGCAAATGGTGTTTCCAAAGAAAGGAATGTAACTCGTTTTACTAAAATTGCAAATGGTATTTCCAAAGAAAGGGAGGTAACTCATTTTACTAAAATTGCAAATGGTGTTTCCAAAGAAAGGGAGGTAACTCATATTGCAAATGGCGTTTCCAAAGAAAGGGAGGTAACTCATTGCAAATGGTGTTTCCAAAGAAAGGGATGTAACTCATATTGCAAATGGTGTTTCCAAAGAAAGGGAGGTAACTCATATTGCAAATGGAGTTTCCAAAGAAAGGGAGGTAGGTTAATCATTGCAAATGGCGTTTGCAAAAGAAATGAAGGTAACTCGTTTTACTAAAATTGCAAATGGCGTTTCCAAAGAAAGGGATGTAACTCGTTTTACTAAAATTGCAAATGGCGTTTCCAAAGAAAGGGATGTAACTCGTTTTACTAAAATTGCAAATGGTGTTTCCAAAGAAAGGGAGGTAACTCATTTTGCTAAAATTGCAAATGGTGTTTCCAAAGAAAGGGACGTAACTCATTTTACTAAAATTGCAAATGGTGTTTCCAAAGAAAGGGACGTAACTCATTTTGCTAAAATTGTAAATGGTGTTTTCCAAAGAAAGGGAGGTAACTCATTTTACTAAAATTGCAAATGGTGTTTCCAAAGAAAGATAACTCATTGCAAATGGCGTTTCCAAAGAAAGGGAGGTAACTCATTGCAAATGGTGTTTCCAAAGAAAGGGATGTAACTCATATTGCAAATGGTGTTTCCAAAGAAAGGGAGGTAACTCATATTGCAAATGGAGTTTCCAAAGAAAGGGAGGTAGGTAAATCATTGCAAATGGCGTTTGCAAAAGAAATGAAGGTAACTTGTTTTACTAAAATTGCAAATGGCGTTTCCAAAGAAAGGGATGTAACTCGTTTTACTAAAATTGCAAATGGTGTTTCCAAAGAAAGGGATGTAACTTATATTGCAAATGGTGTTTCCAAAGAAAGGGAGGTAACTCATTTTACTAAAATTGCAAATGGTGTTTCCAAAGAAAGGGACGTAACTCATTTTGCTAAAATTGCAAATGGTGTTTTCCAAAGAAAGGGATGTAAATCATTTTGCTAAAGTTGCAAATGGTGTTTCCAAAGAAAGGGACGTAACTCATTTTACTAAAATTGCAAATGGTGTTTCCAAAGAAAGGGAGATAACTCATATTGCAAATGGCGTTTCCAAAGAAAGGGAGGTAACTAATTGCAAATGGTGTTTCCAAAGAAAGGGATGTAACTCATATTGCAAATGGAGTTTCCAAAGAAAGGGACGTAACTCATTTTACTAAAATTGCAAATGGTGTTTCCAAAGAAAGGGACGTAACTCATTTTGCTAAAATTGCAAATGGTGTTTTTCAAAGAAAGGGATGTAAATCATTTTGCTAAAGTTGCAAATGGTGTTTCCAAAGAAAGGGACGTAACTCATTTTACTAAAATTGCAAATGGTGTTTCCAAAGAAAGGGACGTAACTCATTTTGCTAAAATTGTAAATGGTGTTTTCCAAAGAAAGGGAGGTAACTCATTTTACTAAAATTGCAAATGGTGTTTCCAAAGAAAGAGATAACTCATTGCAAATGGCGTTTCCAAAGAAAGGGAGGTAACTCATTGCAAATGGTGTTTCCAAAGAAAGGGATGTAACTCATATTGCAAATGGTGTTTCCAAAGAAAGGGAGGTAACTCATATTGCAAATGGAGTTTCCAAAGAAAGGGAGGTAGGTAAATCATTGCAAATGGCGTTTGCAAAAGAAATGAAGGTAACTTGTTTTACTAAAATTGCAAATGGCGTTTCCAAAGAAAGGGATGTAACTCGTTTTACTAAAATTGCAAATGGTGTTTCCAAAGAAAGGGATGTAACTTATATTGCAAATGGTGTTTCCAAAGAAAGGGAGGTAACTCATTTTGCTAAAATTGCAAATGGCGTTTCCAAAGAAAGGGATGTAACTCATTTTAATAAAATTGCAAATGGCGTTTCCAAAGAAAGGGATGTAACTCATTTTACTAAAATTGCAAATGGTGTTTCCAAAGAAAGGGATGTAACTCATTTTGCTAAAATTGCAAATGGTGTTTTCCAAAGAAAGGGAGGTAACTCATTTTACTAAAATTGCAAATGGTGTTTCCAAAGAAGGGAGGTAACTCATTTTGCTAAAGTTGCAAATGGTGTTTTCCAAAGAAAGGGAGGTAACTCATTTTACTAAAATTGCAAATGGTGTTTCCAAAGAAAGGGATGTAAATCATTTTGCTAAAGTTGCAAATGGTGTTTCCAAAGAAAGGGAGGTAACTCATTTTACTAAAATTGCAAATGGTGTTTCCAAAGAAAGGGAGGTAACTCATTTTGCTAAAATTGCAAATGGTGTTTCCAAAGAAAGGGAGGTAACTCATATTGCAAATGGCGTTTCCAAAGAAAGAGAGGTAACTCATTATTGCAAATGGTGTTTCCAAAGAAAGGGAGGTAACTCATATTGCAAATGGTGTTTCCAAAGAAAGGGAGGTAACTCATATTGCAAATGGAGTTTCCAAAGAAAGGGAGGTAACTCATTGCAAATGGCGTTTCCAAAGAAAGGAAGTAACTCGTTTTACTAAAATTGCAAATGGTGTTTCCAAAGAAAGGGAGGTAACTCATTTTACTAAAATTGCAAATGGTGTTTCCAAAGAAAGGGAGGTAAATTTATTGCAAATGGCGTTTCCAAAGAAAGGGAGGTAACTCATTGCAAATGGTGTTTCCAAAGAAAGGGATGTAACTCATATTGCAAATGGTGTTTCCAAAGAAAGGGAGGTAACTCATATTGCAAATGGAGTTTCCAAAGAAAGGGAGGTAGGTAAATCATTGCAAATGGCGTTTGCAAAAGAAATGAAGGTAACTCGTTTTACTAAAATTGCAAATGGCGTTTCCAAAGAAAGGGATGTAATCATTTCTAAATTGCAAATGGTGTTTCCAAAGAAAGGGACGTAACTCATTTTACTAAAATTGCAAATGGTGTTTCCAAAGAAAGGGAGGTAACTCATTTTACTAAAATTGCAAATGGTGTTTCCAAAGAAAGGGAGGTAACTCATTTTGCTAAATTGCAAATGGTGTTTCCAAAGAAAGGGAGGTAACTCATTTTACTAAAATTGCAAATGGTGTTTCCAAAGAAAGGGATGTAACTCATTTTGCTAAAATTGCAAATGGTGTTTTCCAAAGAAAGGGAGGTAACTCATTTTACTAAAATTGCAAATGGTGTTTCCAAAGAAAGGGAGGTAACTCATTTTGATAATTGCAAATGGCGTTTCCAAAGAAAGGGAGGTAACTCATTTTACTAAAATTGCAAATGGTGTTTCCAAAGAAAGGGATGTAACTCATTTTGCTAAAATTGCAAATGGTGTTTCCAAAGAAAGGGAGGTAACTCATTTTACTAAAATTGCAAATGGTGTTTCCAAAGAAAGGGAGGTAACTCATTTTGCTAAAATTGCAAATGGTGTTTTCCAAAGAAAGGGATGTAAATCATTTTGCTAAAGTTGCAAATGGTGTTTCCAAAGAAAGGGAGGTAACTCATTTTACTAAAATTGCAAATGGTGTTTCCAAAGAAAGGGAGGTAACTCATTTTGCTAAAATTGCAAATGGTGTTTTCCAAAGAAAGGGAGGTAACTCATTTTACTAAAATTGCAAATGGCTTTCCAAAGAAAGGGGGTTTTGTGGTTAAAGAAAGGGATGTAACTCTTTGTGGTGTTTCCAAAGATACTAATTGCAAATGGTGTTTCCAAAGAAAGGAATGTAACTCGTTTTACTAAAATTGCAAATGGTTTTCCAAAGAAAGGGAGGTAACTCATTTTACTAAAATTGCAAATGGTGTTTCCAAAGAAAGGGAGGTAACTCATATTGCAAATGGCGTTTCCAAAGAAAGGGAGGTAACTCATTGCAAATGGTGTTTCCAAAGAAAGGGATGTAACTCATATTGCTGTGGGGGGTATCATTGCAAATGGAGTTTCCAAAGAAAGGGAGGTAGGTTAATCATTGCAAATGGCGTTTGCAAAGAAAGAAGGTAACTCGTTTTACTAAAATTGCAAATGGCGTTTCCAAAGAAAGGGAGTAACTCTTTTACTAAAATTGCAAATGGTGTTTCCAAAGAAAGGGATGTAACTCATTTTACTAAAATTGCAAATGGTGTTTCCAAAGAAAGGGAGGTAACTCATTTTTGCAAATGGCGTTTCCAAAGAAAGGGATGTAACTCATTTTACTAAAATTGCAAATGGTGTTTCCAAAGAAAGGGAGGTAACTCATATTGCAAATGGCGTTTCCAAAGAAAGGGAGGTAACTCATTGCAAATGGTGTTTCCAAAGAAAGGGATGTAACTCATATTGCAAATGGTGTTTCCAAAGAAAGGGAGGTAACTCATATTGCAAATGGAGTTTCCAAAGAAAGGGAGGTAGGTAAATCATTGCAAATGGCGTTTGCAAAGAAATGAAGGTAACTCGTTTTACTAAAATTGCAAATGGCGTTTCCAAAGAAAGGGATGTAACTCGTTTTACTAAAATTGCAAATGGTGTTTCCAAAGAAAGGGAGGTAACTCATATTGCAAATGGCGTTTCCAAAGAAAGGGATGTAACTCGTTTTACTAAAATTGCAAATGGTGTTTCCAAAGAAAGGGTGTAACTCATATTGCAAATGGTGTTTCCAAAGAAAGGGAGGTAACTCATTGCAAATGGTTTCAAAGAAGGGAGGTAGGTAAATCATTGCAAATGGCGTTTGCAAAGAAATGAAGGTAACTCGTTTTACTAAAATTGCAAATGGCGTTTCCAAAGAAAGGGATGTAACTCATTTGCTAAATTGCAAATGGTGTTTCCAAAGAAAGGGACGTAACTCATTTGCTAAATTGCAAATGGTGTTTCCAAAGAAAGGGAGGTAACTCATTTTACTAAAATTGCAAATGGTGTTTCCAAAGAAAGGGAGGTAACTCATTTTGATAAAGTTGCAAATGGTGTTTCCAAAGAAAGGGAGGTAACTCATTTTACTAAAATTGCAAATGGTGTTTCCAAAGAAAGGGATGTAAATCATTTTGCTAAAATTGCAAATGGTGTTTTCCAAAGAAAGGGAGGTAACTCATTTTACTAAAATTGCAAATGTTGTTTCCAAAGAAAGGGAGGTAACTCATTTTGATAAAGTTGCAAATGGTGTTTTCAAAGAAAGGGAGGTAACTCATTTTACTAAAATTGCAAATGGTGTTTCCAAAGAAAGGGATGTAAATCATTTTGCTAAAATTGCAAATGGTGTTTTCCAAAGAAAGGGAGGTAACTCATTTTACTAAAATTGCAAATGGTGTTTCCAAAGAAAGGGAGGTAACTCATTTTGCTAAAATTGCAAATGGTGTTTTCCAAAGAAAGGGATGTAAATCATTTTGCTAAAGTTGCAAATGGTGTTTTCCATAGAAAGGGAGGTAACTCATTTTACTAAAATTGCAAATGGTGTTTCCAAAGAAAGGGAGGTAACTCATTTTGCTAAAATTGCAAATGGTGTTTTCCAAAGAAAGGGAGGTAACTCATTTTACTAAAATTGCAAATGGCATTTCCAAAGAAAGGGCGGTAACTCATTGCAAATGGCGTATCCAAAGAAAGGGATGTAACTCGTTTTACTAAAATTGCAAATGGTGTTTCCAAAGATCTAAAATTGCAAATGGTGTTTCCAAAGAAAGGGATGTAACTCATTTTACTAAAATTGCAAATGGTGTTTCCAAAGAAAGGGAGGTAACTCATATTGCAAATGGCGTTTCCAAAGAAAGGGAGGTAACTCATTGCAAATGGTGTTTCCAAAGAAAGGGATGTAACTCATATTGCAAATGGTGTTTCCAAAGAAAGGGAGGTAACTCATATTGCAAATGGAGTTTCCAAAGAAAGGGAGGTAGGTTAATCATTGCAAATGGCGTTTGCAAAGAAAGGGATGTAACTCGTTTTACTAAAATTGCAAATGGCGTTTCCAAAGAAAGGGATGTAACTCGTTTTACTAAAATTGCAAATGGCGTTTCCAAAGAAAGGGATGTAACTCGTTTTACTAAAATTGCAAATGGTGTTTCCAAAGAAAGGGAGGTAACTCATATTATTGCAAATGGCGTTTCCAAAGAAAGGGATGTAACTCGTTTTACTAAAATTGCAAATGGTGTTTCCAAAGAAAGGGAGGTAACTCATATTGCAAATGGCGTTTCCAAAGAAAGGGATGTAACTCTTTTCTAAATTGCAAATGGTGTTTCCAAAGAAAGGGAGGTAACTCATTTTCTAAAATTGCAAATGGTGTTTCCAAAGAAAGGGAGTAATCAAATTGCAAATGGTGTTTCCAAAGAAAGGGAGGTAACTCATTTTACTAAAATTGCAAATGGTGTTTCCAAAGAAAGGGAGGTAACTCATTTTGCTAAAATTGCAAATGGTGTTTTCCAAAGAAAGGGAGGTAACTCATTTTACTAAAATTGCAAATGGCATTTCCAAAGAAAGGGCGGTAACTCATTGCAAATGGCGTATCCAAAGAAAGGGATGTAACTCGTTTTACTAAAATTGCAAATGGTGTTTCCAAAGATACTAAAATTGCAAATGGTGTTTCCAAAGAAAGGAATGTAACTCGTTTTACTAAAATTGCAAATGGTATTTCCAAAGAAAGGGAGGTAACTCGTTTTACTAAAATTGCAAATGGTGTTTCCAAAGAAAGGGAGGTAACTCATATTGCAAATGGCGTTTCCAAAGAAAGGGATGTAACTCGTTTTACTAAAATTGCAAATGGTGTTTCCAAAGAAATGGACGTAACTCATTTTGCTAAAATTGCAAATGGTGTTTTCCAAAGAAAGGGAGGTAACTCATTTTACTAAAATTGCAAATGGTGTTTCCAAAGAAAGGGAGGTAACTCATATTGCAAATGGCGTTTCCAAAGAAAGGGAGGTAACTCATTGCAAATGGTGTTTCCAAAGAAAGGGATGTAACTCATATTGCAAATGGTGTTTCCAAAGAAAGGGAGGTAACTCATATTGCAAATGGAGTTTCCAAAGAAAGGGAGGTAGGTAAATCATTGCAAATGGCGTTTGCAAAAGAAATGAAGGTAACTCGTTTTACTAAAATTGCAAATGGTGTTTCCAAAGAAAGGGAGGTAACTCAAATTGCAAATGGCGTCTCCAAAGAAAAGGATTTAACTCTTATTGCAAATTGCGTTTCCAAAGGGATGTAACTCGTTTTTACTAAAATTGCAAATGGTGTTTCCAAAGAAAGGGAGGTAACACATATTGCAAATGGCATTTCCAAAGAAATGGCGGTAACTCATTGCAAATGGCGTATCCAAAGAAAGGGATGTAACTCGTTTTACTAAAATTGCAAATGTGTTTCCAAAGATACTAAAATTGCAAATGGTGTTTCCAAAGAAAGGGAGGTAACTCATATTATTGCAAATGGCGTTTCCAAAGAAAGGGATGTAACTCGTTTTACTAAAATTGCAAATGGTGTTTCCAAAGAAAGGGAGGTAACTCATATTATTGCAAATGGCGTTTCCAAAGAATGGGATGTAACTCGTTTTACTAAAATTGCAAATGGTGTTTCCAAAGAAAGGGAGGTAACTCAAATTGCAAATGGCGTTTCCAGAGAAAGGGATTTAGCTTGTATTGCAAATGGCGTTTCCAAAAAAGGGATGTAAATCATTTTACTAAAATTGCAAATGGTGTTTCCAAAGAAAGGGACGTAACTCATTTTGCTAAAGTTGCAAATGGTGTTTTCCAAAGAAAGGGAGGTAACTCATTTTACTAAAATTGCAAATGGTGTTTCCAAAGAAAGGGAGGTAACTCATATTGCAAATGGCGTTTCCAAAGAAAGGGAGGTAACTCATTGCAAATGGTGTTTCCAAAGAAAGGGATGTAACTAATATTGCAAATGGTGTTTCCAAAGAAAGGGAGGTAACTCATATTGCAAATGGAGTTTCCAAAGAAAGGGAGGTAACTCGTTTTACTAAAATTGCAAATGGCGTTTCCAAAGAAAGAGTGTAACTCGTTTTACTAAAATTGCAAATGGTGTTTCCAAAGAAAGGGAGGTAACTCATTGCAAATGGTGTTTCCAAAGAAAGGGACGTAACTCATTTTGCTAAAATTGCAAATGGTGTTTCCAAAGAAAGGGAGGTAACTCATTTTACTAAAATTGCAAATGGTGTTTCCAAAGAAAGGGAGGTAACTCATATTGCAAATGGTGTTTCCAAAGAAAGGGATGTAACTCATTTTACTAAAATTGCAAATGGTGTTTCCAAAGAAAGGGAGGTAACTCATATTGCAAATGGTGTTTCCAAAGAAAGGGAGGTAACTCATATTGCAAATGGCGTTTCCAAAGAAAGGGATGTAACTCGTAAATTGCAAATGGCGTTTCCAAAGAAAGGGATGTAACTCATATTGCAAATGGTGTTTCCAAAGAAAGGGAGGTAACTCATATTGCAAATGGAGTTTCCAAAGAAAGGGAGGTAGGTAAATCATTGCAAATGGCGTTTGCAAAAGAAATGAAGGTAACTCGTTTTACTAAAATTGCAAATGGTGTTTCCAAAGAAAGGGAGGTAACTCAAATTGCAAATGGTGTTTCCAAAGAAAAGGATTTAACTCTTATTGCAAATTGCGTTTCCAAAGGGATGTAACTCGTTTTTACTAAAATTGCAAATGGTGTTTCCAAAGAAAGGGAGGTAACACATATTGCAAATGGCATTTCCAAAGAAATGGCGGTAACTCATTGCAAATGGCGTATCCAAAGAAAGGGATGTAACTCGTTTTACTAAAATTGCAAATGTGTTTCCAAAGATACTAAAATTGCAAATGGTGTTTCCAAAGAAAGGGAGGTAACTCATATTATTGCAAATGGCGTTTCCAAAGAAAGGGATGTAACTCGTTTTACTAAAATTGCAAATGGTGTTTCCAAAGAAAGGGAGGTAACTCAAATTGCAAATGGCGTTTCCAGAGAAAGGGATTTAGCTTGTATTGCAAATGGCGTTTCCAAAAAAGGGATTTAAATCATTTTACTAAAATTGCAAATGGTGTTTCCAAAGAAAGGGACGTAACTCATTTTGCTAAAGTTGCAAATGGTGTTTTCCAAAGAAAGGGAGGTAACTCATTTTACTAAAATTGCAAATGGTGTTTCCAAAGAAAGGGAGGTAACTCATATTAAAAATGGCGTTTCCAAAGAAAGGGAGGTAACTCATTGCAAATGGTGTTTCCAAAGAAAGGGATGTAACTCATATTGCAAATGGTGTTTCCAAAGAAAGGGAGGTAACTCAAATTGCAAATGGCGTTTCCAAAGAAAGGGATTTAACTCGTATTGCAAATGGCGTTTCCAAAGAAAGGGATGTAACTCGTTTTATTAAAATTGCAAAGGGTGTTTCCAAAGAAAGGGAGGTAACTCGTATTGCAAATGGTGTTTCCAAAGAAAGGGAGGTAACTCATATTGCAAATGGCGTTTCCAAAGAAAGGGATGTAACTCGTTTTACTAAAATTGCAAATGGTGTTTCCAAAGAAAGGGAGGTAACTCAAATTGCAAATGGCGTTTCCAAAGAAAGGGATTTAACTCGTATTGCAAATGGCGTTTCCAAAGAAAGGGATGTAACTCGTTTTACTAAAATTGCAAAGGGTGTTTCCAAAGAAAGGGAGGTAACTCGTATTGCAAATGGTGTTTCCAAAGAAAGGGAGGTAACTCATATTGCAAATGGCGTTTCCAAAGAAAGGGATGTAACTCGTTTTACTAAAATTGCAAATGGTGTTTCCAAAGAAAGGGATGTAACTCAAATTGCAAATGGCGTTTCCAAAGAAAGGGATTAACTCGTATTGCAAATGGCGTTTCCAAAGAAAAGGATGTAACACGTTTTACTAAAATTGCAAATGGTGTTTCCAAAGAAAGGGAGGTAACTCAAATTGCAAATGGCGTTTCCAAAGAAAGGGATTTAACTCGTATGGCAAATGGCGTTTCCAAAGAAAGGGAGGTAACTCATAGCAAATGGCGTTTCCAAAGAAAGGGATGTAACTCGTTTTACTAAAATTGCAAATGGTGTTTACAAAGAAAGGGAGGTAACTCATTGCAAATGGCGTTTCCAAAGAAAGGGAGATAACTCATATTGCAAATGGAGTTTCCAAAGAAAGGGAGGTAACTCATATTGCAAATGGAGTTTCCAAAGAAAGGGAGGTAGGTAAATCATTGCAAATGGCGTTTGCAAAAGAAATGAAGGTAACTCGTTTTACTAAAATTGCAAATGGTGTTTCCAAAGAAAGGGAGGTAACTCAAATTGCAAATGGCGTTTCCAAAGAAAGGGATTTAACTCTTATTGCAAATTGCGTTTCCAAAGGGATGTAAATCGTTTTTACTAAAATTGCAAATGGTGTTTCCAAAGAAAGGGAGGTAACACATATTTCAAATGGCATTTCCAAAGAAAGGGCGGTAACTCATTGCAAATGGCGTTTCCAAAGAAAGGGATGTAACTCGTTTTACTAAAATTGCAAATGGTGTTTCCAAAGAAAGGGATGTAACTCAAATTGCAAATGGCGTTTCCAAAGAAAGGGATTAACTCGTTTTACTAAAATTGCAAATGGCGTTTCCAAAGAAAGGGATGTAACGCGTTGTACTAAAATTGCAAATGGTGTTTCCAAAGAAAGGGAGGTAACCCATTGCAAATGGTGTTTCCAAAGAAAGGGACGTAACTCATTTTGCTAAAATTGCAAATGGTGTTTTCCAAAGAAAGGGAGGTAACTCATTTTGCTAAAATTGCAAATGGTGTTTCCAAAGAAAGGGAGGTAACTCATATTATTGCAAATGGCGTTTCCAAAGAAAGGGAGGTAACTCATATTGCAAATGGAGTTTCCAAAGAAAGGGATGTAACTCATATTGCAAATGGTGTTTCCAAAGAAAGGGAGGTAACTCATATTGCAAATGCAGTTTCCAATGAAAGGGAGGTAGGTAAATCATTGCAAATGGCGTTTGCAAAAGAAATGAAGGTAACTCGTTTTGCTAAAATTGCAAATGGTGTTTCCAAAGAAAGGGAGGTAACTCAAATTGCAAATGGCGTTTCCAAAGAAAGGGATTTAACTCTTATTGCAAATTGCGTTTCCAAAGGGATGTAACTCGTTTTTACTAAAATTGCAAATGGTGTTTCCAAAGAAAGGGAGGTAACACATATTGCAAATGGCATTTCCAAAGAAAGGGCGGTAACTCATTGCAAATGGCGTTTCCAAAGAAAGGGATGTAACTCGTTTTACTAAAATTGCAAATGGTGTTTCCAAAGAAAGGGATGTAACTCAAATTGCAAATGGCGTTTCCAAAGAAAGGGATTAACTCGTATTGCAAATGGCGTTTCCAAAGAAAAGGATGTAACTCGTTTTACTAAAATTGCAAATGGTGTTTCCAAAGAAAGGGAGGTAACTCATATTGCAAATGGAGTTTCCAAAGAAAGGGATGTAACTCGTTTTACTAAAATTGCAAATGGTGTTTCCAAAGAAAGGGAGGTAACTCATATTGCAAATGGTGTTTACAAAGAAAGGGAGGTAACTCGTTTTACTAAAATTGCAAATGGTGTTTCCAAAGAAAGGGATGTAACTCAAATTGCAAATGGCGTTTCCAAAGAAAGGGATTAACTCGTATTGCAAATGGCGTTTCCAAAGAAAGGGATGTAACTCGTTTTACTAAAATTGCAAATGGCGATTCCAAAGAAAGGGATGTAACTCGTTTTACTAAAATTGCAAATGGTGTTTCCAAAGAAAGGGAGGTAACTCAAATTGCAAATGGCGTTTCCAAAGAAAGGGATTTAACTCGTATTGCAAATGGCGTTTCCAAAGAAAGGGATGTAACTCGTTTTACTAAAATTGCAAAGGGTGTTTCCAAAGAAAGGGAGGTAACTCGTATTGCAAATGGTGTTTCCAAAGAAAGGGAGGTAACTCATATTGCAAATGGCGTTTCCAAAGAAAGGGATGTAACTCGTTTTACTAAAATTGCAAATGGTGTTTCCAAAGAAAGGGAGGTAACTCAAATTGCAAATGGCGTTTCCAAAGAAAGGGATTTAACTCGTATTGCAAATGGCGTTTCCAAAGAAAGGGATGTAACTCGTTTTACTAAAATTGCAAATGGTGTTTCCAAAGAAAGGGAGGTAACTCATATTGCAAATGGCGTTTCCAAAGAAAGGGATGTAACTCGTTTTACTAAAATTGCAAATGGTGTTTCCAAAGAAAGGGATGTAACTCAAATTGCAAATGGCGTTTCCAAAGAAAGGGATTAACTCGTATTGCAAATGGCGTTTCCAAAGAAAAGGATGTAACACGTTTTACTAAAATTGCAAATGGTGTTTCCAAAGAAAGGGAGGTAACTCAAATTGCAAATGGCGTTTCCAAAGAAAGGGATTTAACTCGTATGGCAAATGGCGTTTCCAAAGAAAGGGAGGTAACTCATAGCAAATGGCGTTTCCAAAGAAAGGGATGTAACTCGTTTTACTAAAATTGCAAATGGTGTTTACAAAGAAAGGGAGGTAACTCATTGCAAATGGCGTTTCCAAAGAAAGGGAGATAACTCATATTGCAAATGGAGTTTCCAAAGAAAGGGAGGTAACTCATATTGTAAATGGAGTTTCCAAAGAAAGGGAGGTAGGTAAATCATTGCAAATGGCGTTTGCAAAAGAAATGAAGGTAACTCGTTTTACTAAAATTGCAAATGGTGTTTCCAAAGAAAGGGAGGTAACTCAAATTGCAAATGGCGTTTCCAAAGAAAGGAATTTAACTCTTATTGCAAATTGCGTTTCCAAAGGGATGTAAATCGTTTTTACTAAAATTGCAAATGGTGTTTCCAAAGAAAGGGAGGTAACTCATATTGCAAATGGTGTTTACAAAGAAAGGGAGGTAACTCGTTTTACTAAAATTGCAAATGGTGTTTCCAAAGAAAGGGATGTAACTCAAATTGCAAATGGCGTTTCCAAAGAAAGGGATTAACTCGTATTGCAAATGGCGTTTCCAAAGAAAGGGATGTAACTCGTTTTACTAAAATTGCAAATGGCGATTCCAAAGAAAGGGATGTAACTCGTTTTACTAAAATTGCAAATGGTGTTTCCAAAGAAAGGGAGGTAACTCAAATTGCAAATGGCGTTTCCAAAGAAAGGGATTTAACTCGTATTGCAAATGGCGTTTCCAAAGAAAGGGATGTAACTCGTTTTACTAAAATTGCAAATGGTGTTTCCAAAGAAAGGGAGGTAACTCGTATTGCAAATGGTGTTTCCAAAGAAAGGGAGGTAACTCATATTGCAAATGGCGTTTCCAAAGAAAGGGATGTAACTCGTTTTACTAAAATTGCAAATGGTGTTTCCAAAGAAAGGGAGGTAACTCAAATTGCAAATGGCGTTTCCAAAGAAAGGGATTTAACTCGTATTGCAAATGGCGTTTCCAAAGAAAGGGATGTAACTCGTTTTACTAAAATTGCAAATGGTGTTTCCAAAGAAAGGGAGGTAACTCATATTGCAAATGGTGTTTCCAAAGAAAGGGAGGTAACTCATATTGCAAATGGCGTTTCCAAAGAAAGGGATGTAACTCATTGCAAATGGTGTTTCCAAAGAAAGGGATGTAACTCATATTGCAAATGGCGTTTCCAAAGAAAGGGATTAATCGTATTGCAAATGGCGTTTCCAAAGAAAAGGATGTAACACGTTTTACTAAAATTGCAAATGGTGTTTCCAAAGAAAGGGAGGTAACTCAAATTGCAAATGGCGTTTCCAAAGAAAGGGATTTAACTCGTATGGCAAATGGCGTTTCCAAAGAAAGGGAGGTAACTCATAGCAAATGGCGTTTCCAAAGAAAGGGATGTAACTCGTTTTACTAAAATTGCAAATGGTGTTTACAAAGAAAGGGAGGTAACTCATTGCAAATGGCGTTTCCAAAGAAAGGGAGATAACTCATATTGCAAATGGAGTTTCCAAAGAAAGGGAGGTAACTCATATTGCAAATGGAGTTTCCAAAGAAAGGGAGGTAGGTAAATCATTGCAAATGGCGTTTGCAAAAGAAATGAAGGTAACTCGTTTTACTAAAATTGCAAATGGTGTTTCCAAAGAAAGGGAGGTAACTCAAATTGCAAATGGCGTTTCCAAAGAAAGGGATTTAACTCTTATTGCAAATTGCGTTTCCAAAGGGATGTAAATCGTTTTTACTAAAATTGCAAATGGTGTTTCCAAAGAAAGGGAGGTAACACATATTGCAAATGGCATTTCCAAAGAAAGGGCGGTAACTCATTGCAAATGGCGTTTCCAAAGAAAGGGATGTAACTCGTTTTACTAAAATTGCAAATGGTGTTTCCAAAGAAAGGGATGTAACTCAAATTGCAAATGGCGTTTCCAAAGAAAGGGATTAACTCGTTTTACTAAAATTGCAAATGGCGTTTCCAAAGAAAGGGATGTAACGCGTTGTACTAAAATTGCAAATGGTGTTTCCAAAGAAAGGGAGGTAACCCATTGCAAATGGTGTTTCCAAAGAAAGGGACGTAACTCATTTTGCTAAAATTGCAAATGGTGTTTTCCAAAGAAAGGGAGGTAACTCATTTTGCTAAAATTGCAAATGGTGTTTCCAAAGAAAGGGAGGTAACTCATATTATTGCAAATGGCGTTTCCAAAGAAAGGGAGGTAACTCATATTGCAAATGGAGTTTCCAAAGAAAGGGATGTAACTCATATTGCAAATGGTGTTTCCAAAGAAAGGGAGGTAACTCATATTGCAAATGCAGTTTCCAATGAAAGGGAGGTAGGTAAATCATTGCAAATGGCGTTTGCAAAAGAAATGAAGGTAACTCGTTTTGCTAAAATTGCAAATGGTGTTTCCAAAGAAAGGGAGGTAACTCAAATTGCAAATGGCGTTTCCAAAGAAAGGGATTTAACTCTTATTGCAAATTGCGTTTCCAAAGGGATGTAACTCGTTTTTACTAAAATTGCAAATGGTGTTTCCAAAGAAAGGGAGGTAACACATATTGCAAATGGCATTTCCAAAGAAAGGGCGGTAACTCATTGCAAATGGCGTTTCCAAAGAAAGGGATGTAACTCGTTTTACTAAAATTGCAAATGGCGTTTCCAAAGAAAGGGATTAACTCGTATTGCAAATGGCGTTTCCAAAGAAAAGGATGTAACTCGTTTTACTAAAATTGCAAATGGTGTTTCCAAAGAAAGGGAGGTAACTCATATTGCAAATGGAGTTTCCAAAGAAAGGGATGTAACTCGTTTTACTAAAATTGCAAATGGTGTTTCCAAAGAAAGGGAGGTAACTCATATTGCAAATGGTGTTTACAAAGAAAGGGAGGTAACTCGTTTTACTAAAATTGCAAATGGTGTTTCCAAAGAAAGGGATGTAACTCAAATTGCAAATGGCGTTTCCAAAGAAAGGGATTAACTCGTATTGCAAATGGCGTTTCCAAAGAAAGGGATGTAACTCGTTTTACTAAAATTGCAAATGGCGATTCCAAAGAAAGGGATGTAACTCGTTTTACTAAAATTGCAAATGGTGTTTCCAAAGAAAGGGAGGTAACTCAAATTGCAAATGGCGTTTCCAAAGAAAGGGATTTAACTCGTATTGCAAATGGCGTTTCCAAAGAAAGGGATGTAACTCGTTTTACTAAAATTGCAAAGGGTGTTTCCAAAGAAAGGGAGGTAACTCGTATTGCAAATGGTGTTTCCAAAGAAAGGGAGGTAACTCATATTGCAAATGGCGTTTCCAAAGAAAGGGATGTAACTCGTTTTACTAAAATTGCAAATGGTGTTTCCAAAGAAAGGGAGGTAACTCAAATTGCAAATGGCGTTTCCAAAGAAAGGGATTTAACTCGTATTGCAAATGGCGTTTCCAAAGAAAGGGATGTAACTCGTTTTACTAAAATTGCAAAGGGTGTTTCCAAAGAAAGGGAGGTAACTCGTATTGCAAATGGTGTTTCCAAAGAAAGGGAGGTAACTCATATTGCAAATGGCGTTTCCAAAGAAAGGGATGTAACTCGTTTTACTAAAATTGCAAATGGTGTTTCCAAAGAAAGGGATGTAACTCAAATTGCAAATGGCGTTTCCAAAGAAAGGGATTAACTCGTATTGCAAATGGCGTTTCCAAAGAAAAGGATGTAACACGTTTTACTAAAATTGCAAATGGTGTTTCCAAAGAAAGGGAGGTAACTCAAATTGCAAATGGCGTTTCCAAAGAAAGGGATTTAACTCGTATGGCAAATGGCGTTTCCAAAGAAAGGGAGGTAACTCATAGCAAATGGCGTTTCCAAAGAAAGGGATGTAACTCGTTTTACTAAAATTGCAAATGGTGTTTACAAAGAAAGGGAGGTAACTCATTGCAAATGGCGTTTCCAAAGAAAGGGAGATAACTCATATTGCAAATGGAGTTTCCAAAGAAAGGGAGGTAACTCATATTGCAAATGGAGTTTCCAAAGAAAGGGAGGTAGGTAAATCATTGCAAATGGCGTTTGCAAAAGAAATGAAGGTAACTCGTTTTACTAAAATTGCAAATGGTGTTTCCAAAGAAAGGGAGGTAACTCAAATTGCAAATGGCGTTTCCAAAGAAAGGGATTTAACTCTTATTGCAAATTGCGTTTCCAAAGGGATGTAAATCGTTTTTACTAAAATTGCAAATGGTGTTTCCAAAGAAAGGGAGGTAACACATATTGCAAATGGCATTTCCAAAGAAAGGGCGGTAACTCATTGCAAATGGCGTTTCCAAAGAAAGGGATGTAACTCAAATTGCAAATGGCGTTTCCAAAGAAAGGGATTAACTCGTTTTACTAAAATTGCAAATGGCGTTTCCAAAGAAAGGGATGTAACGCGTTGTACTAAAATTGCAAATGGTGTTTCCAAAGAAAGGGAGGTAACCCATTGCAAATGGTGTTTCCAAAGAAAGGGACGTAACTCATTTTGCTAAAATTGCAAATGGTGTTTCCAAAGAAAGGGAGGTAACTCATATTATTGCAAATGGCGTTTCCAAAGAAAGGGAGGTAACTCATATTGCAAATGGAGTTTCCAAAGAAAGGGAGGTAACTCATATTGCAAATGGAGTTTCCAAAGAAAGGGATGTAACTCATATTGCAAATGGTGTTTCCAAAGAAAGGGAGGTAACTCATATTGCAAATGCAGTTTCCAATGAAAGGGAGGTAGGTAAATCATTGCAAATGGCGTTTGCAAAAGAAATGAAGGTAACTCGTTTTGCTAAAATTGCAAATGGTGTTTCCAAAGAAAGGGAGGTAACTCAAATTGCAAATGGCGTTTCCAAAGAAAGGGATTTAACTCTTATTGCAAATTGCGTTTCCAAAGGGATGTAACTCGTTTTTACTAAAATTGCAAATGGTGTTTCCAAAGAAAGGGAGGTAACACATATTGCAAATGGCATTTCCAAAGAAAGGGCGGTAACTCATTGCAAATGGCGTTTCCAAAGAAAGGGATGTAACTCGTTTTACTAAAATTGCAAATGGTGTTTCCAAAGAAAGGGATGTAACTCAAATTGCAAATGGCGTTTCCAAAGAAAGGGATTAACTCGTATTGCAAATGGCGTTTCCAAAGAAAAGGATGTAACTCGTTTTACTAAAATTGCAAATGGTGTTTCCAAAGAAAGGGAGGTAACTCATATTGCAAATGGAGTTTCCAAAGAAAGGGATGTAACTCGTTTTACTAAAATTGCAAATGGTGTTTCCAAAGAAAGGGAGGTAACTCATATTGCAAATGGTGTTTACAAAGAAAGGGAGGTAACTCGTTTTACTAAAATTGCAAATGGTGTTTCCAAAGAAAGGGATGTAACTCAAATTGCAAATGGCGTTTCCAAAGAAAGGGATTAACTCGTATTGCAAATGGCGTTTCCAAAGAAAGGGATGTAACTCGTTTTACTAAAATTGCAAATGGCGATTCCAAAGAAAGGGATGTAACTCGTTTTACTAAAATTGCAAATGGTGTTTCCAAAGAAAGGGAGGTAACTCAAATTGCAAATGGCGTTTCCAAAGAAAGGGATTTAACTCGTATTGCAAATGGCGTTTCCAAAGAAAGGGATGTAACTCGTTTTACTAAAATTGCAAAGGGTGTTTCCAAAGAAAGGGAGGTAACTCGTATTGCAAATGGTGTTTCCAAAGAAAGGGAGGTAACTCATATTGCAAATGGCGTTTCCAAAGAAAGGGATGTAACTCGTTTTACTAAAATTGCAAATGGTGTTTCCAAAGAAAGGGAGGTAACTCAAATTGCAAATGGCGTTTCCAAAGAAAGGGATTTAACTCGTATTGCAAATGGCGTTTCCAAAGAAAGGGATGTAACTCGTTTTACTAAAATTGCAAAGGGTGTTTCCAAAGAAAGGGAGGTAACTCGTATTGCAAATGGTGTTTCCAAAGAAAGGGAGGTAACTCATATTGCAAATGGCGTTTCCAAAGAAAGGGATGTAACTCGTTTTACTAAAATTGCAAATGGTGTTTCCAAAGAAAGGGATGTAACTCAAATTGCAAATGGCGTTTCCAAAGAAAGGGATTAACTCGTATTGCAAATGGCGTTTCCAAAGAAAAGGATGTAACACGTTTTACTAAAATTGCAAATGGTGTTTCCAAAGAAAGGGAGGTAACTCAAATTGCAAATGGCGTTTCC
The DNA here is from genome assembly GCA_014843695.1 of Archivesica marissinica. Lineage (NCBI taxonomy): Eukaryota > Metazoa > Mollusca > Bivalvia > Venerida > Vesicomyidae > Archivesica > Archivesica marissinica. Next base: position 44,409,617 of record CM026400.1, read on the forward strand.
AAAGAAAGGGATTTAACTCGTATGGCAAATGGCGTTTCCAAAGAAAGGGAGGTAACTCATAGCAAATGGCGTTTCCAAAGAAAGGGATGTAACTCGTTTTACTAAAATTGCAAATGGTGTTTACAAAGAAAGGGAGGTAACTCATTGCAAATGGCGTTTCCAAAGAAAGGGAGATAACTCATATTGCAAATGGAGTTTCCAAAGAAAGGGAGGTAACTCATATTGCAAATGGAGTTTCCAAAGAAAGGGAGGTAGGTAAATCATTGCAAATGGCGTTTGCAAAAGAAATGAAGGTAACTCGTTTTACTAAAATTGCAAATGGTGTTTCCAAAGAAAGGGAGGTAACTCAAATTGCAAATGGCGTTTCCAAAGAAAGGGATTTAACTCTTATTGCAAATTGCGTTTCCAAAGGGATGTAAATCGTTTTTACTAAAATTGCAAATGGTGTTTCCAAAGAAAGGGAGGTAACACATATTGCAAATGGCATTTCCAAAGAAAGGGCGGTAACTCATTGCAAATGGCGTTTCCAAAGAAAGGGATGTAACTCGTTTTACTAAAATTGCAAATGGTGTTTCCAAAGAAAGGGATGTAACTCAAATTGCAAATGGCGTTTCCAAAGAAAGGGATTAACTCGTTTTACTAAAATTGCAAATGGCGTTTCCAAAGAAAGGGATGTAACGCGTTGTACTAAAATTGCAAATGGTGTTTCCAAAGAAAGGGAGGTAACCCATTGCAAATGGTGTTTCCAAAGAAAGGGACGTAACTCATTTTGCTAAAATTGCAAATGGTGTTTTCCAAAGAAAGGGAGGTAACTCATTTTGCTAAAATTGCAAATGGTGTTTCCAAAGAAAGGGAGGTAACTCATATTATTGCAAATGGCGTTTCCAAAGAAAGGGAGGTAACTCATATTGCAAATGGAGTTTCCAAAGAAAGGGATGTAACTCATATTGCAAATGGTGTTTCCAAAGAAAGGGAGGTAACTCATATTGCAAATGCAGTTTCCAATGAAAGGGAGGTAGGTAAATCATTGCAAATGGCGTTTGCAAAAGAAATGAAGGTAACTCGTTTTGCTAAAATTGCAAATGGTGTTTCCAAAGAAAGGGAGGTAACTCAAATTGCAAATGGCGTTTCCAAAGAAAGGGATTTAACTCTTATTGCAAATTGCGTTTCCAAAGGGATGTAACTCGTTTTTACTAAAATTGCAAATGGTGTTTCCAAAGAAAGGGAGGTAACACATATTGCAAATGGCATTTCCAAAGAAAGGGCGGTAACTCATTGCAAATGGCGTTTCCAAAGAAAGGGATGTAACTCGTTTTACTAAAATTGCAAATGGTGTTTCCAAAGAAAGGGATGTAACTCAAATTGCAAATGGCGTTTCCAAAGAAAGGGATTAACTCGTATTGCAAATGGCGTTTCCAAAGAAAAGGATGTAACTCGTTTTACTAAAATTGCAAATGGTGTTTCCAAAGAAAGGGAGGTAACTCATATTGCAAATGGAGTTTCCAAAGAAAGGGATGTAACTCGTTTTACTAAAATTGCAAATGGTGTTTCCAAAGAAAGGGAGGTAACTCATATTGCAAATGGTGTTTACAAAGAAAGGGAGGTAACTCGTTTTACTAAAATTGCAAATGGTGTTTCCAAAGAAAGGGATGTAACTCAAATTGCAAATGGCGTTTCCAAAGAAAGGGATTAACTCGTATTGCAAATGGCGTTTCCAAAGAAAGGGATGTAACTCGTTTTACTAAAATTGCAAATGGCGATTCCAAAGAAAGGGATGTAACTCGTTTTACTAAAATTGCAAATGGTGTTTCCAAAGAAAGGGAGGTAACTCAAATTGCAAATGGCGTTTCCAAAGAAAGGGATTTAACTCGTATTGCAAATGGCGTTTCCAAAGAAAGGGATGTAACTCGTTTTACTAAAATTGCAAAGGGTGTTTCCAAAGAAAGGGAGGTAACTCGTATTGCAAATGGTGTTTCCAAAGAAAGGGAGGTAACTCATATTGCAAATGGCGTTTCCAAAGAAAGGGATGTAACTCGTTTTACTAAAATTGCAAATGGTGTTTCCAAAGAAAGGGAGGTAACTCAAATTGCAAATGGCGTTTCCAAAGAAAGGGATTAACTCGTATTGCAAATGGCGTTTCCAAAGAAAGGGATGTAACTCGTTTTACTAAAATTGCAAATGGTGTTTCCAAAGAAAGGGAGGTAACTCATATTGCAAATGGCGTTTCCAAAGAAAGGGATGTAACTCGTTTTACTAAAATTGCAAATGGTGTTTCCAAAGAAAGGGATGTAACTCAAATTGCAAATGGCGTTTCCAAAGAAAGGGATTAACTCGTATTGCAAATGGCGTTTCCAAAGAAAAGGATGTAACACGTTTTACTAAAATTGCAAATGGTGTTTCCAAAGAAAGGGAGGTAACTCAAATTGCAAATGGCGTTTCCAAAGAAAGGGATTTAACTCGTATGGCAAATGGCGTTTCCAAAGAAAGGGAGGTAACTCATAGCAAATGGCGTTTCCAAAGAAAGGGATGTAACTCGTTTTACTAAAATTGCAAATGGTGTTTACAAAGAAAGGGAGGTAACTCATTGCAAATGGCGTTTGCAAAGAAAGGGAGATAACTCATATTGCAAATGGAGTTTCCAAAGAAAGGGATGTAACTCGTTTTACTAAAAGTGCAAATGGTGTTTCCAAAGAAAGGGAGGTAACTCATATTGCAAATGGCGTTTCCAAAGAAAGGGATGTAACTCGTTTTACTAAAATTGCAAATGGTGTTTCCAAAGAAAGGGAGGTAACTCGTATTGCAAATGGCGTTTTCAAAAGGAGGAAACTCATTTTTGATAAATTGAAAATGTAGTTTCCAAATAAAGGGGGGTAGGTAAATCATTGCAAATGGCGTTTGCAAAAGAAATGAAGGTAACTAGTTTTACTAAAATTGCAAATGGTGTTTCCAAAGAAAGGGAGGTAACTCATATTGCAAATGGTGTTTCCGAAGAAAGGGAGGTAACTCGTTTTACTAAAATTGCAAATGGTGTTTCCAATGAAAGGGAGGTAACTCAAATTGCAAATGGCGTTTCCAAAGAAAGGGATTTAACTCGTTTTGCAAATGGTGTTTCCAAAGAAAGGGAGGTAACTCATATTGCAAATGGCGATTCCAAAGAAAGGGATGTAACTCGTTTTACTAAAATTGCAAATGGTGTTTCCAAAGAAAGGGAGGTAACTCAAATTGCAAATGGCGTTTCCAAAGAAAGGGATTTAACTCGTATTGCAAATGCCGTTTCCAAAGAAAGGGATGTAACTCGTTTTACTAAAGTTGCAAATGGTGTTTCCAAAGAAAGGGAGGTAATTCAAATTGCAAATGGCGTTTAAGGGATGTAACTCGTTTTACTAAACCACTTAGCCACGGAGTCCTCGTGTGAAACATAACACGGAGAAATGTGACTTGGAATACAGGTAAGTGGAAGGTCGGTCATAGAACAATTGACCTGAATCTATATAGTTACATCTATACTAGTCCAGAGATTATAAAAGTTCACTCATATCAAGGGATTGGACGATTGAACGATTGAACATTCAGCTCTAGTTTTATTAGTAGCCATAGGTGGTTCTATTATTTCACGTCTCGACCACCTGTATGCTATTCCACTGTACCACACTCCTATATGCACGTTACTTCAGTTTCGTTATCTTCCTCATCAATATCGACTACCCTACTGGTAATGTAGCATTTCGTTTCATATTCAATAACTACATAGTCATTGTCCTTCGAATTTAAAAGCAGTTCATGAGCTTGCTTCTTCATTGGTATTGTCCTCATTGGTAGTTGCTGGTATAGCTTAGAAGTACATGTCCCGTTTAGCTAAACTTATTGTTTCCAACACATGTATGGCAAACACGCTATAAAAATATTAAATAATCTTAAAATTGTGCTCTAGAAGTAGAATATAAGGGTTGTAACACCGTACAAATGTCGCGGGGACAAGCTATTTTACTACCTCCTATGCTATTAAATTGACTGCTTGATCATTTGAAGCGTGTGACATGTTGGATATAATAATGATGATTTGAAAAAGGTTATATTATGACCATGAATAATAACTTACTACATGAGTATGGTGTATTGATGGTCGAGGACAGCATATGTCGCACTTAAGCAAGACCGAGTCACTAATGTTACACAAGTATCTATTATCTTGATATTAGAATATATCTTGAATATATATATAGAAAGAGAGTGAGTGAGAGAGAGATAGAGAGAGAAAGAGAGAGAGTGAGCGAGAGCGAGAGGAATATATATATATAGAGAGAGAGAGAGAGAGAGAGAGAAGAGAGAGAGAGAGGAGAGAGAGAGAGAGAGAGGAGAGAGAGAGAGAGGGATATATATATATATATAGAGAGAGAAGAGAGCGAGCGAGAGAGTGAGATAGAGAGAGAGCGATAGAGAGCTATGGAGAGCGAGAGAGAGTGAGAGATAGATGTATATGATAGATATATATATATATACAATTATCTATTATCTTGATATTAGAAACGATAATAAGAGATATATATATATATATAGAAAGAGAGTGAGAAAGCGAGAGAGAGCGAGATAGAGAGTGAGAGATAGAGATAAAGTGAGAGGGATATATTTATATAGAGAGACCAATGATATATATGAGCTATGAGGCTATGCAATATGTTTTACTTGCAGTGTATACCAATTTTCTTTGGTGATATCCACTTGCGCTATATTGGCATTAGTAGTGCATTGGCAGTCAAGGACCATTATGAAAGAGCCTCTGCCGGTACCCATAGACAGGTTTATATTGGGAAGCACAGATGTACAACGGTAAATATGCCTTTGGTGGAATTAAAACTCTAACTGTTACACATATTACACCTGCAGGATATATCATTTATATAAAATCTCAACAACAGTTTCAAGATTTCTGATTGGTAGAGCTGAGTGTTCATTCATCCAATCCCTTGATATGAGTGAACTTTTATAATCTCTGGACTAGTATAGATGTAACTATATAGATTCAGGTTAATTGTTCTATGACCGACCTTCCACTTACCTGTATTCCAAGTCACATTTCTCCGTGTTATGTTTCACACGAGGACTCCGTTGCTAAGTGGTTTAGGTCGCTGTCTTGTAATCACTTGTTTCCCATCTCTGTATGTTGGACTCCCACTGGGCATATCGGATGATTACATGTGAGGAAGCTATCCAGCTGTCGTGCTGAAGATCGGTGGTTCTACATGGGTGCCTGACCGTCTGCCATATATACAACTTCAATATCGCGATTCTGATTGGTTGATTCAGCTCATGTGATCGTCGTTCATAACCGGATGGACCGCAATATACATGTCCAGCTTTTATGGATAAATATCGGGTTTTATCTCCCTTGTTTATCAGTCAAATTTGCGCTTGATTTGATTTCCCCGATAATTGCTGACATTGAAATCAGTTGTATATTGCAAAGTTGTAATACACAGGCAATAAAAACCATTAAGATATGATGCATCGCACAGCCTGAGGCATATTAAATAATGACCAGTAATAAAAATGTTCAACAGTACAGTGCACTTTATATAAACGAATCAATTATAGGTAAGTAGAAGTGGAATAAATGACAATGTGTGTACACAATAGAAATATAAATAACATGATATGCAATTAGTTACAGCTGGGAAACTCGCGAAATAAAACGTGGCATTGACAATTATAGTAATTGCCAGAATTGTAGATTATTTAAACACAATTTTGAATTTTGAAATTACATAAAATATATGCCTCCTAATTATTTAAAATAATTATATTATTAAATTTAAAAGTAGAAATTAGATATTCCCAATTGAGAAATTAGAACAGAGTCCCGGTAAATCTACGCATTTACGCATTTACGCATTTTGTAACCACGGAATAGGAGACGTACGAACTTCATTATTTCTGAGAATATAGTTCATTTTTAAATAAGAGAACTATTGATTCTTCAATGTACATGTTATAACCATATATGCAAATATCAAACACATTAAACAAAAAATATAGTGGCGGGACCCCCCCCCCCCGCGGAATTATCGGCTAAAACTGGTAAGTATTCATCATTAAAACATTGTAAATTTGCATGAAAGTGACATCAATGATAATATGTTGCCGTTATGTATGCATGTTTCTCAAAGTCATATTGCATGAATTTATACTCAGTGTACATTGAAACACTTCAAATTAATTATATAAGCTTCTCTATTGAGCTAAATCAGTTATTAACATGTATGATTTATTTACTATTACGCCAAAGCTGTATTACTGTTCAAACGGGCCGTCACAAATTCCCCCAAAAATACTATCATACAATTGTATTTGTTATAAAACCAGTATATTACCCACATTTTACAGTAAATAAATCAATCCGTTGCAGCATTTTAATCTACTTGAACACAGTTGAAATATACATAATATATAATAATGTTGACTGGGTTAGGTTTTTATTCAATCGGTTCTCTTCATATCTCCGTTTCTCCGATACAAGTCATAACAGCAATGCAATTAATGTGCGTACATTTTAGCAGGTTTTATTAAAATGACTGGCATATAAAACTGGATACACTCCATCTTGTTTTTTTTGAACGGTAATACAACTTAAATCAGAGTTGGATTCTACAAAATCACCGTTATGAAATAACTTATAATCTATTGTTTTTCGGACACGTAGTGAATTAACAGTAGCCATAGTTGCTTCTGTGTGTTTTACGCTTATTTATCGTCGCTACCGGTTGCCCATATGAGCGACGCCTCCTGAAGAGATTAGTCATTTTAGATTGTTGGAGGATAGTGCAATGATACAGACCCATTTCAGAGTCTCCTCTGGTTGTTTTACGGTAAAGCACCGACACGAGACCTCGGTTTAACGTCCCATCTGAAAGACTGTTATTTTTATTAGGGTCAGACGGGGGATCGAACCTACGATCCCTGGATTACCAGTCGAGAATGCTTGCTTCGGGATGATGATGATTGAGCTTATTTACCCTCGCCTCCGGCGAACCATATGGGCGAGTGTACTAAGAAGTTTAGTTGACACGCATAAATTATAAACTAAGGTGATTAAGTTGTGTGTGTTAATAATACGATTTGAATGCTCAGCCCGGCCATAACTTAGGCTACAAGCACCAACATGTATAGGGTCAGTACAGGAGTCACTCTATACTGTCTCACATCTCATATTCGTAAGCATATGAATATGTTTGATGTATAATATTATTTGCATGCTCAGCCCGGCCATAGATTAGGCTACACGCACCAACATATATAGAGTCGGTACAGGAGTCACGCTGTACCAACACGCATCTTAATTTTATAATGTGTGAATTAGATGAGTAATGTTATTTGATAACTCAGCCCGACCATAACTTAGGCTACAAGCATCAAAATACATAGGGTCTGTTTAGGAGTCACTCTAAACTGTCCTCGTATCTCTTGTAATTATATATCTTTTCCATGTTTGCTAATCTCTATGTCCTCGCACGCGACGCGCGGCCAATTCTCGACCCGATTTATTATGCCTCTCGCCGTTTATATGTGTTTTTTTAAATTATGGTTCAAGCAGTCACAATGGTATTAAAAACTGAACTTCCATATCCGCAGGAAATGTTCTATTTATATAGTATATACAAACGGTTTCCTTTCAGAGCCACGTTAAAACTAACATTATAATCACAGAGCAGAGTATTTAAGATACTGATTGTTTCCGTATTTCCTGATATATATATATAATTAATGTCGCATCAGGTAGGAGGGTGAATATCCCAGGAGAGATCAATTTGGTGTCCAGAACCAGCAACGCACGTAGAAATTTAATGTGTAGGTCAGTGTGCAATTTGACAGACTGCTTAATGACATGTTTAGATTCTACCACCTGATTACTTGTTGTTATACACAGGGCGCTATATATGTACATTTAAAACATTGGCATGAAGGTTTTACACAAATCATGCATTTGTTGGTACAAAAAGGCTTATAGTTTACTAAGCTGTTGGTTGCTTCTGCAACACTCAACAGTTTTATATACATAACATTGCTGAACATAATCACTGAAATAACAGGTATACATGGCTTCTTCTTCTTGACAAGTACCAGGTATGGTTCCAATGTTTATCTAAGAGTAGTCATTTAATTGATTAACAAAATATGTCAATTATCTCCAAAGACATGAGACACTTCAATGTACATGTTATAACTATATATGCAAATATCAACCACATTAAACAAAAAAGAGTATCTCCCGCGGCGGGAAATCCTCCCGCCCCCCGGAAATATCGACCAACACTTGTGACATTTTAATATACACCATTAAAACATCAATTTGCATGAAAGTGACATCAATGTACAAAGTAACATGTCAAATTAAACTCATTCTTTACAAATACTATTTTGCCGTTATGTATGCATGCTTCTCAAAGTCATATTGCATGAATTTATACTCAGTGAACATTAAGACACTTCAAGTTAATTCTGTAAGCTTCTCTACTGAGTTTAATCAATGTTCGTCTATATCATGCATATATTGTTTTTGATTGACGTATCTATCTAAGTTCCTGATGTAATGTAATGTAACTAAGGATGAACAAAATATGTGATTTCTTTAACTTGCCTAACTTAAGCATCACAGGGAAGCAAACAGATATTATTTAATGTTAAATATGAAAACTACACAATATTGTCAGTAACATATACTTTACCATGATAGGAGTTAAAAAGTTCTCATTTTATGGGAAAGATGAATTATGTGCCTCTAAAAATCACAACATTAACGATTTGACATTTCACTGTATACCAATAAAAGTATCAGTGATGCATCTAATAGGGAAGCAATAAGTTTTACTCTTTATATCACATTAAAGAGAACAAATTAAACTTTATCGCCATAGGAGTTAAAATTTATAAAAATTAAAAGGTCTCTTCTAAATAAACGATTGAAAATAATTTCCCTATATAAACTATTGCTCAACAATTTGCCGATAAGACAATCAATATTGGTTTTCGGGTCATTTTCAAGGGAGATAAGCCGCATCAATAAGCCAGCTGAATTGGCGTGAAAGCTGAGTATTCTCTAAGTATCAACGGTGATTATTAACGCACGACGGGTGATATAGCGTAAAGCTTTATTTACGGTATGGACATAGTGACGAATAAAAACATCATCCTGTTTTGGTGACGAATAAAACATCATCCTGTTTTGTTGAAGAATACAAAAATCATCCTGTTTTGTTGACGAATACAAACATTATCCTGTTTTGTTGACGAATACAAAAATCAACTTGTTTTGTTGACGAATGAAAAAATCAACCTGTTTTGTTGACGAATACAAAAATCAACCTGTTTTGTTGACAAATACAAAAATCAACCTGTTTTGTTGACGAATAAAAATATCAACATGTTGTGTTGTTTGTACAATTTTAGTTTTAATTTGAACAATTGAATGTTCTGTCTATGCGTTTTATCGAGTTATGAAATGTCAGGTTTTTACACCTAAGTTGTTCATACAATATTCTATGAATGGACCATACGCATTTTGCATATATTTCTTATGTAATTCCAAGTCATGCATAGCGTAATTATATTAAAGATAACAAGAAAAGCTATGACAACAATTGTTGCCATAGCAATACTCATCTGCTATAAATAACAATGTAGGTGTTAGAGAATGGAGGTATATATTAGCAAGACATCTCAACCCCCCATATTTAAAAGTCGCCATCGCATAAATGCAGTTGGGCGACTAAGTTTTCTAAAACGTTTAAAATAAATACCATCTGACAGTGATGAGCCTGACCCTCTCAATATCAAATCTTTCAGATGGGACTATAAACGAGAGACTCGCCTCGTTGCTATACAACACGCATATAAAACAACCAACGTGTGGACACCATTTAGGTGGATCTGTAGTCCAGTGGTAACACACTGGACTGGTAATCCAGGTATCACAGGTTTGATCCCCCGTCTGACCCTAATAAAATTAACAGTCTTTCAGATGGGACGTTAAACCGAGGTCTCGTGTCGGTGCTTTACACTGTGCACGTAAAAGAACCAGAGGAGACTCTGGAATGGGTCTTTGTCTGTATCATTGCACTATCCTCCAAAATCTAAAATGACTAATCTCTTCAGGAGGCGTCGCTCATATGGGCAACCGGTAACGACGATAAATAAACGTAAAACACACACTATTTATACTAAGAATAACTATGCATGGTTTACTGTTAAACACGAGAAACGACAATATAGCAAACATGTCGACAGTGTTTTAGGAAAGGGTTGTTGCACTGACTTATTTAGCTAAAGAATGCCTTTAAATCTTAATGTTAGGTCACTTGCATAAGTGGTGAAGGGTGGTAGAGGAAACCTACATGTGTATATTCGACCTGTAAATAGGGATGAAAAGGTTAGACAAGAAAGTAGCAGTTAATGGAAATTAAAAATTGGGAAGCAGTGGTTACCGGTAGGTAAAATACATTAAGACATAAAAAAAAAAATATATTGATAAAATGTCGCTACCAAGTCATTTTGTCCTTGTTTATAAATACATGTAGGCCTACAGTCTGGTGGAAAAAACAAGGAATTTCTATAGTCAACAGTTGTGTTATCATCTGTGACCTAGGTTGGGGATTTGTTATGTTATATTTATGTTATATTTCGGGTTTTTACGCCTGCATCAGCACCATTTTGGGCTATATCGCTGGCGGGCAGTTTACCTAATAACACCTTTCCTGGGCAGGCTCCAGCGGTTAACCAGTAATTGGGTGTACCAACCTCCGTAAGAAACTGCCAACTATTTCATATAAATGAGACACGGCCTGAGCGGGACTCGAACCCGTGACAATCAGTGATGATAGGTTACAGTGGATTACAAGTCAGCGACCTTAACCACTCGACCACGGAGGCGGACCGGGTTGATTTGCGTCAGGGAATCACTTGATAACAAGATTAAGAAATAAACATGTTTAATGCAAGTAAGATACTACAAATATCATCATAGTACATGACAGCAATGTTTCTACACAGATATTCAAAATGATGCAAATATAAAACATTGATGAACATAATTTATATACATGCAGTCTAAATACATATATACATGCAATTGCATAAGAATTTATACATTTCTAACATCTTGAGCAAATATTTATGATGTTTTATTTACAATAAAGTGGACCACGATGGCCCTATATAGCTCACCTGACTCCATTGTTCACACAAGGGTGTCATGCAACAACTATGAATATCATACATTGATCAATATTACTAAATATCGGCGATAGATTTTCCGACGAATTTGTAATATTTTGAGATGGAAGAATTTGTACCATGATGACAAGTAAATACTAAATCATAAATGGTGACTATAGACCCTATGGTTGCTGAGGAGAAGACACTTGAACATGTTCATTGTGACGACGTCGGATGAGCGGTAACCATATATGTAGTTTCTTCAACACTTGCTAAAGTTTTTCAGGATTTACGCATCTATAAACTACATAAGGGGATGCTATATTGTGATATCCGCTTTAAATATCGAAAAAAAGGTTATTAACGAAAATAAACTAATGATCGAAAATGGATTTTGAACATTGTGCGTAATTTCCACTTGTTTTTCATAGAAACTACCGCCAATCTGTAGGAGTAAACAGGTCAAGTGGTTGGGAAATATTTCTCCATAATTTAAATATGTAATTAATTGATGGTTGTTTGGGTCAGGCAGTCAGTGATTAAGCTTGGCTGAAATCTTGGGAAGAAGTCACTTATTCCTAACTTCTTCTCACTATTCATACAGTTAGAAATTCGAAAATTTACAGAGAAGTATAACTTCAACTACTGTGTTCAAGAATGTATGTTTAAATGTTAAACCAAATTGACCTGCATAACCTACAGTAAATAAATATGTTATTGCTCTCTATCCTGACATGTATTTCACTAATATTCCAACATATTCAAGACACTGTATTGAGTGTTTTCCATAAATCACAATAAATGGTACCATGCTCATATTATTTTGCTATGTCTCATCACAGACAACCACTATGACACATTTGACTGTTCACATACGGAACGATACAGTACAACCGAACATCTGTGACCATCTGCAGCAAATATGTATTCCTGTAAAACACAATATATAAATTCTTGTTATTGTATATACAGGCCCAACAGCTGTAGATTACTGTAATTGACATTGGCTTGCTGGTATTAGTGTCAAAATCACTGGAATTCAAAAATAAATGCAGGAACAAAAATATAAGTTTTGGTATTATAATTTTTAGTGGCTTTACTGCGAGCACATGTGTGCACTACAATAACGTGGATTCTTGGAAACATGATCTGATCCACCATATTGGAAATCTTAAAGCAGAATTACATCGTAATAAAGGATATTTTGGGTAACATATAAATACTAATGTGTGTGTGTTTAAAAAAATCGAAATAGTCGCTCAGAAACGATAAAATTCCAATAAATTTAAACCGTCGTATACGCGAATTTGTTTATGAACACACGAAATGTAAACACGCACAGCGCGCATGCGTGAAACAACGGAGGATGTAGAAAACAACGTATATATTTTGAACATGAAAAACTATCTATCTTCCTCTAATTTCGAACCCCACGCGGGGATGTAGAAATGTCCCTAGGTAAAAGACGCTAACAGAGGTATGAATCAACATATCAAGTAATTTAATTAAAAAAGACAATGTGGGACAAATGGGGTCGATGCATTCTGAATGTAAACAAATGCGGACGTTGCGTTCCGGTTGTAAATAAGTGCGTGACCGATCGACTCGGAAAGACCTACTTTCGGTTTCGAGTTTGTTTTATCGCAAAACACACTGTTTACCAAATGAACATAAGCATACAAAGTATAATGTTAGAATGTGTAGCAGCATTGCTACCCATATGTAAAAAAAGAATTTTTCAAATATATTTTATTTCATACGATGTAATGCTGCTTTAAAATCATCAAACATTATGGGAATTATAATAGAAACAGTAAATGAATTTAAAATGGTAGACATATTGAATGGCAATTGGCAGTTTGGTGGAATCAAGTATAAGTTTTGAGAAGCGATTAAGAAAAAACGGCAGACAAGACAGGCAAAGAACATGGTATCAATTGTGAGAACAAGTTGTCAATAAATCACAAAGTTGTGATAAACTTCAGCCAAACATGGAGACAACCATTTTGTAATTGCTACAATCAACATGACCTATCCCACATCATGGCATGGTGTGGGGCTGTTACCTTTCAGGATGATCATTACCTTGTGAACCATACCACATCACTGATCAGTCAATTGTAACCCCCCAACTCTCCTCCCCATCATATACAATTGTAAATGCTATGACATGTTCCAAAATGATAAAACATTGTCAAATCTCAAGATGAATATCAAGCATTTTTGATTGGCTGATTCTGGGTATCAACCTAACACTATGGTAGCGCTTACCGATTAGCGCAGTGGTTAGCGTGCTCGTTTCTCACCAATGCGACCCGGGTTCGATCCTCGGACAGGGAAGTATGTAAGATGGTACGATGGTCGCCAGATCGGACAGGTGGGTTTTCTCCGGGTACTCCGGTTTCCTCCCACATGAATGACCACACATACGCCTTCATCCGAGCCAACGAGAGTGATTAATATAAGTTGTTAAAACTTGCTTCACAATCGTTGTAAAATAAATAAAGTATAAAAAAAACAAAAAAACACTATGGTACAGAATTTGAAAATAATCCTGGACATACTATTTTTATGTTTGAATCTACATAATTATATTTTATGCAGCAGTGCATTTTCGTGGTGACAACGACAGGAACTTCAGGTTTATTGTTTGTCTCTCCATTTGTGAATTCGAATTATCTTCGCTGCATACCAACGTTTGTGATTTAAAAAATCTCAGACATTGGCACAATTCAATTATGACAGGCTTGTATATACAAGGACTGAAACTAAATGTTATGTCGATCCGTTGCATATTAATGACAATTTCTTCATATTATCATCAACATATGTAATCTGAGTTTCACTACAAACTGTTTTGGCACCCTAGAAACCATAGGCACCAATTACAGGCCATGATATTGTGATATTAATATGTAGTTTGACACTGGTCAGACAAATGATTAAAATGCATACAACATCTGATGTGTCTAACATGAGGAGTATTTCTCACTAGGGTTTCAATGGTTACACGTGTAAACGGAGCCGTGTCGTGTAATGGTAATACAAGTGTACTAATTGAGTAACCGTGTACACTATCTTAATTGATGACGTTATATAATGAAGCTTAGTGACGTAATAAAATCATAGAATCGACCTTTTCACTGAATTTTTTGAGACCTAGTACATGTCGGGGTTGGCCGGGAAATACCGGGGGCGGGAAATAATCATGGAGAATAAACAGAGTGTAAACGACGTCATGCCGTGTACAAAGGATCGTGTACACGTTTACAAAAATCTGTACATGTGGCAGCCCTATTTCTCACACATACATGTATCAACATTACCCGACATGCCTGAAACACGTTTTGCACATCATCTCGAGCAACATACATGTCAAGTGATAATAGGATTCCTCCAGCGGTTCAAGATATTTGAGAGGACACAAATTGTGACCGGTAGACGGAGACCATTCCGCTATGCGTGTTAAATATACAGAGATGCTACTAACAAAGGGTATTAAATAATGAAAATAAAATTACAGAGAATGTAGAAGTGGAATTCGCAGTTACAATTGTGCCATTAGGCAAGGCACTTAAATTTCACATAATTATTGTCTTATCTGCCTTGTGGCGATGGATCAACCCTTTCCTTCATAGATATTTAGGTTAGTATACTATTATATCTCCATACAAACGACAACCATTTAGTTATAGTGCAGTGGATAAGTAGTCACCATATCTATCCCAACTCCATAGATATTACTGGGAAAACATGAGATTATGGCCTGCATTATGAACATTGGTTTGGCTACTACATTGTCAATGTATGTCGTATTGACAATGGCATCAAGAGGTGCTTCTATGAGGGAAAGGGATAATATAAGTTGTAGGAACTTGTTTCGCAATCAAGTTAAATTGCTAAATTTGTATAGACTAAAAGTGGATTGTTTTGGCAAATACTTACACCATGATGAAATCCAAGGAATGCCATTGAGCTTGAATCTGTAACTTAACATCCTAGGTTGGAATGTCCTAAAAATAATAAAACATGTACACCGGTGAGTTGTTTTAACAGGAGCAGGGTAATACATATGTCCACGAAAACCACACCCAGTTGAAAGTGCTGTCACCCTTATTGAATATTTACTCATTGAAAAACAAATTAATATTAGTTTGTCTTGCTGAGAAATTGAATTTTCCATTTGGAAACTGATAGCATGTTGAGCAAAGAAATCACAGATAAAACAGAGGAAACAACTTAAGATGTATATACTTTTTGGGAGTATTCAGGGATAGTAACACTGGGATATGAAGTTATTGGAGGTACTAGTATATAAATGGTAGTTCAGGGATTCTATTCAGTAGGACGTCAGAATTCGCACTGATCGATAAAATGGTTCTCTATGCAACAATTGTAAACAAATCTGTTCCAATTATAGCGCCTATCCAGAGTCTTTATATATATAATAAATGTTCTTCAAATAAAACACAATTTTTTGCATGTATATATGTATGTTATATAATAATTTCACAAAACGTTTGCCGCATCCAGCCAGATTTCACTCCGCTGGAGCCGTTACGATTGTGCCCTTAGGCAAGGCATTTAAATTCCACGTTGCCTCTTCTCTTTCCCTCGTGGCGATGGATTCCATCAGGAATGAGGTCTCGAGAGTGATTAATATAAGTTGAAATAACTTGTTTCGCAATCGAGCTAAAATAAATTTGTATAAACTAGATTTCACTCAAAACGAGGTGCTTCAGTAGTGTAGATTATTGAGCTACTTATACATACATGTAGTCTTTACTTTAGCCAGCGTGCAGAGTTAAATGTAGATATAATTATTACTAGTCTACACAGTAATTTACCCTTTTTTGATAATGATGGGTTTTCAGTCATCACATCTATTCAGTCTGGTGGACAGTTCCGGTTTGACAGGTTCCCAGCCGCTCCCTCGTCTAAGTCAACACAACCAAGGTGGAACCCATCCATTACAAATTGTACTGTATCATCATCTTTGTATCATAATTTTGTTAGCGACAGAGGCAATGTAACATGTTGTCTGGAACCGAGTCTACCATGCTGTGTTTCCACTTCCTCGACATTGTGATGTCAACCTAGTAGAATAAAAGGTGTGTTTTGCATATAAACCGACAGTTATGAAATGCTAAACTGTCTAATCTTATCAGTGATTATTATGACATTGCAATTACTTTAGTTGGTGTGAGTTCTTCAGACTGCCCAGTTAATTGGTTAATCCAGTTGGAAGTGTGGATGGCTTGCAAGACGGCAGCCATGTGTTCAAGCCCCCAGGACACAGGTTTTCAGGAAGTTAAACATGTTTGCTACACTCCTTGTTGTCAAAGGCATATATTATGTGGATTTGTTAAATAAACATTGGTGTTGTTGTATAATTAGAAGTCATTGCAGATATAGCGTGTGACTGACATTGTCTGCTTAAAACCATAGGAAAGAAACTTTTGTCTTGCCAAGGGTATTTACAATGTAGCGGCATCGGTTATCTTTACATGTTGTGGATGGTGTAAAGGACACTGAGTAGCTTTATTTTGCGAGTAATTCGCAGCACCTCATACTTGTCAGTACATTTACAAAGAACAGGAAGGAGAAGTGTAGCGATTCGGCACAGTCTATACATCAGACTGCACATGCCCACTTAGGAGACTTCCACTTCCACGAAACTAACGCATATTTTACACATATATTTGAACTTGTGATTGTGCTCTTTTGTAAAGTTCCATGTCACTGCATGTGGTTACTTAATTGCTACAAACATGTATAATGTTTTATGCAATAAACTTATTGTATTGTATTGTAAACTATTGCAGTTTTATTCCAGGTATATACCCGGAAACAACCATAAGGACTACGACAGTGTCGACCCACATGATCCAAAATTTTACAACATAATCACGGAAGAGGAAGCATTGAGTTTCGAACCCTGTCAAGACATAAGAAAGGCGGCATCTGTTAATAATTCGAAATTTATTTTGACTGGTTTGTTTTATTTTTGTAATATCACAGTGGCGGCGGGATTTTACCGAACATATACTACATTAATGAGCATCCATTCAACAGTATTTGGTCACACACACACGTGACCAAAACAACCATCGAAAACGCAAAACAATTTCCCTGACCTATAGTATGTTTCAAATCAATCATAATACAATTAAATAAACAATTGAATGAAACAAAACAAAATAATAGAATTTCCCGCTCTTTTTTCTATTTTCCCATCTCCAAACCTGACTCTTCTCTCTCATATGCTCTTTATTATTTATTTATCAATCCGTGTCACAACTTCTGTTAATTAATTACATGTATACTCATATGTCATGTAAATGATCTGAGTTAATAAAGAATAATTGAATTGAATTGAGTTTAAATTATTGTGTAAATTATTGACATAAACTGTTCGTTAATAATGGTCCATACCCGTTATTTAAGATAATACATTGTTATAGAGATAATTAATAGGTAGTATATTTTAAGCTCATGTTTCTATTTTTAAGAATACCATTAAGTTAGACAATGACTAAGGTAATATCACAGAAGCGTCATGACAGTGCTTAAATTGATGGTTTATTTTCGAAGTTTGTTTTGCGCGACTATCTAGTAGATCTTAAGAGTTCATTTCCCCCATAATATTAATGTTAAAAATCTCTGTCACAATTTCTAAATATGTTGTTATCATGTAGTTGTACTCAGTATTGATGTGAGTGTGTTTTACGTTTATTTATCGTCGCTACCGATTGCCCATATGAGCGACGCCTCCTGAAGATATTAGTCATTTTAGATGTTGGAGGATAGTGCATGCTACAGAAAGAGACCCATTCCAGAGTCTCCTCTGGTTCTTTTACGTGCACAGTGTAAAGCATCGACACGAGACCTCGGTTTAACGTCACATCTGAAAGACTGTTAATTGTATTAGGGTTATGCGGGGTATCGAACCTGCGATCCCTGGATTACCAGTCCAACGTGTTACCACTGGACTACAGATCCGTCTGTAATAGTATTGATGTGATAATATTGTATTGCTCTATATACATATCAATCACAGTCATATTACAAAAATATAATTTGCAGATGGGTTGGGCCACAAGATCAAACAACATTAGTGATTCCCCCCCACACACACACGCACGCACGCACGCACGCACGCACGCACGCACGCACGCACGCACGCACGCACGCACGCACGCACGCACACACACACACACCTCAATATAAAAAGCCAATGAGTAGTTGCTAATCTTTACTTTAAAAATGTGTTAAATGAAAATAATATTAAAACACAAGTATTTATTTATCGTTAAATTGTTACGGCGTGCCTTAAGCACAATATGGCGTTTTCAAAATCCCAGTTCGTCTCCCTCTAAACTAAATTTATCTCATCTTTTATAGAGAAGCAAGCTTGAACATGTATTCCAAAAAATGTCAAGCTATAGATGTTCCAGTAAACATGTTTGGTATAAATGTCACTCAATATATCAATTCGGATATATTGGTTTAGTGCAAACACATGCTTGTACGGTAAATAACATGTTAATATTTTGGAATTGTACATTTCTCATGTAATAGCACACATGTGTTGGGAAAACCTTTAATATGCTGATCAGGCCGATACCCAATGCTTTATTACGTCCAATGTAATAATTAATTTTGTTAGAAACCACAGTTCTACATGTCATCTGTTAATACATGATATGCTATGAATGACACTTATCGGTATAACATCAAATTACACACACGTATAAATGCATAAATATATATGATATGCTATTTTGTTGTTTACATATCTCAGGCACGATCCCAAGAACCCTCTCTTATAACTATCCTGACCGTAGCCTAGAAAGCCTCCCTTCCTTAATATCGAATATTCTAGTACTTGTTTGCTCTCCACTTTCATATGTGCCACATCCACCTATTCGCCTTCCTCCTATATCTTGGTCCAAGTTAACTATCTATCTTTCTTTCCTCCTATAACTTGGTCCATGCGAACTCTCCTATACTTTTATTTTCAATCTTACTATATCTTGCTCCTTGCTCCATTTCGTCTCTATCGAATATTCTATTACTTGTTTGCTCTCCACTTTCATATGTGCCACATCCACCTATTCGCCTTCCTCCTATATCGTGATCCATGTTATCTCTCTAAACCTCCTATACTTCTATATCTCGGTCCATATTATCTCTCTAGTTCCTTGCTCCATTTCGTCTCTATCGAGTATTTTAGTTCTTGTTTTCTCTCCATATCTCTTCATCTTCATATGTGCCACATCCGCCTATTCTCCTTCCTCCTATATCGTGATCCATGTTAACTCTCTAACTCTCCTATACTTCTATCGTCTCAGGTAATTCATCTCACCTAGTTCCTACCTCCATATACCTATTCATTCCGAGTTCCCTATCTATATATTATAAATATATTGACGACGGTAGGCTTTCTAGGCTACGGTAGAGCTATCTGGGGTTTCCTCTATCTCTTCGTCAAGATATTTATAAAAAGATTGTTCGTACACATTTACCGTTATATCTCATCCTGTGCACCAGCTCGTAATTATTGTCGGACTGGCCTGAAATTACTGACATCTAAACGGCATTATCCACTGCATAATACGATTGAATAATAGGCAATTATCCCTTTCTTGTTGAGATTTTGTCCGGATATTTCTGTTGTCACTTTTGTGAGTTTGTAGATCGCATAAACATCGTTTAACAACTGATGACAATTAATTATTCAAATTATTTCGGTAGCAGCAGTGGTATTTGTACGTAAAAACATGCATTGGTTAGTTCTGCTTTGCATTTCGAGATGCATTTGTTTTTCAGCTGGTCACAAACGCTTACATATGTCCGCAATAAAAACAATTTTCTTCCAGGAGGGTTAAATAAAACGTATGCAATCGGAGATACTGTCCATGCTTTAGTGACTGTTTAGTGATGGCTACGGAATTCGAAAACATACAGGCGGTGATCAACTAAGAGCAACCATAGAAACCAGTACATTGCGCGCCTCGGCTCCTTGTGTGGTAACTGATATTGGAGATGGCACACATGCAGTCCAATGTGAAGCCACGTGGAGCGGAACATTAACTCTTGTTATTAATTTGGCTTACACCAGGGAGACCGTATCCAGCATTTATCGAATTCGAACAAAGGTAGGGTCTTGGCCTACGCTATATAGCCTGTATCAGGGAAGTATTTATCGTATAACGGAACTAAGGTAGGAAGTGTGGCTTACATCAGATACCGTACCCAGCATTTATGGAAACCGAACAAAGGTAGGGTCTTGGCCTACCTATATATACTGTATCAATGAAGTATTTATCGTATATCGGAACTAAATAGCAAGGTTGGTGTACACCAAATAGGCGACAGCCATTATATATCGAATCAGAACTAACCTAAAGGTAGAAATGTTTCATTTACATCTGACGCGGAATCCAGAATTTATCTAATCAGCACAAATGTAGAAAGCATTGGTCTATTCAAGATCGAGGCAATATTCAACGAATCATAGCTAAGGGGTAGACATGTTTGACCTGAACCGTACGAAACAATTGGAAGTGGAAGTCGTGATAGCGCCGTGGATGCGCGTTCGCTTCAGGTGCGAAAGGTCCGGAGTTCGAGCCCCACTGGAGCCGTTACGTTTGTGCCCTTAGGCAAGGCATTTAAATTCCCCATTGCCTCTTCTCTCTCCCTCGTGGCGATGGATTCCATCAGGAATGAGGTCTCGAGAGTGATTAATATAAGTTGTAAGTACTTGTTTCGCAATCGAGCTAACACAAATTTGCAACATAGAGACTGCATTCAACATTTCCTATGGACGTCGCGATAGAGCAGTGGTAGAGCGTTCGCTTAGGACGCGAAATGCCCGGAGTTTGCGCCAACCTGTGGCCGTTACCACTGTGCACTTTTTGCAAAAGGCATTCATATTACAAATGGCCTCTTCTCTCTTCCCCGTGGCGATATATTCCATCAGGAATGAAGTCTCGAGAGTGATTAATATAAGTTGTAATAACTTGTTTTGCAGTCGAGCTAAAATTTGTATAGATTATATCAGAACAGAACAGAACATAAGTTTATTCATGACGTATACATAAGTATATAGTCATAATATATACATATAATTACATATAAATAAACAAGTGATCAATAAAGCTATCGTATAGCTACTGTAATCTAATTTAATATAGAGGATGAACATTCTAGTTAGTTGTTTTGTGTAATTAAGAAGTCAAAGCGTTCAATATTGAGTTCCTATAGTTTAAAGCATTCTTAATAAATCGAGCCAAGTTTAATAAAACCTTTCTATTATCACTGTTCATTAAAGAACAAAATGTATACATACTTGGTCTCGTGTAGTAGTACTTTTTAAGAAGTACTTTCCTCAAATATGAGTAACACTGACAAATTAAAATAAAGTGATACTCATCTTCAATATCTCTAACATTTCTCTGTATTCTATTGTTAGAGAATCTTCCAGTATGGATTCTAAGTGAATGGGCAGAAGTCCTTATTAGGATTATAAATAATCTCAAGTTGGAAGGCAATATATCCAAGTATGTTTCATAGTTAAAATCATGTATACAATTACTATACAATTCCAGTACGTTACTAGATGCCTTATTAGTAATCCAAGTTTGTATGAAACAATCAATAACACGTTGCTTAAATATACATAGGAAATGATTAACATTGATATTACATGTGTTATTCCAGATATGTGAAAAGCCTTATTCGTCTAGTAATTGTTTAACATGTGTCACCCAATTATCATAACCATTATTACAATCAGACAATAATTGTGCATATAATCGTTGAAGTATAATATTTTCCGAGTTAAAAACTTTAAGCCAGTATTTAATAATAAGTATATAGCGTGATATGTAGAGAGGATATCGCCCAAGCTCACCATAAACAGCTGCATTACAAGTAATGGTTCTAACATTTAGTATTTGTTTACAAAACTTAAAATGTATTCGCTCTATTTCTTTAGATTTTGTAAAGCCCCAAATTTCCGATGAATAGTTTAATATTGAACCCACAAAAGCATAGAATAGCTGACATAGCGTTTTCGGTTTAAGTTTGTATTTCTTACAATTAGAAGTCAAATAATTCAGTGCTTTCAAAGCTTTGCCGGATATATATTGTTGATTTAGATTAAAATTGCCCGTGTAATTTAAAACTCTGCCAAGGTAATTAAAATCGTTAACAACTTCAATACTTTCGCCATTGTAGGACCGGTTTTCGTTTAAAAATACTTTACCCCTATTTCTAAAGACCATTACTTTAGTTTTACTAGTATTTACTTCTAATCCCCACTTACTACAATAATCATGCAATAAATTAAAACTATGTTGAAGCTCGTGTGCGGTTTTACCGAGAATGACCATGTCATCTGCAAATAATAATAAAATATGTACGATATCCTCAATACATATCCCTGCGTTAATATCGTCCTGCATAAACAACTCCAAATCCACCACGAATAGAGAGAACAGGACATGCGACATTATCTCCCATTGTCTTAACCCAACTGCATATTGAAAATATTCTGAATAATTACCACAATGGCGTACACAAGATTTTATCTTTTGATACATGTCTCTAATGACACTTAACAGGTTACCTTGAATACCAATATTATATAACTTTAACAACAGACCATTTCTATAAATAGAATCAAAACAACGTTTCATATCAACATAGCCGACATAAAATCATTTGTTTTCATTCAGATATTTCTTAACAATACTGTGTAATATAAAAATAGCATCGGTAGTGGAACATCCTTTTCTAAAGCCGAATTGAGAGTCTGATAAAATATTATTATTATCACAACAGGTAACGATTCGTTTATTTAAATTGAGGGAAACACCTTGGATAAAGAGCTTACTAAAGTTGCATCGCCCTTTTTATATAAAGGAATAATAGTGCGCTCAGTCCATTTATCCGGGAAGTAACCAGAGTCAAGAATTGCAAGACAATAATTATATCAATACTATCTACTAAAATTATTTATATTCATTTAATATTGCATCACTACCAGCTGCCTTTTCACGCTTCAAACATTTTATAGCATCAATAACTTCTTGAGCAGAAATATAACTATCTAGCTCATCAACATTACAATTTAAATCATTAAAATCCTGTGTATTACAAACATCTTCCGCCTCAGCATTATTACATGGCAACGTATCTGCGCTCAAACCGGCAAAATAATGTTTAAAGTCCTCGAGCGAAATAGATTTACTAGTATGTATACATTTCTTTTAAAAACAATTCCAAAATTGTTTTGGTTTAGCATGATTTAGCCGCTCTATATCATTAATATGCTTGGCTTCAAATAATTGACGTTTTCTACGGCATAAGTCCTTATAATCGTTCTTATATTTACAAAACTGTTCCCGACTACACTCAGATTTTAATCTATTAAAAACATTTAGAGCGTCTATATAACGTCGCCTAGCAACCGTACACTATATCTAACATTCATCAACTCAGAACGTATGCAGGAGAGTTCGGCTAAACCAGAGAGGCGATATCCAATATTTATCATATCACAGTAAAGGTACGAACGCTTTCTTTCAAAATTGAGATTGTAGCCTGCATTTATTGAATCACAACAAAGGTGAGTCGATGTACCCAGCATTTGCTGAATCAACATTAAGGTAGACATGTATTTCTTATACGCTATATATCATTCGAAGAAATTGTATCTCTACAATACCCCGGTATCCTTTTCAACTTAATTGAAATTCGAACTAAGTTTTCAGATTATTGTTTCTTTGTTTTTCGGGTGTAGCTGATGTAATATGGCGACTCTCCAGCTATTATTGGTGGGGAAGAAGAACACGCCCCCCTCCGAGCAGTATATCCGATCACTCCCCACAGTGGTGAGAGGCAAGTGATTTGAAGTCAACGACTTTAACCACTCATCACTGCTTTCCGATTATACCCCAGTATACATAGCTGGATACACGCCAGAAATTATGGCTACCTGATCACGCTTCTTTATTGTCAGCAAAAGTAGAAGCTATTTATTTAGCCTTGAATTTTGCTGATGCGTCACTTTGTATAAAATGTATGAATTGCAGACCATTTGTCAGTATTAAAATGAATGAATGGTGTTTTACGGCGCATCGACATCTAAGGTCATGTAGCGCGCATTAAAGTTATGTTTATTGTCGAGTGTATGAAATAAAATTCTATATAAGTATATGCATTACGTAAAAATTAATACTAAGAAGTTATAAAGACGTAAGATTAATTACAGGTAATATATGAATGAATGATTACTACAAAGGCATGATTAACAATTGATATCACAGCTTATTATAAATTCCTATTGCCTTGATAAATAGTATCAGTATTACAATCAATAGGCGCAATGAACATTAAATATCACAATATTCACAAATCACTTATTCAACATACATATATTACATTGACCAATTCATATTTGTTATTCGTGGCAATGGAATGGCTGACCAAAGTGCAAAAGATGCACTAAGATACCATGCACATATGCTAGACAATCGATTCTTGATTACATTACCATAAAACATGGAATTGCATATAATACAAAACTAAGTAATTAAAGAAAATATTGGCGAATACTCTTCTGTTTATCGCTCTACTCATAGAGACGAAACAGTAATATTACGACTGAGACTGGGACATACCCTTTTTAATAATTCATTTACCAATTTGACTAACTCAGTTTACTGACAAAAGAGGATCCACCATGGCGTTTACCATGGCATTGCCCTATAAATATAGAACACATCCTGATTTGCTGTGTCGATTGATCAAGAAATATTATACAGTTACTATGAAAAACATGTTTCGACACATTTGATTTTAAATGTATCATTGAATTTTTAAACGTATCACATTTCCCCCATAAAATATAGATTGTACTGCTTAAAAAATTGGATTTACAACTGACGGACACTTTTGTCGTTACATTTTTACTAATCTATAAATCTATAAATTGCAATACACCTGACACTTTGGCAATACATTTTTACTACTCATTTTACATAATATATTTAACCTGGTGCGATAAACTACTAGCCTGTAATGTGCCGATGAGCAGACAAGCCATATTCACTCACTCACTCACTACAATCACTCACTAACACGCTCCTCACTTACTCACTCTCCCATACATTGTGTGTGTTCATAGTGCGAGGTAATGCAATAGCAATGCAAATAAAAATGTATGTGGGTCCTCTTAAGTAGTTGTATCTGTTATTATCGTTGTTTCCTTTGCAAATCATGCTATATATTTGCATCCACGTTCTAAATTGCTAAATTACTATATACACCTCGAGTTCTCAACAGATATACAACAATATATCCAATGTATACCTATATATATGTAAAGAGTTGTGATCAATTAATTAACTTGATTTTAGTAAAATCACAATTATCCTACCACAACATTAAAAACCAAAAAAGGATTCCATAGGACCGATATACATTTCGGGATAAATCAGACTTTATCTTCCAAAGTAGGTAATAGAAAGACTACGAAGTCGCTAATTCCATGCATAAATGACATTAAGTACTGCATAGTATAGCAAAGACTTTCTGTCTTTGGTGAAACAATCCATCGTAGTTTCTTGCACACATATATTAGTTTACATACCAGATACATTTTCAGATACTAGCGACCAGGATTATCCATGGATTGTACAAAGGTAGAACATTGTCCGAGGAAACGATATGCCATCCTAACCAGACATACCTTCTACAGCTGACAAACTACACCGAACTCTGCAACATGACCTATATGAACTCTGGGATGCCATATTATTGCGGGAAACCACGTGATATACATTTATCGTGTCAAGATTGGCTACAAATCAAGACACCTGAACCGTATCCCGAACTTCCAGTCACAGAATGTGAACAAAGCCTACTCAAGACGTAAATACATGTATACGTTTTTATGTACTGTTAATCGGACATTTCAAAATAGGGGCATGTACACGAGTAGAACCACCGACCTTCCGTAAGCCAGCTGGATAGCTTCCTCATATGAAATAATGCGTCAACCACAGTTTGATTCAAACATACAGCGGTGAGGGGCAAGTGATTTGAAGTCAATCACCGTAACTATTTGACAACGGGTACCCATATTAATACATGTTAACCGTGATAAAATCAACAACCTCTAAGCTTTCATGTGTAAATGCGTTCACTTTATTACTTGTATTCTTACTGATTGAGGCCGGTAGAACTGTAATTACTACATCTAGACTCACATCCGATCCCGATTTTGAACTGGTTTAAACAATATTTATTGCAAAACATAAATCACATATCACATGAAACGACATACATAATACTCAATGCAAACAATCAAGTACTTTTATGAAGTTAGCTTTTATAAAAACCTTATTCTTTGAATTTGAATTGTCAGATTAACTATTCAGCAACATGGTAAACCAAAAGATAATAGCATGCAAGTCAGCATAGATGTAAGATCCATGCTCCTCATTGACTGATTCAAACTTTTCATCGGCATTCTTTCGATATTTTGTCTGATAATTGAGTCACTTTACTAGAGAATCTCTGATCCAACCCGGACTGGGGACTGAAGGCTTCCATATACACTTCAAACAGAACACATGTATCGTATACCCCTAATAAACGAAACACAGGTTGCTTTTTTATTTATTTTATTTTGAGATTTCAGGGGACAGCAGTTGTTAAAGCAAAAGCTTAATATCAAGGTATTAACCAGACCCAGTCCTAGTGACCGAGAGAGCATATCTATGGTAGGCTTACCTTCTACCCCATGCTCACAATACAACATTGCAAGGCTATGGAGCACAAGGGAGCCGACAGGATTCCTCTATGGAGGAAAGTGGAAGCTAAGACATTGCTTAGGTAAATAAAGACAAATCACATCAGCACATCGAACCACATATTTTAATTCACTTGCAGTAATACTTCTCTCATTTGTTTTCATAAAATCAATAGTATGCAATTATAAGCGACACAATTACAATTTTCGTCTTATATGAAACATGATTGTTGATTATAAACACAAAGCTTTTGTTCCGACCTGATTCGTAAGTAGAATCAATGTTTTTATAGGAATTTTACCAGATCGTTTCCATAGGATTTTCGAATACAGAATACGTAAGTTTTGCTCACCATGACAACTCTTATAACATAAGGGGATTGGCTAACTTTAAAAAAGGCAGCAAATGTTGCAATATTTAGATTTTTAATCTTTAAATATTTAGATCGATAAATTCATGTTGGTGATGACTTCAATACTGCAATCTACATACAAATAGACAAATAGAATGACAGAATAATACACATAAAAATTGCATATAAACAATTAACGAATTAATGAATTAATGAAAAACTATTCGTTGATGGACATTTGGAGAACATTAAACTCAACAAAACTCCAACATACATGGCACTCAGATACAAAACCCAACATACATGGCACTCAGATACAAAACCCAGCATACATGGCACTCAGATACAAAACCCAACATACATGGCACTCAGATACAAAACCCAGCATACATGGCACTCAGATACAAAACTCCAACATACATGGCACTCAGATACAAAACCCAACATACATGGCACTCAGATACAAAACCCAACATACATGGCACTCAGATACAAAACCCAGCATACATGGCACTCAGATACAAAACCCAGCATCCATGGCACTCAGATACAAAACCCAGCATACATGTCACTCAGATACAAAACTCCAGCATACATGGCACTCAGATACAAAACCCAGCATACATGGCACTCAGATACAAAACCCAACATACATGACACTCAGATACAAAACCCAGCATATGTAGTACACTAGATTTCTTTTTCTTATCATACATTGTGTTGTAAATATCGCAAAGCACAGTAAAATAAACACCGATCATTCTATTGTTGAATTAAGTATTAAATATCTAAATGAAAATAAAGACACATGTTATGTGAAAATAAATAACAGTCTTTTAAAGGACGATAAATATCAAATAAATTTCAAAAACGGCCTAACAGAGAAATAAAATAGGTAAATATAGGTAAAATGCAATCGCCAATATTCTATGTGACCTGTTTAAACTTGATTTATTTTACAACGATTGCGAAACAAGTTGTAACAACTTATATTAATCACTCTCTTTGGTGCGGATGAAAGAGTATATTTGGCCATTCGTGTGAGAGGAAACCGGAGTACCCGGAGAAAACTCACCTGTCCGATCTGGCGACAACCCATCTCACATACCTTCGGGTCCGACGATCGGACCCGAGTTGCATTTGTGAGTAAAATATCTACTAAATATATTGCGAACTGATTAAAAAGAGTTATAACTCCCATAATAAACTATGTACACACTAGATTTCTCAAAGATAGATAGATATAGTTGCGAAAATGTAATTTTATTTTTTGAAACTGTAGAATATCTTAATTTCGTTGACTTTGAAACGGCATTCGATAGTATCGTCCATGGCGTTGTGATTAACTGTGTAACGCATTTCAATTGCGATAACTATATTAGTAATGGGTGAACTTTTCTAGTATCCTTATTAACACCGGCTATCTATATGGTGATATTCAAATCCAACGTGTCCGTTATCATCTTCACTATTTATACGTTTCATAAAATCATTATCCAATTGTATAGCTAAAACACAGCCATAAAAGGTATTGCTGTAATGATTATTATTTGCCAACGATGGAACCTTCTTAAATATCTCCGGGTAGGTACATTAAGAAACATAAATGTTGGCGCGATAAAAGATTTACTTGGACTTCAGAATCAGTAAATACACTTATAATTGCATTCACTAAATATTTAGAACAAAATATACTCCGATTTTTAGAACTAAAACAATAAAGCTTTAAAAACTGTCTTAAAAAGTAGTGGATGCATAGAAAAAAACTTACACTGCTTGGATAAATTACAGTAATTAAGACGTTTGCTTTACCAAATTTAATTTACTCCTCCAATCCCTCAGACTAATAAAGAAATCCCCAAATGTATGTATGGTTTTACATGGGAAGATAGTCCTGAAAAGTTCAAACGAGATTTATTCTAGATTTTGAAATAAGAAGGTTAAACCGATTGATATTAAAACGTTCTTAGCTTCCATAAAGGCATGTTAGGTGAAACAAATAGTTGATACAAATAATATAAAGGCGATTGGAAACGTTTTACTAACATAAACCGTTACATACCATGAGCAAAATTAGAAACTTAACTAAATCTTAAAATTATTTGCAAATGGAAGCAATCTTAACGTTAGCATTTTACCTGTTTGACAAGGTACATCACTACTTGTATTTAATGAAAAGGGTATTTTCTAAATACATTATATACATGTATTGTTAACACTTGTTGATACTCATGAATATATGAATGTATATTCTCGCACACATACTGGCCAATACACATGCTTGCAGCTAGTTCCGAATGAACATCAAATGGTGTTGTGATAGTGATGTTTTGAATTATTCGTTTTGCTGCTTAAAGCAGAAGCAGAAATTAATATTTTTAATAATTGTCTATTTTCAATATTTATACAATTTTCACTCGGAATGCTTATTATCTATGTTATTATTGCAATATGCATAGTAGCCTGTCTACAGGCGTTGACATATTTTACCTTGTTCGTCATATATATATATTAAACACCCAATCCGTTAGCTGAGCCATATGGAGTTTTAATTAATATCAACTGATACATCGACATACTGGAACCCAGGCTATATACATAGATCTACATGTAATTTCAATTAATTAAAAACAAATGTAGTTTGTAATAATAATTTAAGTGTTCTGTGACATCGTTGTCAATTAACTTAAGGTAATATTGTATGATTACAGGTATGGAAGATAATCGATACATGCAATGTTTGAAAAACAGGAGATTATATATGATTGGTGATTCTACACTGAGAGGCTGGTATGGTAGAATACTCAAACGCCTCCAATGTCAGTCAATCACGGAGAAATGGACAACAGAAACATGGCGTAAACCCTCTGAATGTGTCAATAACCAGAGCAATTTTCGAGTTGGTTGGTACCCGCATAGTCAACCGTTTAACGTGGGCAAAGATTGGGACGTTGTAAAGTACACGTTATACTCAGCTGCGCGGCGCATAGACAATATACCAAGTACTGAGCGAGCTATAGTCGTTATACATATATATTTGCACATCATTGCCTTCCATCATAGTGTGTTTAAAGAACGGATGGTAATTATACGTCGTAGTGTCGAACAATTTTTGGAGAGAAATAAACAATCTGTCGTCATGATAAAAGGTCCTAATACATATGAAGGCACGCCAGCAGGAGACGTGAGACAAAGCGATTATTTTGGTTATGTGTACAGTAACATTCTATACGACGTGTTTGAAGGTCTACATGACAAAGTTGTACTGCTGAATAATCGAGACATTACAACGGCACTACATATTAAACGGAATCACCCGTCAAAAGAAGTCATTACAGTTATGCTTAATCAAATGTTAAGTTATGCTTGCAACTAGCCGTGGTCACTGACACTATACGCATGCGCCACTGTAGTGCTTCCTGATGCGATCTTCTTCTGGTATGAGTATAAAAAGCAATCCAAATGTTCATGAATACAACAAAATGGGATAATGTCAGCAAAATAATCCTTCCCTGCCCAAAATGGTATAGCTTTACAACTCATGAAACTAATATATGTCCCAACTTTGGCCTGAACAGAGCATTTGTAAAACGTTATTCGTAAAATAAATACATGTTTTCTGATCCATAAAAAAGTCAACGTTCCAAATTTCAAGCATTTATTGTTCCGTTAGGTCGTTTTGACATACATTTTCAATTTCCCGATGGAAGTGGCCTATTGCATAGTTTGCCATGTTATATAGGATGCACACCACTGAATATTACTCCTTCTTCGCGCTATGGTAAATCGACCAACTTTCACAGTCAAATGCTCAGTTCCAAACAAGAATCGACATTTACCGCATGCAGTTCTGTAAACTCCAGGGCTGCTGCTTGCTGTTAGACACAAGTAAGTCATGGCATCACCATCAAAGTTTTCCACAATTTTCAAATGTAAACAAACACCGGTTAAAAATGGAGCGCGTAGGAATCCTAGCTGTCATGTAGGGCTGTTTACTCATCAATGCGCTGGAGAAGTAATTCTGAAATAAATGCACAAAAGTCTTCTTTAAATGAGCACAAATGCCACAGATGCACCACAATCACAGTAAGAAATGCAAACAGTCTCTGGTTCTACAGTAAAACATCATCAAATTATGGTCTGCTTGATTGTAAAAACTACTTTCTAGGGTACAACGACCCGGAACCAATTCCCCAGTGGGGTCACACGTATATATGCACTAACAGTTTTGCAAACCTTCAATTTGCTAGTTATTCAAGCTTTTACATATATTACGAGAAACAAAACACTACAAGAAGATCTTTCGGTCGATTCACTATGATATAGGATTCATTAAAACAAAAGACAAATTGTCCAGTCTACGTAGCTCGGAAATGTACATATCGAGCAATTCACTGGCTTTACAGAAGGTGCTACCATTTCAAAAGTACTTTATAGATTTTCATGAATTCTGGTACATAATGACAGCCAGGTAGTGTACCTTTTCATTAAAGAGAACAGGAATCTAATTATGAAGATTTGCTTGGCCTTTGGGTTATTATATTGAGAGAAAGACACTTTTCTATGCAAAATAGGAGCTTTTGATATCACATCAGTGTTACACATACCTCTTACCTTCCAACAGTGCAGATACAAGGTCAGTGCTTTGGGGGAACTGTAGCTACTGTCCACATGGATGATTTGACTACTCTGGTACAGGTGGAGTAGGCGGCTGTTGGTACAATGTCTTCCCACACACGGTATACAGCAGCTGAAATTGACGGACAATGACATGATACGGCTTAAAATCATTATGAAATTTAGATTGAGTGAGTGTTGCCAGTAAGAATTCAACACATACATGCATGTAGTAAAACATTCAGTCAGGCAACTCTTGTCAACAATGCCGAAAGAAAGCAACCGCCCAGAGAACTTTGCACGAGTGCTGGCTTTGGAAAAAATTCACATGAACAATTCATTGAAAGACATCTCGGAAATCATTGGACACACACGTTGTAACCGAAATCCTCCAGGTACATCTTGACAACCTAGAAACCTAGAACCGGGAAAAGCATAAACAAAAGATAAAAAGACAATACTACATATACATGGTGTCACACAAATAGAGCGCAAATGCGAGATAATACCAACGCTTTCGGAATTCCTGGCCTCGGCTTGCGGACGAATATAAGTTGGGTTAACTTGATGATCTTGGATTTTAACCCACCTATATACTGCCATGGCAGAATAAAGCAACACTATTGAAAAACAGTTTATTAGAAATCCTTAAGCAGCTCCAGTGGCAGAATGTCTGATAATGCCTTAATGGGCTGGAGCCAACCGAAAAGGAGGAGCCTAACATTGAGATATAAAAGATAGCTGCAATTAGTGTTCATGCTTCCATACCCCCCCCCCCACCCACCAAGCATTCACCATTATGGGGCAATATGTTGATCATAAACATGGTTCATTCATGTGTCACTCATGGAAAATGCCTCCATACCTAAGAAACACAGTAAACAACGACTATCTAATGGGTCTAAAATAAAAAGAATTTTTTTTAATTTTTAAAAAAAAATTAAATTAAAAATTAAATATGAAATTAATGTTGAAATTGTCACACTTGCATCATTGTTGCTAGATATTGTCTGTGCCGAATTGCAGACGACACTAAATGATATTCATAGCATCTGGTCCAAGGGAAACAACTCCTATCCTCTTCAAATATGTAAACTTAAAATTTTAATTTCAAATTTCAAATAAAATTTAAATTTTATCCACCATGATAAAATCCTCTTCAATTCTGATTTCTACACCAACCAGCTACTTGTGTGTGAAGTTTCATGTCTGTGGGTCCAAAACTTCCTGATTTATTCAAATATAACACCAATTCTGCCTGTTATTTATAGGATGCACACCACTGAATATTACTCCTTCTTCGCGCTATGGTAAATCGATCAACTTTCACAGTCAAATGCTCAGTTCCAAACAAGAATCGACATTTACCGCATGCAGTTCTGTAAACTCCAGGGCTGCTGCTTGCTGTTAGACCCAAGTAAGTCATGGCATCACCATCAAAGTTTTTCACAATTTTCAAATGTAAACAAACACCGGTTAAAAATGGAGCGCGTAGGAATCCTAGCTGTCATGTAGGGCTGTTTACTCATCAATGCGCTGGAGAAGTAATTCTGAAATAAATGCACAAAAAGTCTTCTTTAAATGAGCACAAATGCCACAGATGCACCACAATCACAGTAAGAAATGCAAACAGTCTCTGGTTCTACAGTAAAACATCATCAAATTATGGTCTGCTTGATTGTAAAAACTACTTTCTAGGGTACAACGACCCGGAACCAATTCCCCAGTGGGGTCACACGTATAGACGCCATGTTACATTGGGTTATCTACACTAACTATCACGCGACTGTATTCCATGCACGCACCTGTATTGGCGGGGCCAGGTCAAACGTATGTTTTACAAATCCTTAATTGGCTGCTTACAGAATATACCCACATCGTGAGAAAAATGGAATACGGAAACGGCTGTGTGGTAATTATGGGCGATGTTTTGTTTTTATTTTGTAAATTTTGGGAGAGGTGACTTATAAGGAATTGTAGAGACGAATGCAAAACGTACACAAACATCTTACGGTGGTTCACGTAATTGGCTCATCTGAAAATGCGACGTAATGTTGAAGCTATTGTTTTCATATACCAGTGTATTTTACATAGAGCTTGAGCTTGCTCTCAACTATATGTAGTACTGTTGTACATACTTTAATATACTTTCTACATATATATGTGTAATATTTATTGTTCCCTTCATTGTACATGGAACAATCAAGTGCATCTCATAGAACTATCACATTCTTAACAATAATGACTCTTATTTAACCATTTTGACTTTTAAATCAAATCATTATTTATCATTCTATAGATCTCGATCTGCATAATCGTCAACATCCCTGATATCGGCCCTCGCCTGTTTTCGGCCTTTGTTTATTCACATGATTTTTTGTTTACTTTCGGCATGTGAATTAAATCATTGCTCTCAAACAGATGCTGTGGTACTTATGGCGTTCACATATTACTTATTGAAAGACCAAGCTGCGCGTAAAGCAGATACGTATTCACATTTTATTTGAAAGTATGGAAATGTTGATGTTTTCATTAATCCCGTGTACGTGTATAAACAAACGCGATATTGAAGTGATATACCATTTCACTATGTAGGTAATCCGCCTAAACTTACTCGAAATCAATACCAGCGGGCTTTGGAAATGAAATTAACATACATGTTATTATGTAGGATATTTTTATCAGCTGTGCGCTTAGCCGAGTTGTCTAGCTGGCGTATGGTATCTAGCAGAGAAATGAAGGTTCGAATCCGGTACGACTTAATTTTGTTCATACACAATCTATTTCACATTTGTATGAATGTTATATATTTATTTTATAGATTTAAAGCTTGATTGTATTTGTATTTTTGTGATATTTTGTCATTTATTAAAATCTTTATAATACTTTTTTTTATTTTTATTCTATCGTTCATATATATCATTATAAAATCAAGCTATAATTCATGGCTTGTTCCTCTTGCAAATATCTATCATCTCAGTCTTCAGCATTGTTGAAGCATATGGAATGTGCTGCCTATCCAGCCATGTCTGAACCTCCCCGTCTTTGTGATCTCTACAGCTCAGCCTTCAGCATTGTTGAAGTATATGGAATGTGCTGCCTATCCAGCCATGTCTGAATCCCCCCTTCCTTGTGATCTCTACTAGCTCAGCCTTCAGCATTGTTGAAGCATATGGAATGTGCTGCCTATCCAGCCATGTCTGAATCTCCCCCTTCCTTGTGATCTCTATAAGCTCATCCTTCAGCATTGTTGAAGCATATGGAATGTGCTGCCTGTCCAGTCATGTGTGAATCTCCCCCTTCCTTGTGACAACTATTGGACACGTGTCCTCCTGCACGTTGTGGTATGCTGCGTTATCTACGATGAGTAATTGGGGTTTGGAGGCAGGCTTGGGATCAGTTTATCGTTTAACCATTTACCGAAGTTGGCGCTGTTCATTTCTGCGTGGTAATCGCAGTAGCCAACCCAGCGTTGAAGATCAGCGATGCACCTTTGATGAATCCGCTTGACGACCAGGTGTGCACTAAAATCAAACGTTCACCCTTACTGAATGGTATCTTCACATTGATGTCATTTGATTGCCAGCATTTTTCATATTGTGAGTTGAGTGGATAAAGGTCTCGTCCGTGTATTCGATAGGCCTTCCCTGTTGGTGGTACTTCTTGATGGTACGCAGGAAGTTCACTCAAGCCACCACCACGCCAGTCCTCTCCATTAACATAGACCTGATGGAGCCACACCTCTTCCAGTTAAAGCCTACCCCCTTCAATAATGTTCTCATCGTAGTGAGCTTTACGGGTAAGTTAAGCGTCTCTTGCACGACTTGCAGGAGGTTCTGCGCTGTTGGAATGCATCTCCGCTTTTATATTAAATTATGGACAGTGCGCCTGATTATTTCAGTGTCAAAACTGTCCAGTGCAAGTCCGACCTGTCTTTGGCTTGTCACTGTTCTCCTTCTCATAGCGCCACCAGGTAGTAGTGCTGCAGCCTGTGTAATGAGCCGCCCTAAAGAAAGAAATAACTCTCCTTTCAGCTTCTCCTCTCTGCATACCTGGAAATGTAATAGAACGCGATGGTACGTCGCTGATTAACATATTGCTTCACAGCTAATATAGTGTTAATATTTAAAACATTTTTAAGGATTGACTTGCAGCCAGATTGTAAAGGCAATTCATAAGTCTCCACATTTATATGTTCCGCGGTCGAATGAAATGTAAGATGTGGTAAATATATATGGTTCACATTCACTTATATAGGAGTTTGCTAAACATTTATATTTAGAATAACGTGAACATCGAATTTATACAAAACGGTATTATATCTGTAAAATAGCAATATAAAGAGGTCTCTTGAAAAAATCTTCGCAGGCGGGATTCGAACCTGCAATTTTCAAGTTTCCAGAAGTCGTACATGAGGCATTTGCTCAGTTCATTTGATAGTCTTAAGTAAGATTTGAAAAGAACATGACATAGAAATTGACAAGTGAATAACGCTAAAAGAAATTAATAAATGAAGCCAAAATACTTACCCAGTATGCTCATTCCACAGTCGATGGGCTTGAATAAGTTGACTTTTGCCTTGTATAGTTCAATCGCAACGAGATCTTCATTTAAGATGGTAGTGGTTTTATATGTGGGTTTAGCTGCGACAATTTGAAGCCTGTTTTCTGTCTGCACCAATTCGATATTTTTATGATGCCTCACATTCTCCATAGTCTGAAAATATAAAAATTTACATATATGTGAGCATTTATTAGCACTTAATATCAATTAAGAATATATGAGACATTTTAATAGTGTTGTTTTATGAAATGGAGAGACAAAACTTACTTTTCCAAATACGGAGACATTCATCAACTTGTAGAAATTTTTCTGGAAAGTGGATGTAGCTTTCTTTCTCATTTCTGTGTTGTGGTCTATGTAGGTTTTCATCCATGCCAAGGTAGTCAGTAGTTTCTCCACTTTGCATCTGTTTGGAAGTGGATCATCTTCCGATAACCCGCAAAGCTTTCTAAGTAGATATTGCGCGTAGGGAGAGAGCTCATCATTTGAAATCACTCTACGTACGGGTGCCAAAGGTAGACAATTGTGACTATCGTGGAGATTTTTAGGATACTCTAACGAGACCTCGAGAATGTATCCTGTGCTCCCCATTTATGGAATGGATGTGACGTCAAATGCTTTCATCTCATTGTCTCCCATGAAATCAAAATCACCTTTCGGAAGCGGTTGCGTCATTGCCCATTCGTAGAGATTATTTGCATCCAAGTATTGCAAAAACGTTGTAGGCTTTAATCGATCATAGTCAGGCAAGTAAGTATTGTTTGCCTTTCCATGACGATTCGAAATTTGTGATACGCCTCCGCGAATTCCAGCTTCCACCATTAACACTTGATCAATGTCAGTGAGTAACTCGAGCTGAACCTTAGTCATTTTCAGTAGAGCAGCCCAAGACAGACCCGGAGATGTATAGAAGTGACAAGGATCTAACTCATACTGTTTCATGCATAGAGTTCTAAAGGACTCAATCACGTCGCTCAGTAGAATGACATCAGTTTTTAGATATAGGTCGTGGTATTGACCTAAGGACGACATGTTGAAAGTTTGAAATACGGTCTGGGCATGTTCGAAGTCGCTGAACGAGATATGTTCTTTCTTGATAGTGGAGTAAAATTCATCTTTGGGAGGTAACTCTTGCTCGTTGAACTTGTCAAAGGAATCCATGTAATCGTATGGATAAACTCCCTTGCGAAGCAGTAGTTGAGTCTCTTCTTCGGAATCGAATTCCGATAACATATGAGAAAACGTTTGTAATCCATCCTGAGCAAGATTTTGCACCAGAGTTTCTAAACCAGCTGGGAGGAATTGAAAGCTGTCAATGAAAAATAGGTGACTAAGGGAGAGGTATATGTAACGTTCAGTATTTTGAGCAATGCATCGCAATCTATGGTTTGCGAATTGACCTAGATTTTCACATAGAATATGTGAGTCGAAATTGTTCAGATTATGAAATACGACGGGAATGAACTTTGCCTGATGACATGCCAAGTTGCAACTGTTACAAGCCGATCCGATGATCTCTCCCGTCAGATGATTATGATGTCTGACAATTCTACTATACGTTCTATCGTAAGATGTGAACAACTTCTTGCAAATACAACAGTGCGTGGCATTATCTATGAGGTCAGCATGTTCCTCAGTAATTTGCATGGGTTCAATGGTCGAAAGACGCTCTAATATCGCTCCTTGTTCTTGTAGCAAACACTCTATCAATTTCGTGCCGGCGTCTGCACCTCTATATATCACGACAGGCTTTGTGTAGCGCTCGTCTTCACACACTACTTTATAACCAAAACCGCATACTGTCAGTTTCGTGGTTTGCGTGGTGGCTGAATGCTCGGGATTTGGCATACAAGTGTGTATTTTTTCATTGATTGTTTCGAAATCAGCATAGATGACGAAAGGCACTTTCAATGTCTTTTCATAATCTTTAAATTTGAAGATATCATTTTTGCCCGGAATAGGAAGCTCTACCCTTTGCGCTCCATGTCTATAGCAGTTTGGTTGATGTTCGCATAGTGTCATTTCTTTATAAAATCCATGCAGACAGTAAGGACAGAAATACAGCTGTTTATTATAGCTTTTCGTGCGTGATAGAAATCGATTCAAATTTGTAATCAAACAGTAGTGTGACTTTTCTCCATAGGTCAACCATAGTAAATTGACGTGATGAAGACGATGGTGTTGTTCCGTAATTCTCAAGGGTAGAATCGAGTCGTCTTCATAAGTAAAGACATTAATCGAAATACTTTCGTTTTGGTTTTCCACTTTACGGATCTGCGATAATGTGACGGGGTATGTAATCCCAGACATGTTAACTTCATGTTCGTACTGAAGGTAATGTTCTACGCGTTCAGGTTCTATCGCAGCTGGGTACAAATTGGCCAGCAAACAAAACAAGAAACACCTCTCATCCTGATTCTGAATATTCAATAAGCTGCCACTTAATGAAAGTGATCTAGGTAATGGTATGTATGTAGAACCAGACAAGGGTCTGTACACAACCGTATGAATATCCAGCTTTAAGACCTTCCTCACGTACCAACCTGAACCTTCGCGGATGTATTTTTCCAGACTGGCATGCATTTTCTGCATGGCTTCATTTAAGTCGTGCTCGTTTATATCATCTAAGGATAATGCTATATAGGTCCTACTTCTAAACTATGGTGCTATTATAGGCGAATCACTGCCATCATCTCGCTGCATCTCAACCTGCACGCAGAGATTATACTTTATTCCTCTTAATGAGCGCGTGCGAGACTGTAAGAAAGATCTCACTCGTTCTCTAATATTACCGAAAAAAGTAAGCACATCATATCGCTCTCCACCTCTAGGAAGTATATTTCTGCTCAATACACCGTTGTTTACGGCAGATTCATCTGTCGTTTGGTGCGAACTTTCAACACGCGTGTGCTGTTCACCGCTATTGTTGCTTGTGCCATCCAATTGCGTTGCATCTTGATTATTGGATGGTATGGCTTTTGACCACCGTTCTGATTTAAAGGGTGATTTTGAGTCACGTGTTGAAATAAATCAACGTAGTTTTGAAACTCAGACTCACAATGTCTACACGAAAACCGAGAACTCT
The DNA here is from genome assembly GCA_014843695.1 of Archivesica marissinica. Taxonomy (NCBI): domain Eukaryota; kingdom Metazoa; phylum Mollusca; class Bivalvia; order Venerida; family Vesicomyidae; genus Archivesica; species Archivesica marissinica. The sequence continues at coordinate 44,449,266 of CM026400.1, forward strand.
GTTGTTCTGGTATAGTGTAATGATGCACCGTAGAAACATGTCGTTTTAAATGATGTCTTCTCTCAAAGGTTTTATTACACAATCCACAAGTAAATGAGGTTAATTTCTGCTTCTTCTCTGGACGTAGACCATGAATTTTATTTTGGTGAATACGCAGATCTTTCAAATAGACGTATGATTTATCACACAGCTCGCATTTGCGTTTGCTCATATGACTTTGCATATGTTGTTTCAACGTTTTCGCGTTCTTGTATTGTTTCGAACAAATATCGCATATCAATGAGTTTTGATTATTATTCTTATTCCGATAATTTTGATTTAATTTATCAGCATTTTCATCACTACTCTCCTCCAATCCACCGTTCTCTCGTCTGCGCGAACGTATGTCTGGTGACAATCAAGGTTTGTCATACTTTTTAAATTCCAATACCGCATATATTCCTGAATAAGTCCTATTGTTCTGTATGCCGCATCCGAAATCTATATGTTACATCCATGTGTAGATATTGACCATACCATAGTTCAGAATATTATATTTTCTATAAATTTGACGACACAGTATCTTCCAAGACTCCGCCTCTCCGTGGGGTATGAGGTATGCGTATCCGGCCGCCTGTCTGTTTGTATGTTTGTTCGCCTGTCTGTGTGTTGTCTGGTGGCAATCAAGGTTGGTCATATAAATTCCGCATATATTCCTGAATAAGTCCTATTGTTCCGTATGCCGCATCCAAAACCTAGTTGTCTGATCAACAGCTCAATATATCGAAAATGACTCGTATAAACTTCTTGTATATAATTGATGGTACACGCACAATGCTACATATCTTGAAAATCCCGGTGTGAAGTGCTTAAGTATATAAATTAGACTGACGCGTGTGTCGCACTGTAAACATTTCGAAAATTTAAGCCATGACACACAGATAGTAAGATATTATCTTAAACACGCACAGAACACGCACATGAATTTTTCAAATAATTGGCATATAAGGGGGAGAAACTGTTTTAATTCTGTTTTGAAATATACGCATAACACGAGCGCGATTATCTCCCTTTACATGAGATACACTTGTTTCGCAATCGTTGTAAAGAACTAATCTGCAGAATTCACTCTTTGTACATTAACTATGTTATTAATAGAGAGAGAGAGGGAGAGAGTGTTTCTAAAAATAGCGTCCAATTATTTCGCAATCGAGCTAAAATTAATGTGTATAAACTAATCTATTTCTACATTATATTCCCAACACACAATGCCGTGTATAACTGGGAGGCGCTTAGTCAGGGGCAGTGGTTTAGTCTCATTAAGTGCTAGTGTTAAAAGTGCTACATAGTACTAATATGGTTAAAACCTGACATTATATTACAATAGTGGTACAGTGGCCAGTCGCTCAACAAAGATGAGTAGTCAATGGCTGAACTGTACATAGTAGGGGGGAGGCCATTCCAGAGACGTATTGTACGAAAAAAGAGTTTATATGGTACTGGGTTCGGGACTTTGTCTGTCTGTCTGTCTGTCTGTCTGTCTGTCTGTCTGTCTGTCTGTCTGTCTGTCTGTCTGTCTGTCTGTCTGTCTGTCTGTCTGTCTGTCTGTCTGTCTGTCTGTCTGTCTGTCTGTCTGTCTGTCTGTCTGTCTGTCCTGTCTGTCTGTCTGTCTGTCTGTCTGTCTGTCTGTCTGTCTGTCTGTCTGTCTGTCTGTCTGTCTGTCTGTCTGTCTGTCTGTCTGTCTGTCTGTCTGTCTGTCTGTCTGTCTGTCTGTCTGTCTGTCTGTCTGTCTGTCTGTCTGTCTGTCTGTCTGTCTGTCTGCTGTCTGTCTGTCTGTCTGTCTGTCTGTCTGTCTGTCTGTCTGTCTGTCTGTCTGTCTGTCTGTCTGTCTGTCTGTCTGTCTGTCTGTCTGTCTGTCTGTCTGTCTGTCTGTCTGTCTGTCTTTCTGTCTGTCTGTCTGTCTGTCTGTCTGTCTGTCTGTCTGTCTGTCTGTCTGTCTGTCTGTCTGTCTGTCTGTCTGTCTGTCTGTCTGTCTGTCTGTCTGTCTGTCTGTCTGTCTGTCTGTCTGTCTGTCTGTCTGTCTGTCTGTCTGTCTGTCTGTCGTCTGTCGTCTGTCTGTCTGTCTGTCTGTCTGTCTGTCTGTCTGTCTGTCTGTTCTGTCTGTCTGTCTGTCTGTCTGTCTGTCTGTCTGTCTGTCTGTCTGTCTGTCTGTCTGTCTGTCTGTCTGTCTGTCTGTCTGTCTGTCTGTCTGTCTGTCTGTCTGTCTGTCTGTCTGTCTGTCTGTCTGTCTGTCTGTCTGTCTGTCTGTCTGTCTGTCTGTCTGTCTGTCTGTCTGTCTGTCTGTCTGTCTGTCTGTCTGTCTGTCTGTCTGTCTGTCTGTCTGTCTGTATCTACCTTTTCATTAATTCTAATGAGGTGACATAGCTAATGTATGTACACAATTACCTCCCTTTACAATTTTCTCATAATATCGTTATTTTATATCATTTCAATGGTAAGCAATTCATGTCGGGACATATTCTTGTGACGTCATGGAAAACAGGAAGGTCAAGGATTCATTCTATTTTTAGAATGACATTATAATCTATTTATAGACTACCATAGTTAACAGAGTTTATAAGAGAGAGAGTTCTAACCACAACATATCAGTCTATTTACAGAAGTTAACCAGTCAACATGGAAAATAGTCTATTTGAGACGATTGTCAATGCTTGTACTAAAGAAGACGAACTGATGAACTTTGCTGCCACGTGGGGGATACAGGGGGCCCGGGGGTTAGGCTGTTTCAACTGCGAAACCCAGAGTACGGGGACGAATTTGTCACTGACCAGTTACCGGGAAGAATTTGTCACTGACCAGTTAGACGGAATACTCAGAAATATGGCCACCCCCGGGACCCCTAAACACAAGCGTTTAAGTTTTTGTCATTGTTATTTCAGTTTTTGTCATTGTTATTTCAGTTTTTGTCATTGTCATTTCAGTTTTTGTCTTTGCCATTTAAGTTTTTGTCTCCGTCGTTTCGATATGTGACACTACAATTGCAGTTAATGTCATTAGCATTTGGTTGAGAAAGTTATATGTCCATCTGGTTTTGCCGCTGCCTGTGGGTCCAGATATGAGAATACTAGCACACGGTTCTATCGTTAATACGTTCCGAGTCATCGTCAACGCTGGTTCTGTAGGCGGTGGTGTTGTAGTCCATACACCATCTTCTGATTCATATTGTTTGTTCTTAACTTATTATACAATCACATACTCTTATAAACTTTGTATGAAGATTGTTGCCCACTCAGAAGACAGTATTTAGTAATCTATCACCTATCACTATTATAACGCAGCAAACCCCTAGTCAATCAGCCCATTAATAAGCTAGATATGGTTATTTTAAGTTTTACCGCCCCTTTTATAGTCGCCATTTTGAAAATTGGAGACGGGTTATATATAAATACTGTGTATGTTGACATGTGATCTAAACCGTAGCTAAATAGGGCCTATAATAAGGCTTGTATAACGATGTTAAGCGTTTATGACGTCATTTCCGGTTGTAGTAAAATTCTACATACTCTCCGATACATTTACGAGAATCCAAACTTTTTTTAAATCGGCCCAGAAATAAAGGAGCTATGGTTTTTCAAATAGTTTAAGCCAAGGGACGTAATTCTTGTAAACTCTTTAAAATCTTTAAACATCTATATCTGGAGAATGGATAATCATAGAGATCTCAGAATGGTACCATTGAAATAGTATAATGATTAAACGTGTTGTTAATCTGATAACAAAAATTGATGTGTCCCTTTAAAACAATTTTTTTTATGACATTGTCCCTTTAATGCAAAATCTTCAAACATCAATATCTGGAAAAGTATACCTAGTACATATATAAAAGTTTACATTTTCTAATTGAAATAATGAGAGCTATACTTTGGTAATTATTTCGTGTAGATCTGTAAATGTTTGAACATTTTTTATTTGTTATACCTCTATGTACAATAATAAAGTATATATGTTTGAGTGTTCTGGTGGGGATGTTGTATTTGTGTATGTTTCAGTGTTATGGTGATGGGGTTGTATTGTGTATGGTTCAGTGTGTTGGTGGTGGTTTAGATATTTTCTTATCAACTGGAGCGTATTATGATTCACTATATAATGGTAGATAGATATTTATTTTTGTTCTGGTGGGGATGTTGTATTTGTGTATGTTTCAGTGTTATGGTGATGGGGTTGTATTGTGTATGGTTCAGTGTGTTGGTGGTGGTTTAGATATTTTCTTATCAACTGGAGCGTATTATGATTCATAGATAGATATTTATTTTTGTTCTGGTGGGGATGTTGTATTTGTGTATGTTTCAGTGTTATGGTGATGGGGTTGTATTGTGTATGGTTCAGTGTGTTGGTGGTGGTTTAGATATTTTCTTATCAACTGGAGCGTATTATGATTCACTATATAATGGTAGATAGATATTTATTTTTCCTCCAATATTTGAAGATTACAACATATTTACAAATAGATCAACATAAACATGCATAACTATATATAAACATACAAATTACATTATTTTCATATGTTAGAGGAGCTGTAAGAACAGCTGAATTCGCTCACCTAAGCATGTGATCATAATCGTCAACTGAACAGAAAAGTATTGTATCAAAAGTGGGAAAATAAGTAATAACAAGAGCCATAAGTAAATAAATAGTTAAGACCGTGGTGCGGATAAAGAATGAGCACACACACAAAAAATAAACAAAATAAACAAAATAAACAAACAAGCAAACTCGCCTTAGGTGAGGATAGTTGATTGTGTTTTGGTCATAGTTTACTACCATTACCCCACAATCATGGTATTGTTAAAGTTCAGAAAATACATAATACATTGTATTCTGATATACTTTTATTTACATAAATCAAATTTATAATCAATTATAACAGAAAAACAACAATGACAAATATTGAAATGACTACAGTACATGAAAGTTTCTAACAATACATATTCATAATTTGGTAACAATGGCAAATATTGAAATGATAACTGTTACCATTGAAATGATATAAAATAACGATATTATGAGAACATTGTAAAGGGAGGTAATTGTGTACAGACATTAGCTATGTCACCTCTTCCTATTAATAAACGATGACGTTTACTATAAATAGCCGACCACAGACAGGGTATATAAATCTTCGTAATATAGAATTATAGATTAGACCCTCTAGTGGGCAATGCGTATATAGCCGCATTATTAGCTCACCTGAGCTATGCTCAAGGGGAGCTTTTAGTATAACCAGGTTATCAGGCGTCCGTGCGTCCGTCCGTTCACAATTGCTTCAAACGACATCTCCTATGAAACCGCTTGGTCAATTTTGATGACACTTGGTATGGAGCATCGTGGCAACTAGTAGATAAAAAGTAGCTAAAATCGATTTTCAAACAAATGACTTCTTCTCAGAAACCCGCCGGTGCAGGGAATTTTCAGAGCCGTTCGGGCGCGACGGATCAAATCGGTCGGGAGTGGTTACTGTAGCAGACGACGTTTTCCCGCCATATTGTTTATAGTATCCCTATAGCAGACGATACTCGACTATTTACATGTATCATACCGGTTTAAACGTATAGATATATAATCATAAGACGACATGGTACCATACCGGATTAAACCAGTTTGGTAATTAGTAGCCGTTGTGCAATGTACAGCGAATCATCTATACACTAGTTCTCTCAAAGCACTTTTACCCGCTAACCAATCAAATCATCCTAAGCCTTTGATAATCTACATTTCCCATTTATTCAACTCACTTTTAAACCCGGGCTATAGAGGTAAAGATATAGAGCGTATCGTGTAGTTTACGTAGCTACATAGCACAGAGGTAAGAGTACTCGCTTTAAATTTTACGTTGTTTCCCCATATGTATGTGTGTGTAGATATATATGCGTGTTGATATGTATGCGTGTAGATATGTATCTGTGTAGATATGTATGTGTGTAGATATGTATGCGTGTAGATATGTATGCGTGTATATATGTATGTGTGTAGATATGTATGCGTGTAGATATGTTTGTTTGTAGATATGTATGTAACACACACAGTAGATATGTTTGTATGTAGATATGTATGTGTGTAGATATGTATGTGTGTAGATATGTATGTAACATACAGAGTAGATACATATGTGCGTAGATATGTATGTGTGTAGATATGTATGTAACATACAGAGTAGATACATATGTGCGTAGATATGTATGTTGGTAGATATGTATGTACCATACAGAATAGGTATGTATGTGCGTAGATATGTATGTTTGTAGATATGTATGCGTGTAGATATGTATGCGTGTAGATATGTATGCGTGTAGATATGTATGTGTGTAGATATGTATGTGTGTAGATATGTATGTGTGTAGATATGTATGCGCGTAGATATGTATGCGCGTAAATATGTATGCGTGTAGATATGTTTGTGTGTAGATATGTATGTAACACACACAGTAGATATGTTTGTATGTAGATATGTATGTAACGCACAATGTAAATATTATGTTTGTAGATATGTATGTAACATACAGAGTAGGCGTAGATATGTATGTGTGTAGATATGTATGTAACACACTGAGTAGATACGTATGCGCGTAGATATGTATGTTGGTAGATATGTATGTAACATACAGAGTAGGTATGTATGTGCGTAGATATGTATGTTTGTAGATATGTATGTAAATGTAACGTAGGTCATTTATAGGATAGGTCTATACGTGTCTGGGCATGATTTCGTGACGTCAACAACTGCCTGATGTAATATTCCGGAAACTATAAACACGCGCGCGCTCAGTCCTTTGTGACTTAAGTATCGGATGCCAAAGTGTAAAGATATTTAGGTACCTATACGAATTATATAATAGAGCATCGCGGCCATCAAAATCATACGATTGAAATGACAATAATAAATATAATCATTTTATCGGTATAATGAGAATGTGTAGAGGGAGGTAATTGTGTACGGACATTAGCTACGTAATTAGAATTAAGGGTATATACGGACAGAAATGGAGCAACACACACCGAGTCGAATGGACCATTAATAAGCTAGATAGTGTACGATTGAAATGACAATAATAAATATAATCATTTTATCGGTATAATGAGAATGTGTAGAGGGAGGTAATTGTGTACGGACATTAGCTACGTAATTAGAATTAAGGGTATATACGGACATAAATGGAGCAACACACCCCGAGTCGAATGGACCATTAATAAGCTAGATAGTGTTTTCCCGCCATTTTTATCCTCCATTTTGAAAATCGTAGGTGCGGAACGTATAATCGTTTAGTACGATTATCGAAACCCCCGGATAGATAGGACCTATAATAAAGCTTATATAACGAATTTATATCGGTACTTCCGGTTTTTCGGATCACTACTTCCGGTATGAGGTCAGACCATTAATTGAGTCGCGGATTCGTCATTGTCTCTTCGAAATCTTTCCGACGATACCAAACACGGCCAGTTTCCTCGAAAGTTCATTTTTCTTCAAACTTATTTACGATTAAAGGGACAAATTCAGTATTATAGATATATCGAATAATGATAGATCAAAATGAAGGGTAGCGTCGGACTCGTGGCGACGATACGCGTATATTAGAACTAACGTATAGTTACGTTACTTACGTTTAAATATTTTTCATTTTCCACAAGGGACTTTAAGGATATATAAAATCTTTAAACCTCGATATCTCGAAAACTACTTGCCGTATAAATAAAGGAAAGATATCGTCGGATCTGTCTCGCCGAGCTACGTCGAATTATACAGATTTCTACACTCTAACGACGAGTCGAAAAATTGATGACGTCAGACTCGTAGGCCATTTTGTTTTTCGAAATCAACTAATTCCGTTCTTCGAGAAAAGTTTAGCCTATAGCGATATTTGACTATCTAATATAAAAACGAATATGCCATAATTCATCGATATTACTCGCGTTTAATATCAAATTCTACTAATTGATACGTTCGGAATCGATTTCTAGGGTCACAACCGGTCAATTCCCATTTTTTTACAATCATTGAATATAATTGACATTTAACATTTTTTAATTACATTTACGGATTTCTGCGTCGATTTGTAGTAATTCGAAATTAATTACCCGTCTTACCTTTAGATTGTACGGTGCATTTGGGACATATTTAACAACACGAGCTATTTAGAATTACCTGTATGAATGTGTCAGAAATGGGTACATGCTGTGTTCGCGATGGTTAAAAATTTGTCTTTCATTCTGAGGTAAATTCTTAAGATTATTTGAGACATAAAATATTAGGTTAATGATGTTATCAAATTCATACAGTTAGTGCGTCCATGATTTGTGTTGGAAGATACGGGATAATGAGGTAATTAGATAGCATTCAATATTCAAAATATTTAGATATGGCACTAATTACGCCTGGATTTTCGAGATATGTAGCGCCGCGCGTGTACTATCGAGTCATTTGGATTCAGTTAATTGTGTTAACGGGCATTATTTGGAACAACGAGTATTAACGATTAGACATTTATATTATTCGTTGTATCACTATATACGATCAAATACGTGTACTTTATTCGTGTTTCATATACGCTAGGGCTACGCGTTGCCTAATGTGGGGTGACACGCCCCTCTAAAACGTACATTATGGATTATTAATAATTTATTGCGTTTTTATGGAATTATACGTAACGAGGTAAGATATATATTATTCATTTTCGCTAAAGTACATAGGTTAAGTTTGTATATAGCGTATAATTAGGATTTCTTATGCGATAAAAACGTACGTCAAGTTTGAATAATATAATGAACGTACCCGTATATTCGTTGACATAATGGTTGAAGTTCGTGAAGCTTATGAAACGTTTGAGGCCTAAGTCCGTTCTAATCGGTCGATATTTATAGAAGCGTTCGTAATTGTTATTTATTGATCGGTTCGTTCCAATTAGTCGATATTTATAGAAACGTACGCGCTTGCTATTTATAGAGCGGTTCGTGTCTCGAGACGGAACGAACGTATTTAAAGATTTGTGTCATTGGCGATTATTTATGGTTTACGTCATGGTCGCTAAAAATAACCTATACGGTCATCCAAAATGGCCGCCGCTCTCGCGTAGAGACTTATACGCAAATCTTTTACTGTAACTAGATCATCCGAGATGGACACCGAACGTTACATATAGGTACGCCTTCGTACACCGAGCTCAGTAGTTGTGCGATACATATACGTCATCAATAGGCTCTATAGTGACGCGTATACTAAGCATAAACGCGCACTCGCCTGACATACTTTATATTACCTTATATGCAAATGAGTTACTATAAATAGAATTCAAAATGGCGCCCGTTTGTTTACAATTAAAGAGACGCACTTACTACTCAGGGATCGCAGGTTCGATCCCCCGTCTGACTATATTAAAATCAACGGTCTTTCAGATGGAACATTAAACCGAGGTCTCGTGTCGGTGCTTTACACCGTGCACGTAGTGTGTCTCTCTCTCTGTATCATGCACTAGAGAAGATTATATATTGTATATTCATAATTGCTTCTCTCTAACAGACGGATCTGTAGTCCAGTGGTAACACGCTTGACTGGTAATCCAGGGATCGCAGGTTCGATCCCCCGTCTGGCTATAATAAAATTAACGGTCTTTCAGATGGGACGTTAAACCGAGGTATCGTGTCGGTGCTTTACACCGTGTACGTACAAGAACCAGAGGAGACTCTGGAATGGGTCTCTCTATGTATCATGCACTATCCTCCAAAATCTAAAACGACTAATCTCTTCATAGTTTAGTTTATACAAATTTATTTTTAGCTCGATTGCGAAACAAGTTCTTTCAACTTATATTAATCACTCTCGAGACCTCATTCCTGATGGAATCCATCGCCATGAAGGAGAGAGAAGAGGCAATGTGGAATTTAAATGCCTTGCCTAAGGGCATAATCGTAACGGCTCCAGGGGGTTCTCACTCCGGACCTTTCGCACCTGAAGCGAACGCGCATCCACTGTGCTATTACGACTTCATGAGGCGTCGCTCATATGGGTAACCGGTAGCGACGATAAATAAACGTAAAACACACACGTATTAATTAGCCTGTGTGTTTCGATAGATACATGTACATCTGGTAGATGGAAACAGAGGCAGTTTTGTATTCTACTCAGCCTGTAACTGAACAACAAAAAACAATATATATAAAAAAATTATATATTTATAGTTTATTATGCATATATTTTTATACCCGTATAAGGAAGGTAATTTATATCATACACCACGATAAATAATATTATACTATATATAGAGATCTTTATAAGTCTACATCCGTTATGTCAAAGTCGGTTATGTCGAATTCTCCGGTTATCTCAAAGTCGGATCAAAGTCCCGTTTCAGACACTATCATGTTACATATAACTGACTCCGTTTATATCGAAGTCAACTTTCGGTTATGTCGAAGTATTTTGTTCGGTCCGACGGAATTTGACATAGCGGATGTAGAATGTATATTGTTATGTGCGCGCATGCGTTTAGTCTGGTGTGTAAAGAATATGGCGGGAAATTCCCGACCTCGCACGCCAACAGTTATCTGCTACACGTACTGAATATATGAATTGACGTTCACACCAAATACGTACTTTCTTGTAAACTAACATACACACTATGTGACTCATTCAAACATGTTTAGTGATAACATATGCCATTTAGCAGTCCGCGTTGGTCTATTTTAATTATCTCGAGCGTAGTCAAATTTACAGTTATAGAAATGTACATGTCTATATCTAGCCTGGGTGCCAGTTTGTCGATTTTTCTCTTTATAACTTCTGGAAAAATGACATGATCAGAAACTCAATACGGACAATTAATAGTCTCGGTGTTAAAATATATTTATTTGACTGACCATGCAAAATATATCGACGACTGTTCCCAGGCTAGTCTATATCATGATAAAATGGTATGCAAATTGCATCATTTGGAAATTTTCGTTATATTAGAGTAATACAATGAGATAGTATTATAATAGGTCCTATAAATACATAATAGTTACATGTACACTTGGACTCTAATCGATCCGACGGAATAGCGGACGTAGACTGTAAATTGTTATGCGCGCGCATGCGTTTAATCTGGTGGGTCAAGATTATGGCGGGAAAGAGTCTGGCTTTCCCGACCTCGCACGCCAACAGTTTTCGCGCAGGACGAATATTTCTAGCGGTACGTGTCGGTGTTTGTTGGTTATTTATAAAGGTATGCCAGCCCGAACACATTGTGACGGATCTGTAGTCCTGTGGTTAACACGCTGGACTGGTAATCCAGATATCGCAGATTCGATCACCCGTCTGACCCTAATAAAATTAACAGTCTTTCAGATGGGACTTTAAACCGATGTATCGTGTCGGTGCTTACACCGTGTGGGTAAAAGACCCAGAGGAGACTCTGGAATGGGTCTCTGTCTGTATCCTCCAGCATATGCACTATCCTCCAAAAAATTATAAATGACTAATCTCGCCAGGAGGCGTCGCTCATATGTGCAACAGGTAGCGACGATAAATAAACGTAAAACATACACATACATTACAAGTGAGGGACCGAAGGTCAATCGCCAATTGAGGCTTGAACCCGAAGTGTAACCGTCACCCTTTGAATATTGTATTTAGATTAAATCAACTGCGATGATTTTGTGGTTTAAATGATCTTATAGTTCTTCCCATAATTTGTCTGTACAACATTTCTCTCTTAAATAGTTTCCAGATTTTCATATGTGTACCCTGAACACTTCGTTAAATTGACATAAACCGTTGAAATGTTTGTGTTTTTCTGTGCATCTCCCATCTGAAGATGGACCCGTTCAAGCATGTCCGTTATGCATTGATTGATTTTTGCGAATGTAGGACGGTCATCGGAGTTGATGGACCAGCACCGCCGCATCACCTTGTATCTGACATAGACAAGTATAATATTACATGCACGTGTGTATATAACGAGAGGAAATGCAGATACTAGCATATTAAAAAAAAAGTCAGAAAAAATAGAAGCTTGGGTAGGGTAGACATCTTCGCCATTTAATTCTAAAAATAGACATATGATGTCATCGCGCATGCGTATTTCGCAATGCCCATATACTACTTACAGTTGCGTAGGATGGCATAGGGGTCATGTTAAACGTCTTCCTGATTTAATTCTAAATATAGACCTATGATTTCACTGCGCATGCGCAGTCCATAACTACTTACAGTTGTGTAGGACAATATAGAGGTTGAGGCAGACGTCTTCCTGATTTGAGGTATCGTTCCATGTCCCAGTTATCTACGGCTGCATATGGCCTTACCCCACGGGTCATCAGTTCCCAGAGAGTAATGCCGTAAGACCACTGAAAGCACAGACGTATAGTAGAAATCTGGACACATGAAAAGTTGAAAACAGAAGAGTATTAATTTTTTGAACTTTTTTTTTTAGAAGTTTCAGAAATGTTTAATCACACTATTTGCTATACAACTTACTATCCTCCACAAAATTTGCTATACAACTTACTAACCTCCACACTATTTGCTATTACAACTTACTATCCTCCACAATAGTTGCTATACAACTTACTATCCTCCACAAGATTTGCTATGCAACTTACTATCCTCCACAAGATTTGCTATACAGCTTACTGTCCTCCACAATATTTGCTATGCAACTTACTGTCCTCCACAATATTTGCTATGCAACTTACTGTCCTCCACAATATTTGCTATGCAACTTACTGTCCTCCACACTATTTGCTATGCAACTTACTATCCTCCACAATATTTGCTATACAACTTACTATCCTCCACAATATTTGCTATGCAACTTACTATCCTCCACAATATTTGCTCTACAACTTACTGTCCTCCACAATATTTGTTATACAACTTATTATCCTCCACAATATTTGCTACACAACTTACTATCCTCCACGATATTTGCTATACAACTTACTATACTCCACAATATTTGCTATACAACTTACTATCCTCCACAATATTTGGTATGCAACTTACTATCCTCCACAATATTTGCTATTCAACTTACTATCCTCCACAATATTTGCTATACAACTTACTATCCTCCACAATATATGCTATACAACTTACTATCCTCCACACTATTTGGTATGCAACTTACTATCCTCCACAATATTTGCTATTCAACTTACTATCCTCCACACTATTTGCTATACAACTTACTGTCCTCCACAATAGTTGCTATACAACTTACTGTCCTCCACAATATTTGCTATGCAACTTACTAACCTCCACAATATTTGCTATGCAACTTACTATCCTCCACAATATTTGCTATGCAACTTACTATCCTCCGCAATATTTGCTATGCAACTTACTATCCTCCACACTATTTGGTATGCAACTTACTGTCCTCCACAATATTTGGTATGCAACTTACTACCCTCCACAATATTTACTATACAACTTACTGTCCTCCACACTATTTGCTATACAACTTACTATCCTCCACAATATTTGCTATACAACTTACACTATCCTCCACAAAATGGTCTGGAGAATCGGAATATGACATTGCTTCTTGAATCTACAAGCCAGTTAGGCCACTTATCACGGGTTACCAATGGCATGGTGTAGTGCGCATGCTCGAGTATGGACTTCTCATTGGACATTTGTCACCGGCAATTAACCAAACCCACGAAAACAGCTGTGGTAACACTTAGGAAATAATATTTGTCTTGCTGTTGTTTACATGCGAATACGATATTTGAGCACATGCCACTGAACCTAAATATACGAGATTTATAATGTTCCAATTCTTTGTTGTATACTAAAGTAACCAAGCCCAAGTCGGGGTTCGAACCCACGACTGCCTGATCCTCCATTACCTGGAGGCGAACACTCTACCGTGTCGCTATAAAAGCTAGCTCTATAGCGAGACAGTATAAGTCTCCCTATATACCACTACACTCCTCCCCTCTTCATATCTTTTTAATCCAGACATTGTGCAAAACCCCAATTTGCACGAAATGTTTATTATTGTTATATATAAATAGTAATGTATTATATAAATACATTAAACTGTTTCTATATATGGCCAAATGTTTACCATGTAATATATATATATTTGTATTATGCATAATAGTCTGCTATTATTTTCGCGCCTAAAATTATCAATCTCGCTTCGCGCGGGAAATGACTTAAGATGTTAGGCCTAATCTCAGTTTATCAAGGCCGTGGTTGCAGGTGTCCAGTTATGTAATACAAAGTCACCGAACTGGTTTGATGGTGTAATATTAGATAACAGGCCGTGGTTGCAGGTGTCCAGTTATGTAATACAAAGGCACCGAACTGGTTTGATTGTGTAATATTAGATAACATAACAGATGTTTAGGAATAACAGATGTTTTAGGAATTGTTATATCATATATACACTGATTCAATCATGTATATAAGAAATGGATTTTATTAACATAAATCAGACACACTAGAGCCTCACTCCAGGAGCGAGAAAGGTCGTGATCTCAATCTAGTATATAGAACATATAAACTGTATTTATGATACTTAGATATTATGGACATTATAAGAAATATAACTTATAAAGATTTGTCGAATAATTAAATTGTTCAGCCATAGAAGGAACATAGAGTTTCGGCGAACCATATAGAAGGTGATTAAAAGTTAATCTAATCAGAAACAGTGATTAGATTATAGTGATATTGAGTAATGACTGATTAGAAAGATTGGATGTTAAATATACTGTGTAAGCGCATAGTCGGCTCACACAAATGGATTGTTAAATAAGCTTTTAATGATACGATGTATATATATATAGATCACTGATTATATATATATGGATATTTCTGATGCCAATTTAAACAAGATATTATATAGAAGAAATGTAATACTGTGTTGAGTTATCATTAATACATATAATAACGAAGAAACCCCCTAGACAACTCCAGCGAGTCTACAATAGGATAGACCCTTGTAAGAGCCGTAGCAACCGAGACATATTATTACGAGAAGAAAAAGGAGAGTTTGCGACAATTGGGACGCTCGTCCGGGATTGGAAATAAAGAAGAGGTGACATATCGTGACATATTGTGAAGGACACTAGAATTTATATATGGAATATTGTGAAGGACACTAGGATTTATACATGAAGAATACAAGGGACTATTAATTAACGTGGGAAAACAGAAGTACATGCGAGACAGTGTTAGAATTTGGAAATAAGTGAAAGACGTCAACGAATTATTAAATTAATGAAATGGATTAAATTATTGGAAATGTGCAAACTTTGAATATGTGATAAATTATATATTGGATTAACGGACGAGACAGACTTCGGTAAGTACCAGTTTTCTTTTCATAGAGGCTTAATATTATCATTAAAATTATATTAGTGATTTACGTCCTTTTATTGAACTCAATTCTATAATACATTTGGAGATACATTCTGGGGATTAAAAATTTTGGGAAATAAAAAAATAAAATGGCTACAACTAGGAGTGCTAATAAGGAAACTGAGGGGCCGGTTCACCCCGACTTGCAGACAACAGGTGATGAGATATGGGACCAATTAATGAGACTTCCCTTCTTTAATCAGGCAAATCTGGAACGTCAGGGTGAGATTTATGAGAAAGAAAGAGAGAGGGAAAGAGAGAGGGAAGAAGTAAAACAAAGAGAGAGAGAAAGAGAGAGGGAAGAAGTAAAACAAAGAGAAGAAAGAGAGAGGGAAAGAGAAGAAAGAGAGAGAGAAAGAGAGAGGGATGAAGTAAAACAAAGAAGGGAAAGAGAAGAGAAAGAAAGGGACAGGGAGGAAAGAATGCAAAGGGAGAAAATGCAGATGGAGATTCGCCTGAGAGAAATCCAGAGATATCAGGAATCTCAGCAAAATAACCCCCTCCATACAGATAATAGGCCCTCTAAGACAAACATTTCTGTTCCTATTTGGACCCAGACTATGAGGCCAGATAAATTCTTCGCAACATGTGAGAGACTGTTCGAAGCTAGCCAGGTCGCCACACAAACATGGGTGGGCCATATTATAGACAAGTTGTCCGACAAGGCCAGAAATATATATGCCACTCTTCCTGTCCAAGACGCTAATAATTACGATACCCTCAAGGCCGCCATCTTGGATGAATATAGACTCTCACCCACTGTATATAGAAAGACTTTCTTCTCTTGGGTAAAGAAACCTCAGCAGACATATTCCGAATTCATTAAGGAATTAAGGGAGCAAATGACTCTATGGACGGAGAACAATGATCCGAGCGAGGTCAACTGGATCGAGCTGCTCTTGAGATATAGATTCGATTCCAAGCTAAGTGATGAGCTTAATTTGTTCATTCTGGATAAGAAAGCATCTACTCTCCAGGAATGTATTTCCCTGTCTGATGAATATAACCTCCATCGCAGATTAGCGCCCAGGACACGGATTAATTCAAATCCGAATGTGAAACCCAGAGATACAGAACACCGACCTCCAGCCCCAAGGCCATATATCCCATCACCCATTTATCGACCCAATATTAGGATAGATAATTCCCAAGCTACCCATAGAACTCCCCGGATAGAAAAATATTGTAGTTATTGTAGGCGTAATGGCCACGGACGAACAGAGTGTTGGGCAGATCCCAATTCACCTAGGTACAGGGGTACTAGAAACCTAGCAAACGGACACCAAGTGTCAAACACTACTCATAGTTCAGCCTTTATAACCAATGAGCCAGTGAACTCATATGAAAATACCGAGATGGTAAATCCATTACTTGTCAAATATACAGGTCAAGCACGCATAAATAATAACACCGCACAAGTGACGTATTTGAGAGATTCAGGTGCGACAATTAGTTTATTGTCGGCTACTGATCAGACCGCTGATCATTTAGAATACACAGGTGAACGGGTAACAATCCGCGGTGTCAATTATATCCCTGGTAATTATCCGATAGCAAAGATTAGCGTCGATTGTCCAATATACCAAGGAACATTGAAGGTGGCTGTATTAAAACACAGATGCACCGCGGGGGTGGATCTTATAATAGGTAACGACTGTGAAACTGCCCCTGTCACTGATTTGATTACCTGTGGCGTGGTTACACGCTCAAATAAGAAAATTATCCCGTTTGATGAAATTGTCACGTCCAACCCAGACTCAGAAAACACGACCGATACAAATCACAATGTCTTACCTTTTCGGAATACAATTGAGATCAATTCCCCCTCTGAGAAAGCCAGTACAGTTAAACCCCAAAATATTCCCTCTATTGACGATTTGAGTCCTGATAAATTATTGCAAGAACAGAATAATGACCCGACCTTAGCACCCCTCTGGGAAATGGCTCAAGAAGGAACACCTATTCGGCAAGGATATTACATCCAGCTCGAACCCCGACTACTTATGAGGAGAGAACAACCTCAAGACACGTCCAAAGTTCGACCCTGGAAAATATATGATCAGGTGGTAGTTCCACGGGGATTCCGTGATCATATAACGGAACTCGCCCATGACAGTTTAAGTACGGGACACCAGGGACCTAGTAAGACCCTGAAGCGCATTAAGCGCCGCTTCTTTTAGCCGGGAATCCGCGCAGATGTTAAACGATTCTGCCATAGCTGTGGGCCGTGCCAGAGAGCGGGTAAGGGACAGAAAGCCACTGTAGCCCCATTGAAACCCCTGCCCATAATATCCCAACCATTCAAATTTATATCCGCTGATTTCGTTGGACCCATGAAGAAAACTATAAATGGGAACCAGTATATCTTGAATTTTATTGATCATGCCACTAAATATACGGAATCTTTCCCATGCGCCGCAGCGACAGCTGTTGCAGATGGTCGTAAAACAAAGTATGACAGAAGTAAGAAAGCGAAAATGCGTGTATTCCAGCGTGGTGAATTAGTGTTAGTACGATTACCGTTAAAAGGTAATAAGCTGAAAAATGCCCTCCAGGGACCGTATCCGGTACACGAAAAGGTAGCGTCGCATACCTATATTATATACATGCCTGATAAGAGAGTAAAATACCGTGTTATGCATGTAAACCAGTTGAAGCCCTGGACAGGTAGGGAGGAGGGTGCAGCTCTAGCTGATAGTAGTCCGGTGTATGAGTCCCAAGACCCTACCCTATTAGATTACCAAGCCCCTACGGACATTGAGAAAGAATTCGATCCTTGCAGTCCTCTTGAATCTGTACCTAAGAAAACCTGGCCGGATATCAGTCATTTAAACCCAGACCACAGGGACGATATTAGTCAGTTATTTGACCGTTACCCCCGTTTATTCTCTGGACAACTGGGACGTTTCCACGATGTTACCCATGATATTGATGTGCAAGGTGCTTCACCCGTAGTCCAGCCTTACTACCGCATGTCTCCAGAAAAGAAACAAATATTAAAAACTGAGCTAGATCAAATGTTGGAGTTAGGAATTATCCGCCCTAGCAGAAGCCAGTGGGCCTCTCCCATAATATTGGTACGCAAATCAGACTCAGAATGGCGACCATGTATTGATTATCGGAAAATTAATGACCTGACTCGAGGAGAAGCCTTCCCCATCCCGAGATTAGACGATCTCATTGATCAGGTCGCAGGTTCGAGTCTGATATCAATTTTAGATCTTAATAAAGGTTACTGGCAGATTCCGCTAACCCCTCGAGCTAGTGAAATTGCAGCGTTCATAACCCCCTGGGGCTTGTTTGAACCATTAACTCTCCCATTTGGTTTAAAAAACGGTGGAGTTACCTTCCAGAGGGCCATAAACGAGATAATCGCTCAATCCCCGACAGAACCCATCCGTGATAGATTTGCCGACGCATATCTGGATGATATTGCTGTTCGATCCAATTTATGGTCACAGCACATAAATCACTTGGATTGGACATTTCATAGACTAGAGGATAGTGGTGTTACTTTGAATCCGAAGAAGTGTAAAATTGGGTCTGGAACAGTCAAGTACTTGGGACATGAATTAGGGTCGGGAAAAATCAAACCAATTTCCAGCAAGGTTGAGTGTATTAGTAATATCTCTCCCCCACAGACCAAGAAACAATTACGAGGATATCTGGGATCAGTAGGATTTTACAGGAAATTCATTCCCCAGTTCGCTGAGATCGCCGCTCCCCTGACTGACTTATTAAAGGGCAAGCGATCAGGGAACATCATAACTCAGTGGAGCGATAAACATCAACTTGCTTTCGAATCCTTAAAGAAAGCTTTAACCAATAAACCCATACTGAAGGCCCCTGACTTTAACCAAGAGTTCGAACTCTATACTGATGCTTCCGATTTGGGAATTTCGGCTGTACTGACTCAGACCGTTGACCAAGTACCACACCCAGTAGCATTTTATTCCCGAAAACTTATTCCACGAGAGAAAAACTACTCTACAATAGAGAAGGAATTATTAGCTATAGTGGCCGGTATCGAACATTTTCGCATATATGTAAGCACAAGCAAAACAATAATTAATTCAGATCATAATCCCCTTGTATGGTTAAGTAGGTCGAAAACGTCCAATCAACGCCTCTTAAGATGGGCACTGTGTCTCTCAGAATTTAATCTGACCATTAAACATATCAAAGGGACTCAAAATGTTCTAGCAGACTTTCTCAGTAGAGTTCAATGACTGTGATGTTTGACTTAGTAAATGTACTTGGTATTATTTCAGTTGTTCAGTAAATAGTTATTGCCTCTATGATTAGAATGTTGGTACCTAGCGAAAGAAATGCTATTTTAGGACATATGATGTATTGATATTATGATTGTTTTCTACTGTATATTCAAAGGAATGAAGATTTGTAAATCGGCCGATAGCGGGCGATGTCAAACTTCTCCCCGGGTAGGGAGGATTGTGCAAAACCCCAATTTGCACGAAATGTTTATTATTGTTATATATAAATAGTAATGTATTATATAAATACATTAAACTGTTTCTATATATGGCCAAATGTTTACCATGTAATATATATATATTTGTTTTATGCATAATCGTCTGCTATTATTTTCGCGCCTAAAATTATCAATCTCGCTTCGCGCGGGAAATGACTTAAGATGTTAGGCCTAATCTCAGTTTATCAAGGCCGTGGTTGCAGGTGTCCAGTTATGTAATACAAAGGCACCGAACTGGTTTGATGGTGTAATATTAGATAACAGGCCGTGGTTGCAGGTGTCCAGTTATGTAATACAAAGGCACCGAACTGGTTTGATGGTGTAATATTAGATAACATAACAGATGTTTAGGAATAACAGATGTTTTAGGAATTGTTATATCATATATACACTGATTCAATCATGTATATAAGAAATGGATTTTATTAACATAAATCAGACACACTAGAGCCTAACTCCAGGAGCGAGAAAGGTCGTGATCTCAATCTAGTATATAGAACATATAAACTGTATTTATGATACTTAGATATTATGGACATTATAAGAAATATAACTTATAAAGATTTGTCGAATAATTAAATTGTTCAGCCATAGAAGAAACATAGAGTTTCGGCGAACCATATAGAAGGTGATTAAAAGTTAATCTAATCAGAAACAGTGATTAGATTATAGTGATATTGAGTAATGACGGATTAGAAAGATTGGATGTTAAATATACTGTGTAAGCGCATAGTCGGCTCACACAAATGGATTGTTAAATAAGCTTTTAATGATACGATGTATATATATATAGATCACTGATTATATATATATGGATATTTCTGATGCCAATTTAAACAAGATATTATATAGAAGAAATGTAATACTGTGTTGAGTTATCATTAATACATATAATAACGAAGAAACCCCCTAGACAACTCCAGCGAGTCTACAATAGGATAGACCCTGGTAAGAGCCGTAGCAACCGAGACATATTATTACGAGAAGAAAAAGGAGAGTTTGCGACAATTACATCAACCGTTCATACGGAGCATAGCCCTCTCCAACCGAAGTACGAGTCTGTGTAGTCAAGCATGGACCCGAAAAACACTCCTGATACCATTAAAGTAACCAAACCCTAGTCGGGGTTCGAACCCACGACTGCATGATCCTCCATTACCTGGAGGCGAACACTCTACCGCGTCGCTATAAAAGCTAGCTCTATAACGAGACAGTATATGTCTCCCTATACATGAATACCATTACAATACACAGAACATAAAATACTTACACCATCTGTTTTCTCGTTGAATATTCCACTGGACAGACTTTCCACGGCCATCCATTTCACCGGGAGTTTTGTACCTTTGCTTCTTGTACTGTAGTACGACGTTTCATAAACATCTCGTGACAACCCAAAATCAGCCACTTTTACTTTGTAGTTTGCATCTAACCTATAGTTCAGAGAGCTGGGTGATTAATCCAATGCGAAACTTGTTTTCGTTCCCGCCATATCTCACGATATCCCTTGATCACCTAACGCTTTCTCATATAGCGATTTATACTAATATTTTGAGGTTATTACTAGTTTCATATCAGCATAGGTATCGACCCGAGGTAACTTAATATCAGCCTGAGACCGAACGTTTTTATTACTTTGATATGCATTTGAACGTTTAATAATCGAAACCTTCCTCTCCGTTATCCATTTATCAGAAATAAATCACAATTACTGAATTAGATACACGAAAACGATTGAAATAGTACAGCCAAACTACAAAGAACTGCTATATTGACATACTGGGACGCCACAGTAAGTAAACAAACTAGCACCGAGTGCGCATGCGTTATTTCTCAGGAACTAGTTATGATACGGATATTTCTGGTTTGATACGGGCTCGTCACCGTATCAAACCAGCAAACGTAATATCAGAATAGTATAGCCTGTAGTCTACACACAATAATCAGAGTCTGAAATATATGACATTTCCAAAATATGACATGAATTGTGACGACATGTGAATGAAACAAGACTTCTATTCGGATGTGCATTTGCTTGGGTGAATCATACGTTTGACTATGCGTAATTAATACACTAACATGCAATTTCTTGCTGCCAAATCCCTGTGTACAAATTTGAGCCCGGCTAGATACTCCATTCCTTTGGAAATGTCCAGACCAAAGGCGACGAGATCTTTCACTGTTGGTATCTGAAATTAATAGAGGATATATGTTTGTTTTGAGTGAATATGGAATATATCTCACTGAGAAGTGAGAAAATTTCAAAAATGTTCTCACTTCGAGGTGAGATATATTCCATATTCACTCAAAACAAACAAATTTTATTTTTATTTTATGATAATTGGTGAAAAACAAACACAAAATGAAGAAATTAGAATAGCTGGCCGCCGTGTTTTTGCGCGGATGAATACATTGACGACTATACGTCGTGAGTCGATAACCAAATCTGCCGCCATCTTGAATTTAAATAAAATAAAGCCTAATATCATTCATTCATCATATAACTGGTAACAGGTATTCATTTACTGCAACAGTTAAGACTTACAGGAAGTTGGTTCCAAATGTTCCAATATACATACATTGTATTAGATGGTAGCAAACAGTGGCTGAATGGTTTTACCAGATCTGTCTTAGGTAGGGTCATGGTTTTACCAGATCTGTCTTAGGTAGGGTCATGGTTTTACCAGCTCTGTCTTAGGTAGGGTCATGGTTTTACCAGATATGTCTTAGGTAGGGTCATGGATTTACCAGATCTGTCTTAGGTAGGGTCGTGGTTTTACCAGATCTGTCTTAGGTAGGGTCATGGTTTTACCAGATCTGTCTTAGGTAGGGTCATGGATTTACCAGATCTGTCTTAGGTAGGGTCATGGTTTTACCAGATCTGTCTTAGGTAGGGTCGTGGTTTTACCAGATCTGTCTTAGGTAGGGTCTGGTTTTACCAGATCTGTCTTAGGTAGGGTCATGGTTTTGCCAGATCTGACTAAGGTAGGGTCATGGTTTTACCAGATCTGTCTTAGGTAGGGTCATGGTTTTGCCAGATCTGTCTTAGGTAGGGTCATGGTTTTGCCAGATCTGTCTTAGGTAGGGTCATGATTTTGCCAGATCTGACTAAGGTAGGGTCATGGTTTTGCCAGATCTGTCTTATGTAGGGTCATGGTTTTACCAGATCTGTCTTAGGTAGGGTCATGGTTTTACCAGATCTGTCTTAGGTAGGGTCATGGTTTTACCAGATCTGTCTTAGGTAGGGTCGTGGTTTTACCAGATCTGTCTTAGGTAGGGTCATGGTTTTGCCAGATCTGACTACGGTAGGGTCATGGTTTTACCAGATCTGTCTTAGGTAGGGTCATGGTTTTGCCAGATCTGTCTTAGGTAGGGTCATGGTTTTGCCAGATCTGTCTTAGGTAGGGTCATGGTTTTGCCAGATCTGACTAAGGTAGGGTCATGGTTTTGCCAGATCTGTCTTAGGTTGAGTCATGGTTTTACCAGATCTGTCTTAGGTAGGGTCATGGTTTTACCAGATCTGTCTTAGGTAGGGTCATGGTTTTACCAGATCTGTCTTAGGTAGGGTCATGGTTTTACCAGATCTGTCTTAGGTAGGGTCATGGTTTTACCAGCTCTGTCTTAGGTAGCGTCATGGTTTTACCAGATCTGTCTTAGGTAGGGTCATGGTTTTGCCAGATCTGACTAAGGTAGGGTCATGGTTTTGTTAAATCTGTCTAAGGTAGGGTCATGGATTTGCCAAATCTGTCTAAGGTATGTTCATGGGTTTGCCAGATCTGTCTACGGCAGGGTC
Organism: Archivesica marissinica; assembly: GCA_014843695.1. NCBI lineage: Eukaryota > Metazoa > Mollusca > Bivalvia > Venerida > Vesicomyidae > Archivesica > Archivesica marissinica. The sequence continues at coordinate 44,472,939 of CM026400.1, forward strand.
ACGGTTTTGCCAGATCTGACTACGGTAGGGTCATGGTTTGTCAAATCTGTCTATGATAGGGTCATGGTTTTGCCAGATTTGTCTAAGGGTAGGGTCATGGTTTTGTCAGATCTGTATAATGGTAGGGTCATGGTTTTGCCAGATCTGTATAATGGTAGGGTCATGGTTTTGCCAGATCTGACTAAGGTAGGGTCATGGTTTTGCCAGATCTGACTAAGGTAGGGTCATGGATTTGCAAATCTGTCTAAGGTAGGGTCATGGATTTGCAAATCTGTCCAAGGTAGGGTCATGGATTTGCCAGATCTGTCTACGGTAGGGTCACGGTTTTGCCAGATCTGACTAAGGTAGGGTCATGGTTTTACCAGATCTGTCTTAGGTAGGGTCATGGTTTTACCAGATCTGTCTACGGCAGGGTCACGGTTTTGCCAGATCTGACTACGGTAGGGTCATGGTTTGTCAAATCTGTCTAAGGTAGGGGCATGGTTTTGCCAGAATTGTCCGAGAACAAAGAATATAATAAATATTATGATACATAGTTATATACTACATGTATATATAATATAATAATTAATAACTATATTAAACATCAGGTAGGACGTGAAGGAGAAATGTCGAAATTCAAATAGAATCATGATGCATAATATATACACCGTCTCCGTGGCCTAGTGGTTAAGGCGTCCGCCTACGTAGCGGGAGGTCGATGGTTCGAACATCGTTAGGGGTTTGTTCTGATATGGCCGGTTGATGAGCCGCCAGCTAGTTAAATAATGGTTACCGATTGCCTACCAGCCTGGCGCCTGGCATACAAGCATAGGATTCGGGTACTGATGTTCATAAATAGAGGTGTCAGAAATGGCTGGCCCTTTAAATAAGGGTGACATGGCCCTTTAAATAGGGGTGACACTATAATAAAGAAAACACTTTACTTTTTTTATACAACATCTGAGGTACGACTTGTAAGCGAGAGGTTTTTTTTTTTTAATTTTGAGGCCCCTTTTCGGGTAACCCCGTTTATTTCTTCCTTGTAAGCGAGAGGTTGTGAGTTCGAGCCCAATCAGAACCACGGTGGTGATGCCCTTAGGCAAGACACTTAAATCCACATTGTATGTTGTCTCTCCCTCATTGCGATGGATTCCACCAGGAATGAGGTCTCCAGAGCGATTAATCAATTATTGTAAAAACCTATTTACCTGTATAAATATAAACATACAGGCATGCAAGCACCTACACAGACGGATCTATAGCTCAGTGGTAACACGCTGGACTGGTAATCCAGCGATCGCAGGTTCGATCCCCCGTCTGACCCTAATAAAATTAACAGTCTTTCAGATGGGACGTTAAACCGAAGTCTCGTGTCGGTGCTTTACACCGTGCACGTAAAGGAACCAGAGGATACCCTGGAATGGGTCTCTCTCTGTATCATTGCACTATCCTCCAAAATCTAAAATGACTAATATCTTCAGGAGGTGTCGCTCATATGGGCAACCGGTAGCGACGATAAATAAACGTAAAAAACCCCAAACAAAGCAAGCACCTACAGAGAATACATCGCATAAATTACGACTCTCCCCCATCATACTCACGTGTTTGTCATCGTGGAGATAGGACAGCAGATCTCCGTGCTCCATGAAGGGAAGCACGACTAGCGGCGTATCTTCCGTCTCCAGGCATATGCCAATCAGTTGCATAACGTGTTGATGGCAAAAATTCTTCATCACATATGCTTCCTTTAAAAACTGGCATTGGTCCATATCTCTATGCTCATTTTCTGAAAACAAAATACATGTAAATGAGGGATCATTCTAGAGGTCGATATTGGCGAAATAGTCGCCCTAGGAACCCTGACCTCGCCCTCTGGGGGCCCCACTTCTCCCTAAAAAAGTTTTATTTTTACAATTTGCATACAGAATTTTATCCAGTAAGAGATACACTGGCCCATTATAAAGCACTGCTTCTATTCAAATGTTCTATTTAATTGTCATTCTGTGCATTAAAATCATATTTTGTTGCAATTTATTAAATAACACCTTTTAAGGACTCGATCGCGCGTTTTCTCACTTCCAAAAATTATGACCTAGAATGAACCCTGACCTAGAATGAACCCTGACCTAGAATGAACCCTGGTAAATGGGCCTCCGTGGTCGAGTAGTTACGGTTTGACATCAACTCACACCACCCTCACCGCTGTAGCTTCGCATCCCGCTCGGGTTGTCAGATTATTTAATGCATCGGTCGACGCCTCGGTTAATATTCAAATTCTCGGGGTGATATTCTTCATATTGCCCCCTCAGTAATGCAATATTTATATAATATTACTACATAAATAAACAGATGACTAAAAGTGTTGATATTGACTCGAGGCATGACGGAGGTTAATATACAGACAGGAATAACGTACACTACAGTATAGAATCTATTAACTCTTTGCATGCTGGGTAAAATAAAGGCTATAAATAGTTCAAATAGATTTAGACAGACGGATCTGTAGTCCAGTGGTAAGACGCTGGACTGGTAATTCAGGGATCGCAGGTTCGATCCGCCGTCTGACCCTAATACAATTAACAGTCTTTCAGATGGGACGTTAAACCGAGGTCTCATGTCGGTGCTTTACACCGTACACGTAAAAGAACCAGAGGAGATTCTGGAATGGGTTTCTGTCTGTATCATGCACTATCCTCCAAAATCTAAAATAACTAATCTCTTCAGGAGGCGTCGCTCATATGGACAACCGGTAGCGACGATAAATAAACGTAAAAACACACAATAGTTTTTGCAGACATTAATGTGTTTTTCCTTCTATTTCCTGGAATTTCATGATTATGACACATGATAATTTAATTTGAAAGATGACTAAATGTATCGAAAACAATGCTTATTTCAGAAGGTCCATCACAGACTGTACCTGTCCAAGGATTGGGTAAATCCCTACCTACGAGGCTCCTGCTACACCCGTGACACCCTCACCAGAACAAACATTGTTCATCCTTAAGAGCTATTGCAAATGTGAAATATGATGTATAGTTTTGGATATACAAATTCGCACCACGCATCACATACTTACTGTGTAGTGTTTTCACAGCAACTATCGTGTTGCTACCTCCAGCAGAAAGATATCCCTTGAACACAGACCCAAAGTTCCCTGACAAAATATTTAACGTGAATGTTATACATATAGGATTTTACATGAGTGGTGATTTCATACCATATTGTATGAGTTTTGGAATTTTGCTATTAAGCGAGTCTTTTGATTATTGTCTCAACCAATCAGAATCCTTCCGTGTGTTATTACACGTGTGTACATATGAGAAAATATGAGTTGACTGTAGTACATTGGATACAAGCAAAGTTATGTGATAAAATATGCTTAAAATTATTTACGGTTTAAAAAATAACGTGGTTACGGTTTAAAAAATAACGTGGTTACGGTTTAAAAAATAACGTGGTTACGGTTTAAAAAATAACGTGAATAATATTGGTTTTGAAAAGAGTAGTTATAAATGATTACTGTTATAATAATTTAAGTTATTTTGATATAGGTCTACATTAAATAGTTTTGTTCAAAATTCCGTGCTTGTAGGTTTTATATTGTTTAACACTTTGCCTGCTGAGTAAATAAAATCACATTTGCAAACAACATAGATCCAGATCAGCCAAGTGTTTAGCTCCACTATCTGAATATCAAACAGCATAGAGTCTGATCAGACGGCACAACCAGCATAGAATCTGATCAGACGGCGCATTCTGTCTGTACCTTCTGATCTGGCTCCTGCTGTTTGAAAAAGTGATTTTATCGGCCGCTAGTTGATACTTTAAAGCAGCATTACATCCTATGAAATAAAATATATTTGCGATAAAACAAACTCGAAACCGAATGTAGGACATTCCGAGTCGATCGGTCACGCATTTGTTTACAACCGGAATGCATCGTCCCCGTTTGTCCCACGTTGTCTTTTTTAATTAAATTACTTGAGATGTTGATTCATATCCCTGTTAGTTAAGTCTTTTAGGGACATGTCTACATCCTCGCGAGGGGTTCGACATTAGAGGAAGATAGATAGATAGTCTTTCATGTTCAAAATATATACGTTGTTCTACATCCTCTGTTGTTTCACGCATGCGCGCTGTGCGTGTTTACATTTCTTGTGTTGATAAGCAAATTCGCGTATACGACGGTTTATATATATTGGAATTTTACCGTTTCTGAGCGACTATTTCGAATTTTATAAACACACACACATTAGTATTTATATTTTACCCAAAACATCCTTTATTACGATGTAATGCTGCTTTAACATTCGGGCATAATAACGGTGATGTTCACAAAAATATATTCCAACATGACTCTGCAATTTGTCTGTTTGTTAAAAGGAGGAATTTACCGTGTTTAAATCGGCAATAAAACATGGTTTAGCGCGTGATATCAAACGTGACGTCATTTTACTAGCATGTTTGCGACATTTATTTACGATTTCAAAAAAGTAACACCAATTATTTTTGCTCTTTTAGATATCGTGGTCATGTTAGAATGGACATAATATATATTTATAAATTTGCGTTATTTACAGTCGAATAAAACATGGATTGTCGTCTGAGAACAGGACTTAACCTACCTAGGCATACGGTCTGCGTGATTAATTCCTACGCATCAGAACTCCAAAAAGTAACTGAAAGATAATCTTTTTTTTTTTTAAATATCTGACTACATATTTGTTAAAGGGGACTATTTGCCTGCATGTATCGCGGGACTGTTATATTAATAACGTATACCTTGTCCTATTAATTTGATTATTTCTAATGCACCACGTTTTATCAGCAGCTGTTCTTCCTCAAATCTCTGAATCAGTGTGATTGTGGAATCGTCCATCAGATCTGGAAACAGAATTCGTTAATCATCGGCAACTAACTGACAATTGTCAATGATTTACTGCCCTTGGATACTCCTAAAAATAGATTGTGGTGCTCTTAACTGTTTTCCTCTGTTTTTATCGTTGTTTCCTTTGCACAACATCCTATCCATTTTCAACCGTTTTCTCATCTTCTAATTATTAAATCTCGACAGATGTCGTACAGCATATCCAATGGATAATTTAATGTAAAAATTGGTTATCAATTAATTAACATGATTTTGAAAACTTTACACTTACCCTACCGCAACATCTGGTTAGAAAACAACAGTAAAAACAAAGGATTCTAACCGATTCCAACGAAAGGGGCCGAAATACATTTCCGGATAAATCAGACATTATCTTAGTTTATACAAATATTTTTTAGTTCGATTGCGAATCAAGTTCTTACAACTTATATTAATCACTCTCGAGACCTCATTCCTGATGGAATCCATCGCCACGATGGAGAGAGAAGAGGTCATGTAGAATTTAAATGCTCTGCATACTTTATTCTGTCAAGGGAGGTAATAGAAAAACCAATAATGATCTCAAACCAAGAACGCACACAGGATGATAATACGGTCGGTTTGGCAAACGTCTTCAAGCATTAATCAGAGATGTACCGCAGCGAGTTGTCTCGTGCAACTTAGGTCTCAAGCACGGTGACGTTAGTCGAGTGGTTAAGGTCGCTGACGTGTATACCACTTAAACATATCGAGTTCGAGCACCTCTCAGACCATGTCTCTTTATATTACAACGTTGGCAGCTTCTTACGGAGGTTTGTGTACCAAGTACATGTACTGGCTAACTGGCGCCTTTCCAGCAAAGGTTTTTTTTATACTTTATTTATTTTACAACGATTGCGAAGCAAGTTTTAACAACTTATATTAATCACTCTCGTTGGCTCAGATGAAAGCGTAAATGTGGTCATTCATGTGGGAGGAAACCGGAGTACCCGGAGAAACCTGTCCGATCTGGCGACCATCGTACCATCTCACATACTTCCCTGTCCGAGGATCGAACCCGGGTCGCATTGGTGAGAAGCGAGCGCGCTAACCACTGCGCTAATCGGACAGCAAAGGTTGGTGTCCATAAAGCCGATTAGCATGTCTACGGGTACATAAGTCTAATATATTAACACCTTTGATTTGAGCAGACGCACCTGTTATCATTGGATCATCTGCGTGCCCATCAGTAACCGATAGACTGTTCTGTGCAGCTAGTTCTGCGATATAAACCCTCGGCGAACGATAGCTCACGATCGATGGACGGTCTCGCTCGAGACGCCTGCACATATAGATAATCACAGAACTTGCTTTAAACATTAACGAAATCGACGATATGTGATACAAATACGGAGGTCGACCAGGCTTAATGGCCCAAGTCGTCTTAGAAAACGATGAATTTATGCGGTGGCGACTTTAAATAAACTTAATAGTCAGTCTTAATGGCTTACGGTTAACATGTTGGACTGGTAATCCAGGGATCGCAGGTTCGATCCCCCGTCTGACCCTAATAAAAATTAACAGTCTTTCAGATGGGACATTAAACCGAGGTCTCGTGCTTTACACCGTGCACGTAAAAGAACAAGAGGAGACTCTGGAATGGGTCTCTGTCTGTATCATTACACTATCCTCCAAACATCTAAAATGACTAATCTCTTCATGAGGCATCGCTCATATGGGCAACCGGTAGCGACGATAAATAAACATAAAATACACTCTGAATGGCCTTTTATTTCACATACGTACATGTATGACTTATATATCAACATAACGAAATAAACATGCTCGGAAATGTTCCAATATCATGACTATTTAATCACGTTTAGCATGTCGTATTAAAATTGCTTCCATACAATACGGGTCATTCACATCTAGTGCAATATCATCATTCTGAGCAGGACTCTAAAAGGATAAACGTCTGTAGATAGTCTGTCAATTTAAACACCATCTAATTGGAAAGGTGAACATAATTCTCAAAATAAGTATAAACATCATATTTCAAATAAAGCCGCTATCGGGATTTGAAAAACTTGAAATATTGCTCAAAATTGTCTGCCATTTTGAATATGTCTCTATGGGTAGCTATGACGTCATATATACGTAATGCTTGACTTTCTATTAGCCAAAGTAATGAAAACATACGCAATGAACACAAGCATAAGCAAAGTTGTTAAATAATATGTTTAGCTAGCTCCGCAAGCAGCTTTTAATAGAAATCTTAAATGTATGTCTCTTTTTAATATGTTGACAATATGAGTATTATTTGACTTTATTCGAAAGTCATGTGACTTGGTTAATACAAGATGGCCGCCTCTGAGATAATTAATCTGTCATAACTTCTAAATTTGCAATTCGATTTTCAAAATTATTTCACGGAATGCTATGTTTTATTTTTCAAGATTAACATGACTCATGCCGTCATAGACATCAATATGTCATTTCATACGCAACTAATATCATCTTTGGGCAAGTGGCATTACTCTGTAAAATACTGGAACGTTTATCAATCTACAATTGAGTTATTCCCCTTAGTAGCAACTAATTTGCCAGATATCTTGGTAAGTTGTTTATCAATCCACACTTGAGTTATTCCCCTTAGTAGCAACTAAATTGCCAGATATCTTGGTAATCAGTGGCTAGTCAATGCTCAATGTTTCGTTGTTTATCAATCCACAATTGAGTTATTCCCCTTAGTAGCAACTAATTTGACAGATATCTTGGTAAGTTGTTTATCAATCCACAATTGAGTTATTCCCCTTAGTAGCAACTAAATTGCCAGATATCTTGGTAATCAGTAGCGAGTCAATGCTCAATGTTTCATTGTTTATCAATCCACAATTGAGTTATTCCCCTTAGTAGCAACTAATTTGCCAGATATCTTGGTAAGTTGTTTATCAATCCACAATTGAGTTATTCCCCTTAGTAGCAACTAAATTGCCAGATATCTTGGTAATCAGTAGCGAGTCAATGCTCAATGTTTCATTGTTTATCAATCCACAATTGAGTTATTCCCCTTAGTAGCAACTAATTTGCCAGATATCTTGGTAAGTTGTTTATCAATCCACAATTGAGTTATTCCCCTTAGTAGCAACTAAATTGCCAGATATCTTGGTAATCAGTAGCGAGTCAATGCTCAATGTTTCGTTGTTTATCAATCTACAAGTGAGTTATTCCCCTTAGTAGCAACTAAATGCCAGATATATTGATAATCAGTAGCAAGTCAAAGCTCAATGTTTCATTATTTATCAATCCACGATTGAGTTATTCCCCTTAGTAGCAACTAAATTGCCAGCTATCTTGGTAGTCAGTAGCGAGTCAATGCTCAATGTTTCGTTGTATATATACCAACCTGTTTCGATGACGCTTGAGCAGCTTGTAAATGTGTTTCCTAAATGTGACAGCTGCAACAGTCAGCAATGTGATGACACACACTATCGAGATGATAAGCTCCAAGTCTCTACTCTTTGCTGTTTCCATCAATGATGGTTTCGGTTCTTCGCTACCATTATCACTATGTATTGTATCATTTGGCTGTGTTGTTGACCATTTTGCAATCGGATGTTCTGTGTCGTTCGTCCAAATATAATTAAAGTTGACAAAGCCGGGATAATATACCAAGTTTATACCAAAATGTACCTGAAATGACATACCAATGGATTATAACACATTTCAATGACATACCAATGTATTACACCACATTTCAATTACATACCACTGTATTACAACACATTTCAATTACATACCAATACAATGGATTACAACACATTTCAATGACATACCAATACAATGTATTACAACACATTTCAATTACATACCAATGGATTACAACACACAACACATTTCAAATACATACCAATGTATTACATCACATTTCAATTACATACCAATGTAATACACCACATTTCAATTACATACCAATGGATTACAACACATTTCAATTACATACCAATGGATTACAACACATTTCAATTACATACCAATGGATTACACCACATTTCAATGACATACCAATGGATTACAACACATTTCAATGACACACCAATGGATTACAACACATTTCAATTACATACCAATGTACTACAACACATTTCAATTACATACCAATGTATTACAACACATTGCAATGACACACCAATGTATTACAACACATTTCAATTGCATACCAATGGATTACAACACATTTCAATTACATACCAATGTATTACATCACATTTCAATTACATACCAATGTATTACACCACATTTCAATTACATACCAATGGATTACAACACATTTCAATTACATACCAATGGATTACAACACATTTCAATTACATACCAATGGATTACACCACATTTCAATGACATACCAATGGATTACAACACATTTCAATGACACACCAATGGATTACAACACATTTCAATTACATACCAATGTACTACAACACATTTCAATTACATACCAATGTATTACAACACATTTCAATTACATACCAATGTATTACAACACATTTCAATTACATACCAATGGATTAAAACACATTTCAATTACATACCAATGTACTACAACACATTTCAATAACATACCAATGTATTACATCACATTTCAATTACATACCAATGGATTACAACACATTTCAATGACACACCAATGGATTACAACACATTTCAATGACATACCAATGGATTACAACACATTTCAATGACACACCAATGGATTACAACACATTTCAATTACATACCAATACAATGTATTACAACACATTTCAATTACATACCAATGGATTACAACACATTTCAATTACATACCAATGGATTACACCACATTTCAATGACATACCAATGGATTACAACACATTTCAATGACACACCAATGGATTACAACACATTTCAATTACATACCAATGTACTACAACACATTTCAATTACATACCAATGTACTACAACACATTTCAATTACATACCAATGTATTACAACACATTTCAATTACATACCAATGTATTACAACACATTTCAATTACATACCAATGGATTAAAACACATTTCAATTACATACCAATGTACTACAACACATTTCAATAACATACCAATGTATTACATCACATTTCAATTACATACCAATGGATTACAACACATTTCAATGACACACCAATGGATTACAACACATTTCAATTACATACCAATACAATGTATTACAACACATTTCAATTACATACCAATGGATTACAACACATTTCAATTACATACCAATGTACTACAACACATTTCAATAACATACCAATGTATTACATCACATTTCAATTACATACCAATGTATTACAACACATTTCAATTACATACCAATGTATTACAACACATTTCAATTACATACCAATGTATTACACCACATTTCAATGACAAACCATTGGATTACAACACATTTCAATTACATACCAATGTATTACACCACATTTCAATTACATACCAATGTATTACACCACATTTCAATGACAAACCAATGGATTATAACACATTTCAATTACATACCAATGTATTACAACACATTGCAATGACACACCAATGTATTACAACACATTTCAATTACATACCAATGGATTACAACACATTTCAATTACATACCAATGTATTACAACACATTTCAATTACATACCAATGTATTACACCACATTTCAATGACAAACCAATGGATTACAACACATTGCAATGACACACCAATGTATTACAACACATTGCAATGACACACCAATGTATTACAACACATTGCAATGACATACCAATGTATTACAACACATTGCAATGACACACCAATGGATTACAACACATTTCAATTACATACCAATGTATTACACCACATTTCAATGACAAACCAATGGATTACAACACATTTCAATGACAAACCAATACAATGTATTACAACACATTTCAATGACAAACCAAACCAATGGATTACAACACATTTCAATGACCAACCAAGGTGTTACAACACTTTTTAATGACATACTAATGGATTACAATTGAATGTATTTCAAGACATACTTTTGTGAAAGAGTTATGTATGAAAAGTGCCCACATTTACAATGAGAGACATCGGCCAGTTACTGCCCCTGAATATTCCCTAAGGTCCTGTTAAGTTGTTTCCTCTGTTTGTATCGTTGTTTCCTTTGCACACCATGTTATCAATGTTCTACCACTTTCTCATATTATAATTATTATGTTACTATATCTCGACAGATATCCTACAGTATATACAATGGGTAAAAAATATGTGAAATTTGTTATCAATTAAATAACACGATTTGGATAAAATCACATTTATCATAACGCAACATCTTATTAGGGAATAACTGTAAAAACAAAGGATTCCAACTGAAAGGACGCTATTCATTTAGGGATAAATCAGACTTTATCTGCCAAGGGAGGTAATAGAAAAGCCAGCGAGGTCCCTTATTACGATTAAGTATGCTTATTAAACCATTATTTTCACGACATGAGGAGATTTGAGGGCCCTAAGGAGGATTAGTTCAAAACTAATTAGATCACCCTCTACAAATAAAGAAATCTATCTATCTCTATCTATAACTGCTTGAGCCATCATGTGTATAGTTTGTTTGTTTGTTTTGTTTGTTTGTTTGTTTTGTTTGTGGGTCTAAAGTCCCACAAACAGCTTAGGTCATATGGAAACTGTCCAGATAGAGGAAGATGCCTGGTGTCCCTCCGAACAAGCGCGGACCGGCACCCTGGTAGAACCACCGACCTTCCGCAAGTCAGCTGTATAACTTACTGAACTTATTCGACACTCCCCCATTGGGATTTGAAGCTACAGCTGCAAGGGACAAGTGAGTTGAAGGCAATGACCATAACCACTCGGCCACGGAGGCCCCAGTGCGAATAGGAGTGTTATCATAATGTGAGCATTGACACAGTGAGGCACTCACTAAAGATAACGATGAACAATGCGGGGTTTAGTCTTAGCCCCTGAAGCGGGTTTACACAGACGGTACTCAGATTCAAGAATACTGCAATAAAAATGGTAAAGGCTGTGGAAGTCATGATAGCGCAGTGGTAGAGCGTTTGCTTCAGGTGTGAAAGACCCAGAGTTCGTGCCCAGCTGTAGCAGTTACGATTGTGTCCATAGGCAAGACATCTAAATTACACATCGCCTCTTCTCTCTCCTTCGTGGCGATGGATTCCATCAAGAATGAGGTCTCGAGAGTGATTAATATAAGTTGTATAAACTTGTTTCGCAATCGAGCTAAAATAAATGTGTATAAAAAAAATTAAAATAGTACTTAGACTAAGATTCAATGCCTTACCGATATGTGGTGTGATGACGTACTGCCGGATATGTTACAAACTATCGTAGCGTCGGAGACGTCGACAATCTGCAGTTCACCAGTCCGTAACATATCAGAAATGACATGGATTTCCGATAACTGAACAGATCTGAATCCGTTACCCTGGTAACAATAATAATAATATTATTATTAATAATAATAAACGAGAGAACTCATTTGAACTATTAAGGCAATCTACCATGAGGCCCTCAACAAATTAAAACATGAAATAGCATAATGAAACATGTAAACAGTAACCAGTCAAACTTTCGTAGGAAATAAGATATAAGCTGCAAGAATTAATAATACGTATGGGTAGGACAACATCTAATGTTGTGGTCCGACCCAGTTGTGTATGTATGTAATATTACTTGGCAACATTAAACTGAGACTCATTAATCTCCGTCAAAACCTTCGTAAGTTTCCGTGAACTACGACCAGGACATGCGTTAGGTTTTTACCGTTAATATTTGAATCAAGTCAGTAAGTAAGTGTACCATAATCTAAAGCTATTTTACTTCGGAAATCCGATTATTAACGAAGTAAGTTCACGGAATATGCAAATGTCTCAGTTTAATATTGCCAAACAATACTTGTACCATTGTGATTGTGTGTATGTATACATATACAATAAAATATGATTAAACTAAACTAACATGGTAATTAATATTTTTCTTTTATGTTTTCCAACGAATGGTACTGTTCTCAATTTTCTCTGTCACTGTTTGAGTTTCGTATTCCTCCGCGGTTGGATCTACTTTTCGTATTTTAGCTATTTTCTGATTATCGTGAATAGTTAATTACCGTCTCGGTGGCCTAGGGGATATGGCGTCCACCTACGGAGCGGGAGGTCGAAAGTTCGAATCTCGTCAGGGCTCGTTCTGATATGGCCGGTTGGTGAGCCGCCAGCTAGTTAAATAATGGTTACCTATTGCCTACCAGCCTGGCGCCTGGCATACAAGTATAGGATTCGGGAGGTACTGATGTTCATAAAAAAGAGGCGTCTCATGAGTCAGAAATGGCTGGCCCTTTAAATAGGGGCGACACTATAATAAACAAACACTTTACACTTTACTTTATATAAAGCAATATATTCTAATGAGTATTGTTTTGTCTGTAGTTTATAATTTTCACAGAAACTAACTTGAAGAAGATTATACCGGAACTATTTCTTATTACGAACATTCACACTAAAATAGGATTAACTCTTTCACCGCCAATGTCGCATAAAAGCGACTTTGTAAAAAAGTAGAGAACCCAATCGGACAGAACAGAACATGCCGTCTGATCAGGCTATATGCTGATTGCTCTTCAGACAGTGGAGCTGAAGCACCTGTCCGAATAGCAAACAACATAGATCCTGATCAGACGCGGCGTTACGCCGCGGCTGATCTGGATCTATGTTGTTTGGACATGCTCTGAATTTAATCGGCGCTGAAAGAGTTAAACAAAACTAATAACAATGAGTATTCTTAATTCTAACACGACCCAGCTAATATACATACTTGTAGAGTAAAATCTACCTCGGGTTATTCTGCGATATACCTACCTTGAACTATGCTGCGCGCGCACCGTGTGTTGGCTATTCCATTTATACAATGCGTGTAAAGTTTTATGAATTAAAGTCACGTGATGTTTGTAAATACTACCGTGGGAAATTTGCGGAAGTGAGCTATTTTTAGAATCAGATAATCTCTTGTCCGTCTTTTTTGAACTTTTGTTCATTTATGCACTAGATTGATATTTTCCATAATAAATAACGTCATCGCACCTTACGCGGGAGGAAATTTCGAAAGCCAAATGCAGCGGAGTAGCACGGCGTTTGAAGAAAATACTCCTTTGATTCTCGTCTAAAATTATTAGAAGTAAGTCGTGTTAGAATCGAAATAATAAGTATCAACCGTGGTATATCCCAGAATAACCCTCGTGTGTCGTTCTTATGCGTGTAAGCCTTCGGCCTTCGCGATATATTTCTACGCATAAGAATCTCAAACTCGGATTATTCTGCGATACACCAGGGTTGATACTTATTATTTCTTAAATATAATGGACAACTAGATATGAATGTTTGTTTTGCTTAAAGTCGCACCATCAGCTTAGAGCATAAGACAGTATGGCAACTCTCCAGGTATTAGTGGAAGAGGAAGATGCCGATTGCCCCTCCCCCACCTCCCTAGCAGTAGTGCAGATAGAACCACATACCATCCACATTGATTTAAACATAAATACAGTCAAACCTGTGTTAAGCAGCCAGCCAAGGGAATCGCAGAAAGTGGCTGCTTAGCACATGTGGCTGCTTAATAGAGGTCAAATGTGTAATAAAAACAACATATTGGGATTCTGGAAGCTGGCTGCTAAGCACAGGTGGCTGCTTAATAGAGGTCAAATGTATAATAAAAACAACATATTGAGATTCTGAAAGCTGGCTGCTAAGCACAGGTGGCTGCTTAATAGAGGTCAAATGTATAATAAAACAACATATTTGGATTCTGGAAGCTGGCTGCTTAATACAGGTTGACTGCTTAATACAGGTTGGCTGCTTAATAGAGGTCAAATGTATAATAAAAACAACATATTGGGATTCTGGAGACTGGCTGCTTAATACAGGTTGGCTGCTTAATAGAGGTGACCGCTAACACAGGTTTGACTGTACACACATCACAAATAATACTCTATATTGAATAGTAGTCTAATATTAGCTGACAATGCGCTCACTACATTTTCATATTTACAACAATTAAACTAGCTTATAATGTGAGACAACACAGAGAACTACTGTTCATTTTACACTGTGATATACATCTTAACCCTTTGCATGCTAGCGGTGAAAATAACAGTCAAATATATCATGGAGTGTCATTAGAATTGTGTCATATTCAGCTACAAATAAGAAAAAAACATTAATGAATTGTTGTCTGCTACAATTGTTTGAACTATTTATAGCCTTTATTTTACCCAGCATGCAAAGAGTTACGTTTCATTCACTTAGTTTAACTTAACCCTTTCAGCACCACATACCTCTAAATATGCTTACAAAACGTGTAGATCCAGATGAGCTGGCTCTTGATGAGCCTTCTCATCAAGATCTGCACTGTTTGTCAGTAATATTTTACTATTTTTAGATAAAATTACCCATTTTGATAAATGAACTGGTCCAAATGTAATTTTCTGATCGATTTATTGGTCTAAAATTATCATGGAGCAGTCCATGTCAGTTACTTGGGGTTGAATGTGTTAATTATTTATATTATTTCTTTACGGAATACGAAATGTGCCTATATTTTTTTCTAAAAGGACACGAAGAATTCTACCTCTAAGGCAAGTGCATAGTTTCTATGTGGTGTCAGCATACATAAACTGAATCGAATGGTGCCTTAACATGACAGACGGATATATCGTACAGTGGTAACACGCTGGACTGGTAATTCAGGGATCGCAGGTTCGATCCCCCGTCTGACCCTAATAAAATTAACAGTCTTTCAGATGGGACGTTAAACCGAGGTCTCGTGTCGGTGCTTTACACCGTGCACGTAAAAGAACCAGAGGAGACTCTGGAATGGGTCTCTCTCTGTATCATTGCACTCTTCTCCAAAAATCTAAATTGACTAATCTCTTCAGGAGGCGTCGCTCATATGGGCAACCGGTAGCGATGATAAATAAACGTAAAACACACACACGCCTTAACATGTAACTCACTTTAATGAAAAGCTGAGTGTTGTTCTCTGACAAACTCATTCCACAGACCACAGGATCCTGAAGGACTTGTATACGTATGGACATATACATATACGAGCTCTGGATTGCTACATCCGGGATAACTGGTCTACTTGTTAGCAGAATTAGGTCATTAAAACTGTCTGTACGAGCTGGGACGGGTGGCGAACGGCATATCACTGTATTGTCCCAATGGTAACACTTGGTAAAGATCTGAAACAAAATGCAAATATGAACAAGTTTCTGTATTATTATTATTATTCTTAAATTCATATCAGTGTACATGCATGGTTATAATATTAGCATTTGTAAATATCGGAGACCATCTGAGTCTCTGAGCCTGAGACCAGGCCCCGAGGTTATAAAACTTTTCTCAGATCTCAAACTCAAGCTCAAGTGATCTGATTGGTTGATTCTGAATGTGACTGTCAGCTGAACCAATCAGACGCTTCGGGTCTGAGTTTTGAGATTGGAGACACGTTTTATAACCAGGTGCACGAAATATCATAAAGGTTTCTGCTTAGATATTTATCTTTGAGATTATTTATATCAATAACCATAAGGAGAGAGATATCGCTCAGTTACTGCCCCTGAATAATGCCCTCTTAAGTGGTTTCCTCTGTTTTTATCATTGTTTTGTTGCACAACATGCTATCAATTTCCATCCACTTTCTCATCTTATAATTATTAAATTGCTACATCTCGACATATATCCTGGGTATTTATCTGTAAAAAAACTGTTAATTAATTAATTAATTAACATGATTTTGATAAAATCACATTTATCATACCACAGCAAAGTATTAAGGAAACAACAATAAAAACAAAGGATTCCCACTAATAGGACCAATATACATTTCGGGATAATTCGGACTGTATCTGCCAAGGGAGGTAATAGAAAATAAACAACTTACTGAAGCTTGTTGGGAAACTGTCCACTGCTACCTTGAACAAAATTATTTATCCGACACAATTTCGATAGAACACAATAAGACATATTAGCTAACCCTGGCTTATGATATAGTTGTTAATTCTAGTATGGAATATACACGAGGAAATACGCACCTCTGTGAGTAACTGCTTTTCCACATCCAACATGTACAAGTAATACGTTTCGTTAACATCATGAGTGTCCGCTCTAATTGTTAATTCAACTCCTCCGCTACAAGTATAAACAACACATTGATATTACTTGAAGAATAACTAATCGAAGAAGAATTTAGAAATGCTAAATATTATAGTCTATTTAAGCAAATATAATTTGTTTATATTATTATTTTAAGTTTATTTAACGTCGCTACCGGTTGCTCATTTGAGCAAAACAACACCTTTCCTGTGCAGGCTCCAGCGGTTAACCAGTACTTTGGTATACCAACCTCCGTAAGAAACTGCCAAGTTTTTCATATAAAGAGACACGGTCTAAGTGATGCTAGGTTACAGTGGTATACAAGTCAGCGACCGGAACCACCAAGGCGGACCCGGAGGCGGACCTAAGATTTATTGATTTATTACAATTTCTTCAGTGAGCACTGAACATCAAAGGGCCATAACTCTGTCAGAAATGAAGCAAGCAGACGATATCACATATATACTCCATAATGAAGTTTCACGTATTCATACCAATTCAACACCTTTCTATGGGCGATTTTCTTTGCGGGCTTAATAAACTTCACGGAATAAAGGTATTCAAGCTATACTGCTAATATAAAAAATATTCTTTAAACTAAGAGCTTTAAGCTAAGGATGCTAGGACAAATGTGCGTAACTTTGGACGGACTTAAAACGTAAATCCAAAAACAGCCCATACATGTTCAGAGCAAAGTGATAGATAACGTGCGTAGCTTTGGACGGACGGACGGACGGACGGACGGACGGACGGAAAACGTAAAACCAAAACAGCCTATACATGTTCAAAGCAAAGTGATAGATAACGTGCGTAGCTTTGGACGGACGGACGGAAAACGTAAAACCAAAACAGCCCATACATGTTCAAAGCAAAGTGATAGATAACGTGCGTAGCTTTGGACGGACGGACGGAAAACGTAAAACCAAAACATCCCATACATGTTCAAAGCAAAGTGATAGATAACGTGCGTAGCTTTGGACGGACGGAAAACGTAAAACCAAAACA
This sequence comes from Archivesica marissinica, assembly GCA_014843695.1. Lineage (NCBI taxonomy): Eukaryota > Metazoa > Mollusca > Bivalvia > Venerida > Vesicomyidae > Archivesica > Archivesica marissinica. The sequence goes on from CM026400.1 coordinate 44,490,989, forward strand.
TCCCATACATGTTCAAAGCAAAGTGATCGATATTTGACGAAACACATTATGATTTCGTAGCTGTCGACTTACCTAAATATTGTATTATTTGGTGAGACGGTTAAGAGTTTAGATGCTTCGTGGTATATAAATCCATACGTCGTGGTCACACCATCTAGCTCTACAGTCAACTCTGTTTCATGGTCTCCTCCAGAAGCCGATGGAACGATGCAAGAGAACGAGGACTCACTAACTGGACTGTGAACACAACAATGAACGTATTAAGCAAACACTGACGTATACTACTGTACGTTTAGGATAACTTGACAGTGACGTACAAGGGCTATACATGTCAGTACAGGTAATTCAGGTCAATTTACAGTTATCGATATTATGATAATGTATTTTTTTCTTTTTAATCCGAAACACCGCTTACTGATTACCGAAAATCGCCGATTTACCTGTCTTGTGTTGTGGACATTGCCAACGGGAGTAAATATTGAGTGACGTCACTGTCAAGTTATCCTAAACGTACAGTACAGTACCAATTAAATTGTAAATTAGCAACTGCTTAATTTAACACTTTGCCTGGTGAGTAAATAAAATCACATTTGTAAACAACATAGATCCAGATCAGCCAACGCAGCGTCTGATCAGGATATATGGTGTTGCTATTCAGACACGTGTTTAGCTTCACTATCTGAATGGCAAACAACACAGAGCCTGATCAGACGGCACGTTCTGTGTCGTCTGATATGGCTCTATGTTGTTTGCAAAAGTGATTTTATCTGCCGCTAGCATGCAAAGGGTTAAGCATAATGTTTCTCATTTTGAACGTTCATATTTTCATATATTACATCTAAGCAAAACTAGCAATATTTCAGTCACATAAAGTTGCTTTCAGTTTCTGTTTATTATAAAACTGCACATTCAGTTGAAACCTGGTAACGTTATAACGATTGAAACCTGGTAACGTTATAACGATTGAAACCTGGTAACGTTATAACGATTGAAAACTGGTAACGTTATAACGATTGAAACCTGGTAACGTTATAACGATTGAAACCTGGTAACGTTATAACGATTGAAAACTGGTAACGTTATAACGATTGAAACCTGGTAACGTTATAACGATTGAAACCTGGTAACGTTATAACGATTGAAAACTGGTAACGTTATAATGATTGAAACCTTGTAACGTTATAATGATTGAAACCTGGTAACGTTATAACGATTGAAACTGGTAACGTTATAAGATTGAAACTGGTAACGTTATAACGATTGAAACCTGGTAACGTTATAACGATTGAAACCTGGTAACGTTATAACGATTGAAAACTGGTAACGTTATAACGATTGAAACCTGGTAACGTTATAACGATTGAAACCTGGTAACGTTATAACGATTGAAACCTGGTAACGTTATAATGATTGAAACCTTGTAACGTTATAATGATTGAAACCTGGTAACGTTATAACGATTGAAACCTGGTAACGTTATAATGATTGAAACATGGTAACGTTATAACGATTGAAACCTGGTAACGTTATAGTGATTGAAACCTGGTAACGTTATAACGATTGAAAACTGGTAACGTTATAACGATTGAAACCTGGTAACGTTATAACGATTGAAACCTGGTAACGTTATAACGATTGAAACCTGGTAACGTTATAATGATTGAAACCTTGTAACGTTATAATGATTGAAACCTGGTAACGTTATAACGATTGAAAACTGGTAACGTTATAACGATTGAAACCTGGTAACGTTATAACGATTGAAACCTGGTAACGTTATAACGATTGAAAACTGGTAACGTTATAACGATTGAAACCTGGTAACGTTATAACGATTGAAACCTGGTAACGTTATAACGATTGAAACCTGGTAACGTTATAATGATTGAAACCTTGTAACGTTATAGTGATTGAAACCTGGTAACGTTATAACGATTGAAAACTGGTAACGTTATAACGATTGAAACCTGGTAACGTTATAACAATTGAAAACTGGTAACGTTATGACAAGTGAAAACTGGTAACGTTATAACAATTGAAAACTGGTAACGTTATAACGATTGAAAACTGGTAACGTTATAACGATTGAAACCTGGTAACATTATAACGATTGAAACCTGGTAACGTTATAACGATTGAAACCTGGTAACGTTATAACGATTGAAACCTGGTAACGTTATAACGATTGAAACCTGGTAACGTTATAACGATTGAAACATGGTAACGTTATAACGAAGAGAGACTATAAATGACTATGAATATATTGTAAATCATGAGCTGTTTGCATGTTGTGGCTTAACGTCGCACCAACAGCTTAGGTCATATTGCGACTCTCCAGCTGTTATTGGTAGACGAAGATTCCGGGTGTCAATATTTCAGGTACGGGCGGGCACATGGCTAGAACCATCGACCTACCACAAGCTACCTTGATAGCTTCCTCACGTGAAAGAATTCGACACCCCAGTGGGATTCGAACCATGCATCATAGTATACTCTTGGTTATGGTCTCTTGTTTTTGTAATCCAGGGATAGCAGGTTCGATCCCCCATCTGACACTAATAAAATTAACAGTTTTTCAGGTGGGACTTTAAACGGAGGTCTCTTGTCGGTGCGTTACACTGTGCAGGTAAAAGAACCAGAGGAGACTCTGTAATGGGTCTCTGTCTGTATCATTGCACTATCCTCCAAAATATTTAAAATGACTAATCTAATACATCATAGAATACTCTTGGTTATGGTCTCTTTATCAGTGGGGGAGGAGGGAGGTTAACGTCTCACCAACGAGTTAGGTCATACGGCGACTCTCAAGCTGTTACTGATGGGGGAAGAGCTCAGGTGCCCATCCGAGCAGTATTCCAGGCACGAACGGGCACACGGGTAGAACCACCGACCTACCTACCTACTTACAGCGGTGAGGGAAATGTGATTTGAAGTCAACGACCGTAACCACTGCAACAATGAGTAGTGAATAGCACACACTCGAGTAGTATTCTTACTATGAGTAGTGAATAGCACACACTCGAGTAGTATTCTTACTATGAGTAGTGAATAGCACACACTCGAGTAGTATTCTTACTATGAGTAGTGAATAGCACACACTCGAGCAGTATTCTTACTATGAGTAGTGAATAGCACACACTAGAGTAGTATTCTTACTATGAGTAGTGAATAGCACACACTCGAGCAGTATTCTTACTATGAGTAGTGAATAGCACACACTCGAGCAGTATTCTTACTATGAGTAGTGAATAGCACACACTCGAGCAGTATTCTTACTATGGGTAGTGAATAGCACACACTCGAGCAGTATTCTTATTATGAGTAGTGAATAGCACACACTCGAGTAGTATTCTTACTATGAGTAGTGAATAGCACACACTAGAGTAGTATTCTTACTATGAGTAGTGAATAGCACACACTCGAGCAGTATTCTTACTATGAGTAGTGAATAGCACACACTCGAGCAGTATTCTTACTATGAGTAGTGAATAGCACACACTAGAGTAGTATTCTTACTATGAGTAGTGAATAGCACACACTCGAGTAATATTCTTATTATCTTGAACTAACATCAATATTTAGTATTATTATTTACCCTTTGACTTCACAGAACTTGCTTCCTATATGAACTGCTATGTCCTTGGCCATATCTAGGTTTTTACCATTGATTGTAACTGTACTTCCGCCGTCTGGAGGAGCCGACCGCGGTGTGATGTACAAAACGGTGGGTGGAGTTCCCTAATTGCAACAGATAATAACTACTGGTAATTAAAGTGTAAACTTTATTTATTTTACAACGATTGCGAAACACGTTCTAACAACTTATATTAATTACTCTCGTTGGCGCAGATGAAAGCGTACATGTGGTAATTCGTGTGGGAGGAAACAGGAGTACCCGAAGAAAACCCATATGTCCGATCTGGCGACCACAGTACCATCTCACATACTTCCAGGTCCGAGGATCGAATGTGGTTTGCATTGGTGAGAAGCGAGCGTGCTAACCACTGCGCTAATCGGACAGCCAACGGGTGATATAGGGAGATATATGTGTTACGAGGTTTATCGAATTGCTCAACAAGCTACCGTTGATGGCTTAAAACAGTACTTATCTTCCATTAATATTCACCTACAGTTTAATATGGCAAATGGAGGCCCGTATCTCAACTTTGTGACACAAGGCATTTAAATTCCATGTGACCTCTTCTCTCTCCCTCGTGGCGATGGATTCCATCAGGAATGAGGTCGGTCTCGAGAGTGATTCATATAAGTTGAAATAACTTGTTTCACAATCGAGCTAAAATAAATTTGTATATAATACAGTTTAATTTAATCATATTTTATTGCTAATTTATATATAATACAATTACAAATATAAACATGATAACTATATGAACAAAATGATACAACAGCAATGCTATGTCCATACTTGAACACGGTGAGAACAACAGTCTAGAAGCACATGGGCTGGGAAATAAGTGTTACCAACATTAGGGAATGGCCTCCCCAATTCATCTACAGTGTTGAATATATTAAAAGTTTAAAACACTATGCTCTATAGTTAATATACAAAAAGTAAAAAGTGATTAATATAAGTAGTAATAACTTGTTTCGCAATCAAGCCAAAATAAATTTGTATAAACTAACGTCATCTGCTGACAATCAACAATCAAGCATACCAATCACCTGTTTGCGTAATTTATTCTGGGCATACTAACGATGCTAAAATGTAATTTGCTAAATTACAAATTTGGAAACATTTTCATTCAACTGACAACATTGTCAGTAAAATAAAGTAAAGTAAAGTAAAGTGTTTGTTTATTATAGTGTCATCCCTATTTAAAGGGCCTACCATTTATGACTTATGAGACACCTCTTTTGATGAACATCAGTACTTCCTGAATCCTATGCTTGCATGCAAGGCGCCAGGCTGGTAGGTAATCGGTAACCATTATTTAACTAGTTATATCAGAACGAACCACTGACGAGATTCGAACCTACAACCTCCCATCCCGCTCCATAGGTGGACGCCTTAACCACTAGGCCACGGAGACTGTGTTGAAGTGAAATGCAGGATCGTATGTAGAACGCTAGCGTTTCATTGTTTGTTTGTTTATTTATTTGTTTATTTGTTTGTTTGTTTGTTTGTTTGTTTGTTTGTTTGTTTGTTTGTTTGTTTGTTTGTTTGTTTGTTTGTTTGTTCAGGTTTTACAATGTTCGGCTATATCGCCGATGGCAAGCTTGCATAACAACACCTTTCCTGGAGCGGTTAACCAATACTTGATGAACCAACCTGCGTAATAAACAGTCAACTTTTTTTATTTAAATGAGACACAGCTTAAGTGGGGTTCGAACCCGTGACCATCAAGGATGATAGTTTACAGGGACCTTAACCACTTGAGGCGGACTTATATTAATAGTGTTGCGCATGTCAAGTGATTCTACTTAACTCTCATTATACACATCGTATTAATCAGCTCAGCTACATAATATGATTTGAAGCGATAATGCACTTTATAGTGTGTTTGGTTATTATAGTGTCACCCCTATTGAAACATATGTATAGACAATATATTAATCCGATGTATTTTCGACGCCCAAATATGTTTAAATTAGAGAAATTAATTTGCACCAAAAATAGTTCAGAATTTCAGAAATTATGTAAGTTTATTATGATAATAATGTCACATACAAGAATGTAACAGGTATACTCTTTTTCCAAATGTGTGATATTTGTGTCTATAACTAAGAATACTATTGGAAATATTTATTCACCTTGACAATTGATATATTCCGTTTTGTGCTTTTGTTTTGTAGCCTCGTTTGTATGTCTTGTTTATTGTAAATATTTGCATGTTATGTACATGTATTGAGTGAAATAAAAGAGATGTTCTGTTCTGAAAGGGCCAGCCATTACATCAGTATATCCCGAATCATATCCTTGTGGGCCAGGCGCCTGGCTGATAGGCAATCGGTAGCCATTATTTAACTAGCTGGCGGCTCACCAACCGGCCATATCAGAATGATCCCCTGACGAGGTTCGAACCTTCGACCCCCCACTCCGTAGACGGACGCATTAACCACTAGGCCACGGAGACGGACACTTTATATATATGTTTGTATTTTCTAGCATTTTGTGCAGTGTGTATTAATGATATAAGCGACGCCTCCTGAAGAGATTAGTCATCTTAGATTGTTGGAGGATAGTGCAATGATAGAGACAGAGACCCATTCCAGAGTCTATGGAAGCCTCACCCAGCGTAACCAGAGGGGCGATGATACTTGAATCAGACGATCGTTCGCGATACTCCCAGAATCATGCCGTATAGGTGTTCACATGGTATATTAATCCGGGGGTCGCAGGTTCGACCCCCCGTCTGACCCTAATAAAATTAACAGTCTTTCAGATGGGACTTTAAACCGAGGTCTAGTGTCGGTGCTTTACACCGTGCACGTAACAGAACCAGAGGAGACTCTGGAATGGATCCCTGGATTATACCAGTCCAGCGTGTTACCACTGGACTACAGATCCGTCTGTCATGTCGATGTTGCAATGATCCAGTGCGCTTAAATGGAGCTGAAAGCACCCAACTTTAATATAGTTCCCCGGGCGCCTGTTTCAGACTTACTAGCTTAAGATACATCAGCACTTTCAATACCGTACTATAAATGAGCTTCCTGTGTGTGTTTTACGTTTATTTATCGTCGTTACCGGTTATCCATATGAGCGACGCCTCCTGAAGAGATTAGTCATTTTAGATGTTTGGAGGATAGTGCAATGATACAGAAAGAGACCCATTACAGAGTCTCCTCTGGTTCTTTTACGTGCACGGTGTAAAGCACCGACACGAGACCTCGGTTTAACGTCCCATCTGAAAGACTGTTCATTTTATTAGGGTCAGACGGGGGATCGAACCTGCGATCCCTGGATTACTAGTCCAGCATGTTAACCACTGGACTACAGATCCGTCTGAGCTTCCTAGATCTGAGGCCGCTTTCATACCATGTGACAGGATACAACAAACTGTCTTTACTGTGAACTATTAGCATAATGGAACAAGCAAATAACTGAAAGCCAAGTTTATTGTTTCTCTTCGTCCAAGATTTGTGCTTATAAAAATATATAACATTATGTTTGAATATGAATTTACTGTCTTACCATGTACCAAACTAACTGTCATTTTTTTACCGCATATGATATAATAATTAACAAATATTCACCACGAAACTTAATTTTATGTGTTCTTTTTCTACATCAGATCATACATTACAGAAATTGTTCATCCAACATTGTTTATTTAGTTCGAAGTGATGGGGAGGGCTGTAAATAATGTTGTTATAACTTGTAGCCCAACCCATTTGCTTTTTTTCCCTTGACAAAACAAATGTATCGTATACTGCAATCATATAATTACATATTAATGTCTGATTTGTTCGTAGTTTTGTATGTATATATGTAATGTATTGTATGCAAAAATGCAATAAAATATTATTTAATAAAACAACAACAAAAAACTGTCTTACCAATATTTTACCCATAATCGATAAGTCTTGTAGTATTAGATTTGAATATATAGAAGTAAAATATATTAGAAAATATACTAATAACGGATAATTATATAAATATATATAGAAGTAAAATATATTAGAAAATATACTAACAAATAATTATATAATATATATACAAGTAAAATATATTAGAAAATATACTAACAACGGATAATTATATAAATATATATAGAAGTAAAATATATTAGAATATATACTAACAGATAATTATATAAAATATATAGAAGTAAAATATATTAGAAAATATACTAACAAATAATTATATAATATATATAGAAGTAAATATATTAGAAATATACTAACAACGGATATTATATATATATATAGAAGTAAAATATATTAGAATATATACTAACAGATCATTATATAAATATATATACAAGTAAAATATATTAGAATATATACTAACAGATCATTATATAAATATATATACAAGTAAAATATATTAGAATATATACTAACAGATCATTATATAAATATATATACAAGTAAAATATATTAGAATATATTATTTGTTTTCAATTCAACATTTTATTACATAAAGCACAATAACATTGCTTATAGTAAGCATATACATGTATATATATACATACAATTGGAAACATGGTTTACAGAGAAGCATGTATTACATATGATATACACGTGTATACTTACAACATGTACAATAATGAAAAATAGTAGAAATTACAAGTAAAATATATTAGAATATATACTAATAACAGATCATTGTATAAATATATATACAAGTAAAATATATTAGAATATATACTAATAACAGATCATTATATAAATATATATACAAGTAAAATATATTAGAATATATACTAACAGATAATTGTATAAATATATATACAAGTAAAATATATTAGAATATATACTAATAACAGATCATTATATAAATATATATACAAGTAAAATATATTAGAATATATACTAATAACAGATCATTATATAAATATATATACAAGTAAAATATATTAGAATATATACTAACAGATAATTGTATAAATATATATACAAGTAAAATATATTAGAATATATACTAATAACAGATCATTATATAAATATATATACAAGTAAAATATATTAGAATATATACTAACAGATAATTATATAAAATATAGTTTATACAAATTTATTTTAGTTCAATTGCAAAACGAAGTCTTACAACTTATATTAATCACTCTCGAAATCTCATTCCTGATGGAATCCATCGCCACGAGGGAGAGAGAAGAGGCCACATGGAATTTAAATGCCTTGTCTAAGGACACACTCGTAACGTCTCCAGCGGGACTCGAACCCCGGGCCTTTCGAACCTGACGCGAACGCGCTACCACAGCGCTATCACGACTTCCACGATATATAGAAGTAAAATATATAAGAAGTTATTCATTCGTCGAATCTAGACTAAACTTTATAATGATATATAGTGTTTGTTATAGAGTTTATTTGTACGTACCATAAATTGTGTGACAATGTTGTGGCATGCGGATGGTGGCGTGCACTGCTGTGGCTGTTGGGTGTCTATCGGCAGTTGGCACCATACACACTGGATGGAATCTCTAAGACACATACCCATGTCTGTGTTCAATGCACAATTCCTTGTATCAACAGATTCAATCTGAAAAAAGAATTCATTTGATCAAAATGAACGAAAAATCTCTGACGTTCGTTTTAAGGATACAAATAATGTAGTGTGTTCTAAACAGCTTGATCAAGTTGATGCAACTGTTAGTTTATACAAATTTATTTTAGCTCGATTGCGAAACAAGTTATTTCAACTTATATAAATCACTCTCGAGACCTCATTCCTGATGGAATCCATCGCCACGAGGGAGAAAGAAGAGGGAATGTGGAATTTAAATGCCTTGCCTATAAGGGCACACTCGTAGCGGCTCCAGTGGGGCTCGAACTCCGGACCTTTCGCACCTGAAGCGAACGCGCATCCACTGCGCTATCACGACTTCCACTGTTAGACAGCATGTCCATCTGGGACAGGAGGTGTAACTCCATTGATTATGGATACATAAGAAAGTATTCCGTATATTATGAAGCCTCCGTGAGCACTACTCGTAGCCGAGTGAGGGGTTGCGAGTTCGAACAACGCCAGATCCACGGTGGTCGTGAGCACTACTCGTAGCCGAGTGAGGGGTTGCGAGTTCGAATCACGCCAGATCCACGGTGGTCGTGAGCACTACTCGTAGCCGAGCGAGGGGTTGCGAGTTCGAACAACGCCAGATCCACGGTGGTCGTGAGCACTACTCGTAGCCGAGTGAGGGGTCGCGAGTTCGAACAACGCCAATCCACGGTGTCGTGAACACTACTCCTAGCCGAGCGAGGGATTGCGAGTTCGAACAACGCCAGATCCACGGTTGGTCGTGAGCACTACTCGTAGCCGAGTGAGGGGTTGTGAGTTCGAATCACGCCAGATCCACGGTGGTCGTGAGCACTACTCGTAGCCGAGCGAGGGGTTGCGAGTTCGAACAACGCCAGACCACGGTGGTTGTGAGCACTACTCGTACCGAGTGAGGGGTTGCGAGTTCGAACAACGCCAGATCCACGGTGGTTGTGAGCACTACTCGTAGCCGAGTTAGGGGTTGCGAGTTCGAACAACGCAATCCACGGTGGTCGTGAGCACTACTCGTAGCCGAGCGAGGGTTGCGAGTTCGAACAACGCCAGATCCACGGTGGTTGTGAGCACTACTCGTAGCCGAGTGAGGGGTTGCGAGTTCGAACAACGCCAGATCCACGGTGGTTGTGAGCACTACTCGTAGCCGAGTTAGGGGTTGCGAGTTCGAACAACGCCAGATCCACGGTGGTTGTGAGCACTACTCGTAGCCGAGTGAGGGGTTGCGAGTTCGAACAACGCCAGTTCCACGGTGGTCGTGAGCACTACTCGTAGCCGAGTGAGGGGTTGCGAGTTTGAACAACGCCAGATCCACGGTGGTCGTGAGCACTACTCGTACCCGAGTGAGGGGTTGAGAGTTTGAACTACGCCAGATCCACGGTGGTCGTGAGCACTACTCGTACCCGAGTGAGGGGTTGCGAGTTCGAACAACGCCAGATCCACGGTGGTCGTGAGCACTACTCGTACCCGAGTGAGGGGTTGAGAGTTTGAACTAAGCCAGATCCACGGTGATGGTGTTCTTAGTTTACGCGAATACACTTAATTGTACACATTACTTCTGTTCTTTCTCCCCATTGCGATGAATTTTATCTGGAATGAAGTCTCGTGAGCGATAGAACTAAACTAATGGTGTAAACTAAATTTGAATAAACTGTTGGAATGATTTTAAATGGACATTTTCATAAGAAACACATATGAACACGAATGATTCCAGTACTCGAAACAGAAATATTGTAATTTAAATCTCATGTGAATTTTATTGAATTTTGTTCATTGAATTTATTTCCTGTTAGCGGTAGATCATGGTAAAATATAAATGAAAGTCCAATATGCAATGCATATCGGGCAAAGTAACTATGCAAATACTTATTGATCAATCAAAATTAATTTCATTACTTGTGGACGAAAGTCCAGCTAGCTGAAGTTGATCTGGGACTTCCAGCTAGCTGAAATTGATGTGGGACTTCCAGCTAGCTGAAGTTGATCTGGGACTTCCAGCTAGCTGAAGTTGATCTGGGAGTTCCAGCTAGCTGAAATTGATGTGGGACTTCCAGCTAGCTGACGTTGATCTGGGACTTCCAGCTAGCTGAAATTGATCTGGGACATCCAGCTAGCTGAAGTTGATTTGGGACTTCCAGCTAGCTGGAATTGATTTGGGACTTCCAGCTAGCTGGAATTGATTTGGGACTTCCAGCTAGCTGAAATTGATTTGGGACTTCCAGCTAGCTGAAATTGATTTGGGACTTCCAGCTAGCTGAAGTTGATCTGGGACTATCCATTGAGGGAAGACACATTCACTGCACGGTTAGTTTATACAAATTTATTTTAGCTCGATTGCGAAACGAGTTCTTATAACTTATAATTAATCACTCTCGAGACCTCATTCCTGATGGAATCCATCGCCACGAGGGAGAGAGAAGTGGCAACGTGGACTTTAAATGCCTTGCCTAAGGGCACAATCGTAACGGCTCCAGCGGGGCTCGAACGGTTACATCGGAGGCGTGGGTAATGTATGGATACAGAAGTTGACGGGGGTTAAATTGGTATTAACCAGATATTGATACTAACGAGTTTAGCACTTTGCACGCTAGCGGCAGATAAAGTCACTTTTGCAAACAGCATATGCTATGCTATTTGCTATTCCGATAGTGGAGCTAAAACACTTGGCTAGATAGCAAACAACATAGATCCAGACTAGCCGCGGCGAAATGTGATTTTATTTACTCAGCTGGTAAAGGGTTAAAGGATTACGTGCTGGCCGAAATCGGCCCAAGTTTTAATGAAACATTGAACATGCTTGATAATACTAAAAAGTTTTAGAAAACCCGGTTCTGAAGAACCACATTTAGGCAATTCCAAAAAAAGAAATTAGGCATATCTCACCTCGGGTACAACGGAATGATTACTGAAAATCGGTTCTACTCAGTACCCGATTAAATAGTTCATGATGACTTGTGTCCATTTTGTACGATTTCTGTTTGAAATCGCCTACATGGGGTTCTCCATGACCGGATTTTCTGGTCATATCGCGCAGTTGGTGGACGGTTGCAAAAAGATGAAGGATTCGATAAACTTTTTTACTATTTTTTTTTAACATTATCAACGATTTTAGATTTTTCTTTAAAACTGGGGGCCGATTTCGGCCATATTTACGGTAGGATGCACATAGTTCTTTGTACTAACGAGTTTAAATTGGTACTAACCATATCGTTTGTATTAATAAAGAGACTGTCATTGCTCTGCCATATCCGAGGCGTGGCTGTTGTATCTGATAATGACGTTACTGAGAATCTCGACGTTGACAATACTGCAAATACAGGTCGTATTCTCAACTGCAATGTAGAAAGAAGTAAAAACAGTAACAGATACATTATTAGTGTTGCCAGTATTATTATAATTGTTATTGATTGCATTTTTAGAATTATTTGCCTTAATATAATTTACATTAATAGTATTTGAATTATTAATTGCATTATTATAATTATTTGTATTATTATCATCATCATTTACATTAATAGTATTTGTATTATTAATTGCATTATTATAATTATTTGCATCATTATCCTTTACATTAATAGTATTTGCTGTCACACATGGGGTTTACACCTTAATGTCAATAAGACCAAAGTAATGATTTTTGAAAATGGGCGACATACTCGATATCAATTTTTCATTCAAATACTTGGGTGTACACCTATTCAAAAACGGGAATTGGAACCGTACACAAAAACGAATAGCGCAACATGCGTCATTTTCAATCCATAACTTGTTTACAAGATACAACCAATTAAATATTCCTATCAAACAAAAAATTAAATTGTTTGATTCTTTGGTGTCTCCTATATTAAATTATGCTGCGGAGATATGAAAGTCCCGACATTGAGGCAATGCATTCCAAATTTTGTAGAAAACTTCTATGGGTTCAACTAACTTAGACGCACTTTATGGAGAATTAGGCAGAACCCCAATGTATATACATAGAAGATTAGTAATGATCAAATATTGGATAAAACTACTAACTTTGAATAATCAGTCACTACTGTTTAAAACTCATCATGTGCTTAAACCTGATGTAGATAATGGTATTATATACAATAAGTGTAACTGGGCTTATCATATAAAACATATTCTCGAACAATGTGGGTTAATGTACATATGGCAGAACCAATTTAATATGTTGATAGATTATAATGAGATAAAACAAAGAATATTAGATATATATTATCAAAGCTGGTATTCGTCTATTAATAATTCAGGGAGGTTAGAGACATACTGTTTGTTTAAACACTCGTTCAGTTTTGAAAAACATTTATACTTTATTAAAGAAGACAGATTTAGAATGGCGTTGACAAAATTCCGAACTTCATCCCATGATTTAGCTATCGAACGTGGAAGATATCAAAACATGCCCAGAAATCAAAGAATATGTATATATTGCAATACAGGCATGATAGAAAGTGAATATCATTTCCTTCTTACATGTCCGAAATTTAGAGATCTTAGACAGAAATATCTAAAACATTATTACTGTACATGGTAAACTATTAATAAATTCACTAATTTAATGTCACAAAATCAAAAACCATTGGTAGAAATTTAGCAAAATACATATATTTCGCAAATGTATATAGAAACTATAATTAGCATAAGCAGAGAGTATATTAACATCTTGCTCTTTTGTAAATCCATGCCGTTACCTACATGTATACATGTACTTGCTATATACATTGTATGAATGTTTAATGCAATAAAGGTATTGTTGTTATTGTTATTTGCAATATTAATTGCATTATTAGAATTATTTGCATTAATATATTTTACATTAATAGTATTTGCATTATTAGAATTAATTGCATTAATATAATTTACATTAATAGTATTTGCACTATTAATTGCATTATTAGAATATTTGCATTATTTTTGTTATTAAATATTTGCTTAATATCATTTACATTAATAGTATTTGTATTATTAATTGCATTAGAAATATTTGCATTATAATCCTTTACATTAATAGTATTTGCATTATTAATTGCATTAGAAATATTTGCATTAATATCCTTTACATTAATAGTATATGATTAATAATTACGTTATTAGAATTATTTGATGTATATATGTTATATGTAAGACGCTAATTGTATGTATTGTTCGACTGATTTTATGTCTATCTACCATTGAGGAGGAAATAAAGATTTGACTTGAAGAAAAAAGCATTATTAAAAATATTTGCATTATTAGAAATATTTGCATTATTATTATTAACATTAATATTATTTGCATTATTAACTTCATTATAATGATTATTTGCATTAATTAATATAATTTACATTAATAGTATTTGCATTATTAGAAATATTTGCATTAATATAATTTACATTAATAGTATTCGCATTATTAGAAATATTTGCATTATTATAATTTACATTAATATTATTTGCATTATTAACTTCATTATAATGATTATTTGCATTAATTAATATAATTTACATTAATAGTATTTGCATTATTAGAAATATTTGCATTAATATAATTTACAGTAATAGTATTAACATTTTTATTATTATAGATATTAGTATTATTGCTACTGTTGTTATTGTTTTTACATGAATACATGGTACATGCTATTATTGTGAATTCTGCTGAAGGTAGTGACGGTTAGAATTTACGAAATAAGCATTTACTAATAAAAAACAAATTTGGTCTTACCTTTGTTATAGAAAGACTTGCATCTAATAGAAACATCACGGTGCTGTTACCCTGCCTCGTCAACTGCAGGTCAACAACTTGTCCAGCTAGAGAAAAACTCGCTGTGGTGAGTCGCAAGTACATGGTGGACGGAGATAGCACGCTGTCTATGTTCTCTGGGGACTTCACCTACACATACAAATCAACAAATCAAATCTTTATTATATGTGGGGTATCATTTTGTGGAACTTGGATGCCCGGAACGACAACATATAATTATATAAAAGATATATCATATAATTACGTTTATTTCAGAGTGGAGATATGTTAATGCTAAAGCTCGTCTGTCCGATTAGCGCAGTGGTTAGCGCGCTTGCTTCTCACCAATGCAACCCGGGTTCGATCATCTGACCTGGAAGTATGTGAGATGGTACGGTGGTCGCCAGATAGGACAGGTGGGTTATCTCCGGGTACTCCGGTTTCCTCCCACACGAATGACCACATTTACGCTTTCATCCGTGCCAACGAGAGTGATTAATATCAGTTGTTAGAACTTGCTTCGCAATCATTGTAAAATAAATAAAGTTTAAATTAAAAGATCATCTTCAAAATAGTTTCTAACAATAGCCTACTAAACAAATAAAACAACCATCTAGCCAAAGTAATCGTATTTACTCGATATGCATCGCTGCATGACGTGGGTTCAACATACATTGTACTTTGCGGTGGCATTTTGTGGCATGCATGCTGTGTGGCTCTGTCGTATTTTAAAGCTGAATTTCACAAAGTTTAACCTAATAAAATTAACAGTCTTTCAGATGGGACGTTAAACCGAAGTCTCGTGTTGGTGCTTTACACCGTGCACGTAAAAGAACCAGAGGAGACTCTGGAATGGGTATATGTCTGTATCATTGCACTATCCTCCAAAAATGTAAAATGATAATATAATCTCTTCAGGAGGCGCCGCTCATAATGGGCAACCGGTAGCGACGATAAATAAACGTAAAACACAGTTTAATACATGGCGATACTGCAGACCTAGTGATCGGGTCCATTCGGTATAAATCCCTCTTTCAGTTGCATTGGTCCTTGTAGTTATGGCTGAACCATCAAGACAGGCTCTGAGGTTCACATATGTTTCCGGCGAAAATTGGTTTCCCAGGATGATATTAGGTTGCCACACACAATACAACATCGTATATATAATCCTAGCATCCTCTTTATATGCTTTGCTTACTGGTTATATATATACCACATAGTACTAAATAAGTATTCACCAAGAGTTGAGGTTAAACACACCTAATTATATAATCTAGACCGTATGTTTGTGTGCGTGTGTTTTACATTTATTTATCGTCGCTACCGGTTGCCCTTATGAGCAACGCCTTCTGAACAGATTAATCATTTTAGATTTTTGGAGGCTAGTTCACTGATAGAGACAGACGACCCATTCCAGAGTCTCCTCTCGTTCTTTTACGTTCACGATGTAAGGCACCGACATGAGACATCGGTAGTCAAGACCGTTAATACATTGAAGCCGCAATGTTCCTTCGTAAGAAACGCTTAGTGACGCGTGAACGCTAAGCTCATCTTAAGGTTGGTGTCGAGAATATTTGGAAAACCGGTACGCTTCAGAGAACCAACCTCCGTAAGAAACTGCCAACTTGTTCATATAAATGAAACACGGTCTGAGCGGGGCTCGAACCCGTGACCATCAGTGATGATAGGTTACAGTGGTATACAAGTCAGCGACCTTAACCACTCGACCACGGAGGCGGACTAGACGCGATGTCGTGGTAAACAGGTTACCGTAGGCAATGGTCACACAACCTCCACCCAGCATGCCAACATACTCCTCTGAAATGTTCTAGTTACCCGTAACAATTATTATTAAAATGAGTAATCAAACAGTCTTATCATTAGAAATTACATTCGAAGATATGCATATACCTGTTTGGAGCATGGACCTTGTGGCTTAGCACTGCGACTCAAGTTGAGCCAGTTTGGGTACGACCCTTTATTCTTCTCTATACAATCCACACGGATCGACTCAAAATGAGCCTCAAGGTCGGGTATATCAACTTCACAAATAACCTTCTGAGTATCATCAGGTTGGCCACTATATAGGAAATACAGCACTGTCTCACTGTCGTCTAACACTATACCCGCCTGCTTTGTGACAAAATGTTCAGCACATTTGATTCTGGTTTCTAGCAATTGCGCTGAATTATCCGTTGGCTTAATTTGAACAACCGAGTCTTCAGCGTGATCGTGTGGGTTCGAGTACCGAACAATAAAATAAACAGCATGGTTTATTTCAAACCCGTATATGACCTTGAACGCGTGATTAACGTGAAGTTTAAATTGCGTCAGGAGAGAAACGATTGGCGCAACACCTGTAGACGAATTGAAAGCTATTTGTAGTAACGAAAATACTGCAAAATGTTGAAGCGTGTCGGATCTGTGCCTAGTCTTCAGATCAATGCTATGAGCAAGTGCAAGCTGTTTTGTCAGAACGCTGGATCTTTTATTAGTCTCTAGTAAAAATGATATCGGGGAAGTTATTGAAAAAGAATTAAAGAAATCATGATGCACGTCGAATTCTACTTCAGTTAATATACTCGTTAACGGGTCAATGAAGTAACAGTAGTCATTTTCTAACTTCAAGCAGACGAACAGTAGATTTGTTTCTTCATTGCTGTGCACTATCTCAAGTATGGTGACTTGGTTTTGAACCTCCGGACAAGGTTCAAATGGATTATCACACTCAGTGTTCTCGACCTTTTTACCGACTTCATATCTCCCGGTTTGCACCAGATCTTTGGACAGCCGCACAATAACGTTCCCTTGTGCAAGAAACGTTTCACCGGTGATTGCATTATATCTGGTAAGTGTAATATTTCCGTCTGTACGGAATGACACGGCTGTTGCCATGCATACTGTGTTTACTAATATGATTAAATATGTAATCCATCTGAGATAGCATTTATCTATTACACACTGCATACTGACATTCCATTCATTTAAAATATTAACACTTGTGCATCACTACATAATTGTAAAATTAGCTAAATAATAAATTTATTATTTAATTTATTTATTTATATAATTGTCCCTTGTTATTATTTTATTCCTGTGCACAGTACAAGAACATGTGATACACATTACACATACGCAGTACATACTTATAAAACCAGTTATTTAATTAATTTACAAATAATTAACATAATTAATTTGTAATTAATTGACGTTGTCTATAAGATAGCATTATTAAGGTCCTATGCGTATAACAGTGTGATATGACATGATCATATCAGAGCATAAACACGCCTGCTTCTGTATCAGGACACACATATAAGTTTGTAATCGGATTACTATTCGTTTATTTAAACAATATGGATATTGTGCCTTTGAACATCCTCAACTTATACATTTAGAGGCCCGGTCTGTATTTATCGGCCGGGTCAGTATGTATCGGCCCAGTCAGTATTTATCGGCCCGGTCAGTATGTATCGGCCCGGTCAGTATGTATCACCCCGGTCAGTATGTATCGGCCCAGTCAGTATGTATCGGTCCGGCCAGTATGTATCGGCCCTGGGTCAGTATGTATCGGTCCGGTCAGTATGTATCACCCCGGTCAGTATGTATCGGCCCAGTCAGTATGTATCGGTCCGGCCAGTATGTATCGGCCCAGTCAGTATTTATCGGCCCGGTCAGTATGTATCGGCCCGGTCAGTATGTATCGGTCCGGTCAGTATGTATCGGCCCGGTCAGTATGTATCGGCCCAGTCAGTATTTATAGGCCCGTCAGTATATATCGGTCCGGTCAGTATGTATCGGTCCGGTCAGTATGTATCGGCCGTCAGTATGTATCGGTCCGGTCAGTATGTATCGGCCCGGTCAGTATGTATCGGCCCAGTCAGTATTTATAGGCCCGGTCAGTATGTATCGGTACGGTCAGTATGTATCGGTCCGGTCAGTATGTATCGGTCCGGTCAGTATGTATCAACCCGGTCAGTATGTATCGGCCCGGTCAGTATGTATCGGCCCGGTCAGTATGTATCGGCCCGGTCAGTATGTATCGGCCCGGTCAGTATGTATCGGCCCGGGGTCAGTATTTATCGGCCCGGTCAGTAAGTATCGCCCTTGGCGGCCCGGCCCGGTCAGTAATTATCGCCCGGTCTGTATTTATCGCCCGGTCAGTATTTATCGGCCAAGTCTGTATTTATCGGCCCTGGGTCAGTATTTATCGGCTCTGGGTCAGTATTTATCGGCCCGGGGTCAGTATTTATCGGCCCGGTCTGTATTTATCGTAATGCTATCTGACGCTGTATATGTATATTTATAGCATTAACGTTCATATATGTTTAACTTCTAATAACCTTATGAATGTCGGCTGACTTCCTCACAGCTGACCCCACAGCGGGCACATCACAGCGGGCACATCGCAGACGGGGCACATCGCAGTCGGGGCACATCACAGCGGGCACATCGCAGTCGGGGCACATCTCACAGTAGCAGCGTAGGATACTGAGATATTCTGGTTGTCGAACTTGCAACATGGGAAACACGCCAGGCTCTAGCATCGCTGGTTTACAGAAGTGGTGGGGTATGGCCTGACCCTGAAGCGACCTAGACGATCAAATGTCTAGCTGTCAGATCCGTTCATATGCTGTTGCGGGATGACCAACAGTGAGGGAGGGAGTCCTAATAAGGTCCTTTTGAGATAAAACTCCTTCAGGACTAGTCACATTGAAGAGGAGGAATATGCCTCCTCCAGTTGTCACTTTTTACTGCACCATCACCGAACACTAGAAGACAATCACACTACAAGACAACTCCCTATAAATCTACAACACTACACGATAATCGACGGTGTTACGCACGAATTTAGTTTATACAAATTTATTTGAGCTCGATTGCGAAACAAGTTATTACAACTTATATTAATCATTCTCGAGACCTAATTCCTGGTGGAATCCATCGCCACGAGGGAGAGAGAAGAGACAATGTGGAATTTAAATGCCTTGCCTAAGGGCACAATCGTAACGGCTCCATCGGGGCTCGAACTCCGGACCTTTCGCACCTGAAACGAACGCAAATCCACTGAGCTATAACGACTTCCGACGCCGAATTAAAACGTCGGTGTAAAGGATACGGTGCACGACTTGTAACTGAGAGGTTGTAAGTTCGAGCCACGTCAGACCCACGGTGGCGGTGTCCTTAGGCAAGGCACATAATACCACATTTCCTCTTCTCTCTCCATCATGTCATTGACTTCAATCAGGAATGAGGTCTCAAGAGCGAATACTCTGATATTGTAAGAAATTGTATTGTAATGAGAGACATTGTTGGCTATTGTATTACCTCCCTTGATAGATAATGTCCGATTTATCCCGAAATGTATAGTGGTCCTTTTAGTTGGAATATTGATCCCTTTAGTTGGAATCCCTCATTTTTACTGTTGTTCCCTAACAAGATGTTGCTGTATGATAAAATGTGATTATTGCGAAAATCATGTTAATTGTTTGAAAACATATTTTTACAGTAAAGTATTCATTGGATATGCTGTAGGATATATGTCGAGATTTAGTCATTTAATAATCATATGATAAGAAAATGATTGCAATTGGATAGCATGTTGTGCAAAGGAAACAACGTTAAAAACAGAGGAAACTAACTAAGAGGGTCAATCTAGTATTATGAGCACTCAGGACTAATAATTTGACTAATGTCTCTCATTAAGCTAACATCAATCTGTATCATTAAAACCAAACCACTGTACAACTGATCTGGTACGGTTGACAACAATGGTAGACGGGCCTTATTAATACGGTCGTTCTCGATATTTTCGGATTACGTTGAAGAGGACACTTGATACAATTCGTATCCGGACATAGTTCGGTTTTTTTGAGAGCTGGTTATCTCCTGTTCTTTATCTCGATGTAACGTACGTGACCGCCTTTATTAGTGATGTTCTTTGAAACAATTATAGCAAAACATTTAATCAACAGTTCACACATTCGATCGAATAATAACCATTTTGTTTGGAAATAAGTTATACGGTTTGTATCTAAATGGTTACTGAGTACGCGAATGTGATCATATATAGCCAACTTGTCTACTTGACGGGGGGGGGGGGTTAAAGTCACACCAGTCAGATGTTATTGGAGGAGGGTTATCGCGGAGGATGTCCATTCGAGCTCATATGGGCAACCGGTAGCGACGATAAATAAACGTAAATCACACACGCCTATATAGAAACACCTTTTTTTCTTCTTTTTTTTTTTTTAGGTATTTAACACTTATATTTATTTACACAAACCGAACTTAAATTAACGACGTGATACTAATTTTAAAAAATAATTGCAAGAAATCAATTTGCGTTAGAGAAACCAGACCGTAAAATAAACACAGTGTAATGAAGAAGTATTGTGGATGACCCACCAGCAAGTTAACAGGTGGCGACACCCTCAGTACCTAATGAGGCTATGAATATAATAAATGGATTGGCAATGTGTAAATAGCCATTTGTCATAAATAATTCAGTACCTACCATTGTTGATATACGTCTATTTAACGAAATGGATGTAACGGTGGGCAACAAAAGCGAAATTTGGCCTACATTATGCCGGTTCTGTTTGATATGTCGATTGAATGTGGCCGAACATATTTGTTTTTATTATTAGTAATCGCCTTCGTAACCTCGGAGCGACACGTCCATATGATATGAGCCGAAAACGATCATTATGTCGAGTGGTTAATGTCGCCGACTTGTATACCACTGTAACCTTTCATCACTAATGGTTGGCAGTTTCACACCGAGGATGGTGCACCAAGTACTGGTTAACCACTGGAGCCTGCCCAAGAAAGGGGTTGTTAGGTAAACTGCCCGTCATTCAAATGGGCAACAGGTAGCGACGTTAAATAAACTTAAATTTAAAAAAATACGTAAAATGTATGGCACAGACATACTGTCCCACTGGACGCCGGGGATATATGATATGAATACCTCTCGAGCAACACAACAGTCCATATAGCTAACGAAAACCAAACGTATATAGCTCGTTTGCGAATGTGGGTGTCCGCCCACACGGAATCAAGATTTCAAAAAAGCATTATTCACATGAAAATCACGAAAAGAAACTATCGCGACTATTAAAGATGTATTAGTTTATACAAATTTATTTTAGCTCGATTGCGAAACAAGTTATTTCAACTTATATTAATCACTCTCGAGACCTCATTCCTGATGGAATCCATCGCCACGAGGGAGAGAGAGGAGGCAACGTGGAATTTAAATGCCTTGCCTAAGGGTACAATCGTAACGGCTCCAGCGGGACTCGAACTCCAGACTAAAGATGTATTCAAACTGATCATCATAATTTCGAGAGAAACAATTGCGATCATACAATTGTATTCGTTATAACGTCAGCATTACACAATAATAACGTCAGCATTACACAATTATAACGTCAGCATTACACAATTATAACGTCAGCATTGCACAATTATAACGTCAGCATTACACAATTATAACATCAGCATTACACAATTATAACGTCAGCATTACACAATTATAACGTCAGCATTGCACAATTATAACGTCAGCATTACACAATTATAACGTCAGCATTACACAATTATAACGTAAGCATTACACAATTATAACGTCCGCATTACATAACGTCAGCATTACACAATTATAACGTCAGCATTACACAATTAAACGTCAGCATTACACAATTATAACGTCAATTATAACGTCAGCATTACACAATTATAACGTCAGCATTACACAATTATAACGTCAGCATTACACAATTATAACGTCAGCATTACACAATTAAACGTTAGCATTACACAATTATAACGTCAATTATAACGTCACCATTACACAATTATAACGTCAGCATTACACAATTAAACGTCAGCATTACACAATTATAACGTCAATTATAACGTCAGCATTACACAATTATAACGTCAGCATTACACAATTATAACGTCAGCATTACACAATTATAACGTCAGCATTGCACAATTATAACGTCAGCATTACACAATTATAACGTCAGCATTACACAATTATAACGTAAGCATTACACAATTATAACGTCAGCATTACACAATTATAACGTCAGCATTACACAATTAAACGTCAGCATTACACAATTATAACGTCAATTATAACGTCAGCATTACACAATTATAACGTCAGCATTACACAATTATAACGTCAGCATTACACAATTAAACGTCAGCATTACACAATTATAACGTCAATTATAACGTCAACATTACACAATTATAACGTCAGCATTACACAATTAAACGTCAGCATTACACAATTATAACGTCAATTATAACGTCAGCATTACACAATTATAACGTCAGCATTACACAATTATAACGTCAGCATTACACAATTATAACGTCAGCATTACACAAGCTTTGCAGTATCAAGCAAAACACTCACACGAATCAACCTGGAGAGAACCAAAAAGGCGATATACGCCAGACGGAGAGAAGAACAAGCAGCCCCCAGACCACGCAGAGTTTGCACAGACCAGATAGCTACACTCCCTATTAACCATATTATCGGAAACACCCAAATGTACTCAAGTTTAAAGAACTATTCCTATAAGGAAACGTGTTAACTGATAATATGTTTAGCTATACAAGAGGATATAGAAAGCGCATAAACAATAACGACAATCAAGTTACGACAATCTACAATATATACTAGAGGAAATAGAAAACGCACACCTAAATTATAATATACTAGAGGACATCGAAAACACACACTTCGGATAAGTTCGATTTTACATGAAAAACAATAACTATATAAATAGTTAAATACATAGTTTTATTAAACATTTTGGAATATTTTTAGTTGTTCAGTTTGTGTTTTGTAATAAAGATGTGATATATCTTTGATGGAATCCTTCGTATTTCGTTTTTAATGTAATAATAATCATATAATGTAGGTGTGTGTTTTCTATGAGGAGTTTGGTATCCCATACCGGCTATCAAGGATTAGCCCTACGTTGGGCGCCAATGTCGGCGTAGCCCAGCCGGCATCTATTTATTGAGGGGTTCTCTGTGGTGTTGCCAAGTGGTCGATATTCAACAACATATGAAAGTTATCTAAATATTCTAGATATTTATTATCATATATACAGTCTATATCCGTTATGTCAAAGTAGGTTATGTCGAATTATCCGGTTATATCGAAGTCGGATCAAAGTTCCGTTTCAGATACTATCATTTTACATATAACTGGATCTGTTTATATCGAATTTCGTTAAGTCAAACTTCGGTTATGTCGAAGTATTTGTGTCGGTCCACGGATTTTGACATAGCGGAGGTAGACTGTATTATACATATATAGCGTAACTAGAGTCTACGATGTCCAGATATCAAGTGCAACTTGAATATTAAGACAAGTATGCTTCATTATACTCCAGGCTGAATGTATACTGTAGTGTGGTATGTACATGTTGAATATATACATGTATACTATAGTGTGGTATGTACATGTTGAATGTATACATGTATACTATAGTGTGGTATGTACATGTTGAATGTATACATGTATACTATAGTGTGGTATGTACATGTTGAATGTATACATGTATACTATAGTGTGGTATGTACATGTTGAATGTATACATGTATACTATAGTGTGGTATGTACATGCTGAATGTATACTATAGTGTGGTATGTACATGTTGAATATATACATGTATACTATAGTGTGGTATGTACATGTTGAATATATACATGTATACTATAGTGTGGTATGTACATGTTGAATGTATACAATAGTGTGGTATGTACTTGTTGAATGTATACATGTATACTATAGTGTGGTATGTACATGTTGAATGTATACATGTATACTATAGTGTGGTATGTACATGTTGAATGTATACATGTATACAATAGTGTGGTATGTACATGTTGAATGTATACATGTATACTATAGTGTGGTATGTACATGTTGAATATATACATGTATACTATAGTATGGTATGTACATGTTGAATATATACATGTATACTATAGTGTGGTATGTACATGTTGAATATATACATGTATACTATAGTGTGGTATGTACATGTTGAATGTATACATGTATACTATAGTGTGGTATGTACATGCTGAATGTATACATGTATACTATAGTGTGGTATGTACATGTTGAATATATACATGTATACTATAGTGTGGTATGTGCATGTTGAATATATACATGTATACTATAGTGTGGTATGTACATGTTGAATGTATACAATAGTGTGGTATGTACTTGTTGAATGTATACATGTATACTATAGTGTGGTATGTACATGTTGAATATATACATGTATACTATAGTGTGGTATGTGCATGTTGAATATATGCATGTATACTATAGTGTGGTATGTACATGTTGAATGTATACAATAGTGTGGTATGTACTTGTTGAATGTATACATGTATACTATAGTGTGGTATGTACATGTTGAATGTATACATGTATACTATAGTGTGGTATGTACATGTTGAATATATACATGTATACTATAGTGTGGTATGTACATGTTGAATATATACATGTATACTATAGTGTTGTATGTACATGTTAAATGTATACATGTATACTATAGTGTGGTATGTACATGTTGAATATATACATGTATACTATAGTGTGGTATGTACATGTTGAATATATACATGTATACTATGGTGTGGTATGTACATGTTAAATGTATACATGTATACTATAGTGTGGTATGTACATGTTGAATATATACATGTATACTATAGTGTGGTATGTACATGTTCAATGTATACATGTATACTATAGTGTGGTATGTACATGTTCAATGTATACATGTATACTATAGTGTGGTATGTACATGTTGAATGTATACATGTATACTATAATGTGGTATGTACATGTTGAATGTATACATGTATACTATAGTGTGGTATGTACATGTTGAATATATACATGTATACTATAGTGTGGTATGTACATGTTGAATATATACATGTATACTATAGTGTGGTAGTGTACATTTTGACTGTATACATGTATACTATAGTGTGGTATGATATATGTTGAATGTATACATATGTATACCGTAGTGTGGTATGTACATAAGTTAATGGTATACATGTATACTATAGTGTGGTATGTCATGTTGATGTATCATGTATAATATAGTGTGATATGTACATGTTGAATGTATACTATAGTGTGGTATGTACATGTTGAATATATACATGTATAATATAGTGTGGTATGTACATGTTGAAAATATACATGTATAATATAGTGTGGTATGTACATGTTGAA
>CM026400.1:44518220-44601912 GCA_014843695.1 Archivesica marissinica
TGAAATCAACTACAGTTTACGTGAGAAGAGGTATACCATAGCAGAATTCCTCACCTGTATATAGTGTACTGTCCTGGAAAGATAAAGAATATCGCGTGAAAATATTAGACAAGTCCACATAAGATAATTAAGTGGGGCGTTTATCATGTACTATACATGGATATCGGTCCTGACAACTGGGCTATATAAACTTACCTATCCATATGAACAAATGGATCTGTAGTCCAGTGGTAACACGCCTGGACTGGTAATCCAGGGATTGCAGGTTCAATCCCCCGTCTGACCCTAATAAAATTAACAGTCTTTCGGATGGGACATTAAACCGATGTCTCGTGTCGGTGCTGTACACCGTGCACGTAAAAGAACCAGAGGAGACTCTGGAACGGGTCTATATCTGTATCACTGCACTATCCTCCAAAAATCTAAAATGACTAATCTCTTCAGGAGGCGTCGATAAATAAGCGTAAAACACACACAAATAATATGGTCGAATGCATATGTTTACAAATATCAAATTATCATTCGACACTATAGTGCTTTCAAAGTAAAGTAATAACGGCTGTAAACAAACGTTCGATACACTATTGCATTATAGGTAAGTCATGTATAACCTATACAGTAGTGTAATATTCCAACGGTATTATTACTTTACTTTGAAAGCACAGTAGTAGCTGTAAGCTATCGTATATTGCCTTACCTATACAGTAGTGTAATATTCCAACGGTATTATTACTTTACTTTGAAAGCACAGTAGTAGCTGTAAGCTATCGTATATTGCCTTACCTATACAGTAGTGTAATATTCCAACGGTATTATTACTTTATTTTGAAAGCACAGTAGTGTGTAAGCTATCGTATATTGCCTTACCTATACAGTAGTGTATTATTCCAACGGTATTATTACTTTACTTTGAAAGCACAGTACCTGTAAGCTATCGTATATTGCCTTACCTATACAGTAGTGTAATATTCCAACGGTATTATTACTTTACTTTGAAAGCACAGTAGTGCTGTAAGCTATCGTATATTGCCTTACCTATACAGTAGTGTAATATTCCAACGGTATTATTACTTTACTTTGAAAGCACAGTAGTAGTGTAAGCTATCGTATATTGCCTTACCTATACAGTAGTGTAATATTCCAATGGTATTATTACTTTACTTTGAAAGCACAGTAGTAGTGTAAGCTATCGTATATTGCCTTACCTATACAGTAGTGTAATATTCCAACGGTATTATTACTTTACTTTGAAAGCACAGTAGTAGCTGTAAGCTATCGTATATTGCATTACCTATACAATAGTGTAATATTCCAACGGTATTATTACTTTACTTTGAAAGCACAGTAGTAGATGTAAGCTATCGTATATTGCCTTACCTATACAATAGTGTAATATTCCAACGGTATTATTACTTTACTTTGAAAGCACAGTACCTGTAAGCTATCGTATATTGCCTTACCTATACAGTAGTGTAATATTCCAACGGTATTATTACTTTACTTTGAAAGCACAGTAGTAGCTGTAAGCTATCGTATATTGCCTTACCTATACAGTAGTGTAATATTCCAACGGTATTATTACTTTACTTTGAAAGCACAGTAGTAGCTGTAAGCTATCGTATATTGCCTTACCTATACAATAGTGTAATATTCCAACGGTATTATTACTTTACTTTGAAAGCACAGTACCTGTAAGCTATGGTATATTGCCTTACCTATACAGTAGTGTAATATTCCAATGGTATTATTACTTTACTTTGAAAGCACAGTACCTGTAAGCTATCGTATATTGCCTTACCTATACAGTAGTGTAATATTCCAACGGTATTATTACTTTACTTTGAAAGCACAGTAGCTGTAAGCTATCGTATATTGCTTTACCTATACAATAGTGTAATATTCCAACGGTTTTATTACTTTACTTTGAAAGCACAGTAGATGTAAGCTATCGTATATTGCTTTACCTATACAATAGTGTAATATTCCAACGGTATTATTACTTTACTTTGAAAGCACATTGTGTTGTTTTGTTTTGTGTGTTTTGGTTTTTTTTTTGGGTTAGCTGTAAGCTATCGTATATTGCTTTACCTATACAATAGTGTAATATTCCAACGGTATTATTACTTTACTTTGAAAGCACAGTACCTGTAAGCTATCGTATATTGCCTTACCTATACAGTAGTGTAATATTCCAACGGTATTATTACTTTACTTTGAAAGCACAGTACCTGTAAGCTATCGTATATTGCCTTACCTATACAGTAGTGTAATATTCCAACGGTATTATTACTTTACTTTGAAAGCACAGTAGCTGTAAGCTATCGTATATTGCCTTACCTATACAATAGTGTAATATTCCAACGGTATTATTACTTTACTTTGAAAGCACAGTAGCTTTAAGCTATCGTATATTGCCTTACCTATACAATAGTGTAATATTCCAACGGTATTATTACTTTACTTTGAAAGCACAGTAGTAGCTGTAAGCTATCGTATATTGCCTTACCTATACAATAGTGTAATATTCCAACGGTATTATTACTTTACTTTGAAAGCACAGTAGTAGCTGTAAGCTATCGTATATTGCCTTACCTATACAATAGTGTAATATTCCAACGGTATTATTACTTGACTTTGAAAGCACAGTACCTGTAAGCTATCGTATATTGCCTTACCTATACAATGGTGTAATATTCCAACGGTATTATTACTTTACTTTGAAAGCACAGTAGTAGCTGTAAGCTATCGTATATTGCCTTACCTATACAGTAGTGTAATATTCCAACGGTATTATTACTTTACTTTGAAAGCACAGTACCTGTAAGCTATCGTATATTGCCTTACCTATACAGTAGTGTAATATTCCAACGGTATTATTACTTGACTTTGAAAGCACAGTACCTGTAAGCTATCGTATATTGCCTTACCTATACAGTAGTGTAATATTCCAACGGTATTATTACTTTACTTTGAAAGCACAGTACCTGTAAGCTATCGTATATTGCCTTACCTATACAGTAGTGTAATATTCCAACGGTATTATTACTTTACTTTGAAAGCACAGTACCTGTAAGCTATCGTATATTGCCTTACCTATACAGTAGTGTAATATTCCAACGGTATTATTACTTTACTTTGAAAGCACAGTACCTGTAAGCTATCGTATATTGCCTTACCTATACAGTAGTGTAATATTCCAACGGTATTATTACTTTACTTTGAAAGCACAGTACCTGTAAGCTATCGTATATTGCCTTACCTATACAGTAGTGTAATATTCCAACGGTATTATTACTTGACTTTGAAAGCACAGTAGTATCTGTAAGCTATCGTATATTGCCTTACCTATACAGTAGTGTAATATTCCAACGGTATTATTACTTTACTTTGAAAGCACAGTACCTGTAAGCTATCGTATATTGCCTTACCTATACAGTAGTGTAATATTCCAACGGTATTATTACTTGACTTTGAAAGCACAGTAGCTGTAAGCTATCGTATATTGCCTTACCTATACAGTAGTGTAATATTCCAACGGTATTATTACTTGACTTTGAAAGCACAGTAGCTGTAAGCTATCGTATATTGCCTTACCTATACAATAGTGTAATATTCCAACGGTATTATTACTTGACTTTGAAAGCACAGTACCTGTAAGCTATCGTATATTGCCTTACCTATACAGTAGTGTAATATTCCAACGGTATTATTACTTGACTTTGAAAGCACAGTACCTGTAAGCTATCGTATATTGCCTTACCTATACAGTAGTGTAATATTCCAACGGTATTATTACTTGACTTTGAAAGCACAGTAGTAGCTGTAAGCTATCGTATATTGCCTTACCTATACAGTAGTGTAATATTCCAACGGTATTATTACTTTACTTTGAAAGCACAGTACCAGTAAGCTATCGTATATTGCCTTACCTATACAGTAGTGTAATATTCCAACGGTATTATTACTTGACTTTGAAAGCACAGTAGCTGTAAGCTATCGTATATTGCCTTACCTATACAATAGTGTAATATTCCAACGGTATTATTACTTTACTTTGAAAGCACAGTATGTAAGCTATCGTATATTGCCTTACCTATACATAGTGTAATATTCCAAGGTATTATTACTTGACTTTGAAAGCACAGTACCTGTAAGCTATCGTATATTGCCTTACCTATACAGTAGTGTAATATTCCAACGGTATTATTACTTGACTTTGAAAGCACAGTAGTACCTGTAAGCTATCGTATATTGCCTTACCTATACAGTAGTGTAATATTCCAACGGTATTATTACTTGACTTTGAAAGCACAGTAGTAGCTGTAAGCTATCGTATATTGCCTTACCTATACAGTAGTGTAATATTCCAACGGTATTATTACTTTACTTTGAAAGCACAGTACCAGTAAGCTATCGTATATTGCCTTACCTATACAGTAGTGTAATATTCCAACGGTATTATTACTTTACTTTGAAAGCACAGTAGCTGTAAGCTATCGTATATTGCCTTACCTATACAGTAGTGTAATATTCCAACGGTATTATTACTTTACTTTGAAAGCACAGTACCTGTAAGCTATCGTATATTGCCTTACCTATACAGTAGTGTAATATTCCAACGGTATTATTACTTTACTTTGAAAGCACAGTACCAGTAAGCTATCGTATATTGCCTTACCTATACAGTAGTGTAATATTCCAACGGTATTATTACTTTACTTTGAAAGCACAGTAGCTGTAAGCTATCGTATATTGCCTTACCTATACAGTAGTGTAATATTCCAACGGTATTATTACTTGACTTTGAAAGCACAGTATCTGTAAGCTATCGTATATTGCCTTACCTATACAGTAGTGTAATATTCCAACGGTATTATTACTTGACTTTGAAAGCACAGTATCTGTAAGCTATCGTATATTGCCTTACCTATACAGTAGTGTAATATTCCAACGGTATTATTACTTGACATTGAAAGCACAGTAGTAGTACATGATGTTGATAGGCTTAATCATATGTTATTGAATTTATCATACATGTACAGTAGCAGCAATACATAATACAACATTAAGTAATAACAAGTACAAAGCATGATAAAACAAAAGGGTTGGACCACAAGTTTTTCCAACATTAGTTAAACGGCCCGTCCCTAACGTCAGAATAATGTTTGATTAAACTAAATGACGGTTTTTTTATTGAAAATAATTACAAGATAATGATTTTTACAAAAATTCCTGGTTTGAAAAAAATAACTGAAGCCAAAAAAAAAAGAAATAACTTGAGACTTCATCCCCCAAACCCACCCGCTGCTACCCCATGCCACCCAAGATAATTCAGTATATCAGCCTCTCTCGATAAGTATTTTATTGTACAATATGTGATATATAGGTGGGCGTATTGTAAATTATGAGAAGCGATGTGAGTTTTTAATGTATGATTGTACTTCTAGAAATAGTGTTTTATTATCATCATCGGATAGCGATTCTATTCCATGTAGTAGTTTATGAGTACTGAGAGGATGAAACCTACGAGTATTGACAAATAACAAGTGTCGTGCATTAGTATAGTGACTGCATTTAAAGAAGAAATGTTCTGCATTTTCAATGCCATGTTCGTAAATGGTTGAAGAAAAGATCAATATTTAAGTTGCTACCGCGATTTCTAATTCGAGTTTGTATTACTGAGTAAAACCGTTCACCAGTTAAGTAGAACGATGGGACTATGTTGATAGCCTAACACTTGTCCATTTTGTAAATTGGAAATGGGGGGGGGGGCAAGGTACACATGATCACGGGATATCTTGCTTTCACGTGTGCGAGCACGAATTGTGCACGCGATTCAGCTTGTAATTAGGCACACTCTTGGATACCAGGGCCCGAGGTTATACAACTGTTCTCAAATCTCGAGCTCTAATCTCAAATTTCTGATTAGTTGAGCTGAGTACAAATCTCGGTATCAACCAATCGTATCACGTGCGCGCTCGAGTTTGAGATCTAAGCAAAAAGATGTGTAACCTCAGGCCCATGGTCTCCATTCAATGCATGATGAAATAGAAATATTATGTGGTGTACTCGACTTAAAAGAAAAGTGTCAACATATTTCTTGATAATTTGATATTTCTTGATAATTATGTAATACATTCAACATTACAATATTACATACGAGCATGACTCAGATAAGAAGATTAATTAACAGATTATAAGGCACATACATAGCAAAAGGGTCGGGCCACAAGTTATAACCAACATTAAAACACTGTTGTGACGTCATACCTTTGTACTTGCAGTCCATTATTAGATAGTGGACTGCCTTCAAATGGCCAATGTATTTTATCAAATCTTATGCGTAAATGTACGAAATTTAACAATTTTAATTAGCAACATATTGATATATAAGTGTGTGTTTTAAGTAAGATATAAGCCTCAGTAAAATATTGACACTTACTTCGGCGCACACAATCCAATATTTTACATATTGGATCGTTTTCGGCTTATATCCTATTCTATATAGAAAACGATTAAAGCAGCATTACATCGTATGAAATAAAAGATATCGTCCGCACTTATTTACATTCGGAATGCATCGTCCCATTTGTCTCACGTTGTCTATTTTAATTAAATTACTTGATATGTTGATTCATACCTCTGTTAGCTAAGTCTTTTAGGGACATTTCTACATCCCCGCAAGGGGTTCGACATTAGAGGAAGATAGATAGATAGTCTTTCATGTTCATATATACATTGTTTTCTACATTATCTGTTGTTTCAAACATGCGCGCCGTGTGTGTGTTTACATTTCGTGTGTTGATAAACAAATTCGCGTATATGACGGTTTAAATTTATTGGAATGTTATCGTTTCTGAGCGACTATTTCGATTTTTGTAAACACACACATATTAGTATTTATATTTTACCCAAAACATCCTTTATTACGATGTAATGCTGCTTTAAACTTTATTTAACAAAGTGTGCAATATCGTCTCAGTACTGTCAATTACAATTTGTCAATGCAAATTAGTTAATATAAAGACGAAATTGAGAAATAGAAAGAGAAACAGATGTATAATAGCCTGCAATCAATTAATCACGTTTGTACAGTTTTAATATTACAATAGCGAGCTTTAAGTGAGCGACACGCTCGCATAGCGAGCTGTACTTTTACGTGAGTTGAGAACAGTATCGATATTTATCCAAAAAAAATTCGTTTCCCGGAAGTTTGCTTTGCCGGAAATTACTACATGTGACATTGAGATACCGGATGTGTGTTCCATAAGCTAGAT
The DNA here is from genome assembly GCA_014843695.1 of Archivesica marissinica. Lineage (NCBI taxonomy): Eukaryota > Metazoa > Mollusca > Bivalvia > Venerida > Vesicomyidae > Archivesica > Archivesica marissinica. The sequence continues at coordinate 44,525,498 of CM026400.1, forward strand.
TATATAGGCCTATGTAATCTCCAATCAAACGAGATTCACTGACTCAAACAATTTTTCTAAATCTACAAAATAATCCTATAGATTTACAAATCTCTCATCTTGAAGTTTAAGCAGGAAAAAACAGAGGATATTAATAAAATAAATGAATGAATGTCGAAATGAAAACGAATGTGGAAGTCGTGTTCGCTTCATGTGCGAAAGGCTCGGAGTTCGAGCCCCGCTGGAGCCGTTACGATTGTGCCCTTAGAAAAGGCATTTAAATTCCACATTGCCTCTTCTCTCGCCTTCATGGCGATGGATTCCATCAGGAATGAGGTCTGGAGAGTGATTTATATAAGTTGAAATAACTTGTTTCGCAATCGAGCTAAAATAAAATTGTATAAATTAAATGAAACCGATGCATATTGGTGTTTCCCTGTTCTAATTTATACTGGTAAGTATGGCTTTTGCAGACTATGCACACTATTATTGTACAGTGTACACATTGTTTCGGCAAATAAAACACACTCATCATGCCACTAGAACGAATGTAATAACACATCGTTGGAAATAGTTATTTTATACATTAGTTTAAATTGAAAGCGACTCGGTTAAGTATAGGATAGATCACGAATTGGTCCGTCTTAACAAAATATACACCTCGCTTCGCTCGGACGGGCCAATGAGTTGATCTATCTGTCTTAGACAACGTACATACACGTGTAGGTCGCGTCTATACGATTTAGAAGCGAGAAATGTGGCTTTTTCATTGGACCATGTGACTTAGTCGTTGTTTAATATCGAATCGAGAGAAAATGGCATTTCGGTGCGGCTGATACTATTTAGTTTAGTTTAAGCAATAGGTATATATAATTATGTCTTTTAATACGGATGTGATCTTGCAAATTATAATCTATGTAGTCGTTTAATTGCTTTAAGAACTGTATGCCATTAATGTCCGAGTTTTCGTAATATAAAAATGTATGCCTGAGATACAGTTCCTGTATAGATATATGATATATATTAACATTAACAGATCTACTATCACTAAGGAAATATGCCTTTGTAAATACTAAAACCAATTACTGAAATAATTACGTTGATGAAAAAATACGTAGGGTATGTCACTTTATATCCAAGAACTTTGATATGTTTGAGTGATCTTATTTCGTTTCCGATTCCAATTTGACGTAGCATAATTGAAATATGATTCCAGATTGCATTAACTGAAGTTATATGTAATGAAGACGTGTGTATACGTTTCCGGACAATTACAAATAAAACAGTATAGTGATGAGATCCATTTCCCATCTAAGTCGCAAAATAATTTCTTGGAAATATATAATTTATATTTTTATATTAAAATTGATTTAGTCTATTGTCGGCAATATTGTTGATAAACCTGTATACTGGTGTCCAGTCAATTTGCTCAGCAAGAGTCAGTGCTGGACCAGAAGCTATGAATATATGGCTTAGTAAATTTTGAACCAACTATATATTGATATATATCTTTGTTACCATTATCAGTGGACGGGTTTTTACTGATCGCTGAAAAGTTTTAAACTAGTTTTAACTTTTGTACTTGTTGATGTTTTTGACAAGACCGTTTCAACCCATCTCTTTAGCAAAGCTCATTGTAGTACATTGAATTCCGCTATCCAATTTCGTTTTAGTTTAATTATATTTTATTGAATTCATCATGATATAATATACAACACAATGTCACAAAACTATAGCATGATACTACAAATGGTTTGAGCCACAAGTTTTAACAACATTAGAAAACGGCCCGCACCAGAACGTGGCATTTATGCATAATTAAGCAAAATGACTGATTTTGGCAATTATTTCGTTCATCTCCTAGTTTATTATAAATTATGTTTGGAACACTTTCCGCCTCTTCGCTCACGTGTTAGCCTGGGAACAGGCGTCGATATAGTTTGCCTGGTCAGTCAAATCATCATGAAATAAATATATTTTAACACCTACAGACTATTAATTGGCCCGTATTGAGTTTCTGAACATATCAACTGTCATTTGGCTAGAAGTTAAAAAGTGAAAAATCGACAGACTGGAACCCAGGCTACTCACGTGTATCTGTTAGGCACTATCTCGTCATCCATAGCACTGTGTGTTTGTTAGACTGGGAACAGGCGTTGATATATTTTGCCAAATTGTGTCAAATAAATATATTTTAGCACCGAGACCATTAATTGATCTATATTGAGTTATCAACGTGTCATTTTGCCAGAAGTTAAAACGTGAACAATCGACAGACTGAAACCAAGGCTTTGTGTTTGTGTGCATGTGTGTTTTGGCGGTATGCATAGTCGCTACCTGTTGCCCATTTGAGCGACGCCTCCTGAAGAAAATAGTAATTTTATAGTTTGGAAGATATTGCAATGATACGGTCAGAGACCCATTCCAGAGTCTCATCTGGTTCTTTTACATGTACGATGTAAAGCACCGACACGAGGCCTTTGTTTAAGGTCGTCCCATTTGTAAGACTGTTAATATTATTATAGTCAGACGGGAGATCGAACTTGTAACCCCTGGATTAACAGTTCAACGTGTTAACAATTGCCCCGTCTGTTGTGTGTATGTGTGTGTCATTCGGGTTATCTAGGTCTGCGCTCCCGAAGGCACTGTTATTGGGGAACCAACATGAGACCATCTACTAATGTTTGACCCCAAAGTGTAGGCCTACCATTAACGTCTAAATATTTTATAAGGCTCATTTTTCGATGAAAGCATCTGTGCACTGTCTCTATGTGATGAATTGTATTGCAAATGATAATATTGGGCTATTATTGGTGAAGGACGACCTGTGTTCTCCTCCGAGCAGGCAAAGTCAGGCACCTATGTAACAATATCAACATCAACCGTCCGCAAGCTAGCCGGAGAGCTTCCATGCACGAATTCGACACCCACACTATGATTAGAACCTACAACTGTGAAGGGCTTGTAAATGATTTTTAAGTCGCTGTCCGATTAGTGCAGTGGTTAGCGTGCTCGCTTCTCACCAATGCGATTCGGGTTCGATCCTCGAAACGGGTAGTATGTGAGAAGGTACGAGCCCCGCTGGAGCCGTTACGATTATGCCCTTAGGCAAGGCATTTAAATTCCACATTGCCTCTTCTCTCTCCCTCATGGCGAAGGATTCCATCAGGAATGAGGTCTCGAGAGTGATACATATAAGTTGTAATAACTTGTTTCACAATCGAGCTAAAATAAATTTGTATAAAAAGGTACGATGGTCGCCAGATCGGACAGGCGGGTTTTCTCCGGGTACTTCAGTTTCCTCCCACACGAATGATCACATATTATACGCTTTCATCCGAGCCAACGAGAGTGATTAATATAAATTGTTAAAACTTGGTTCGCAATCGTTGTAAAATAAATAAAGTTTTAAAAAAGTCGCAACATGTCTACATCCCCTGGAGGGTTTCGACATTAGAGGAATATAGAGCTAGATAGTCACTGATCTTAATCACTCAGAAGATGTATGTATGTATGTTCCTTTAATGTCAAACCCCTCGCGGGGACTTAGACATGTTTTCCTGGGCATGCTTAGCCGACCTAAGCGATTAACATGTACTAAGCAATGTGTGTGAGGTGCCTTGCTCAATGACACTACATACGTGGCCTTACCGAGTATCGAACCCGGGACCGTTCGATTCCAAATCCGACGCTCTACCACTGGACCACGGACGCCACATGTGAACGGTACGGTACGGAGTGTGTACGGGGAATATATTTATTAACTAAAAACATGGCGACGCCCTTGAAACTCGCTAGACAGAGTAAGTTTTCTTGATGAAATGCAATTTCTTTCTTTAATAACATTTACGCGGATTTATTGAACTTGAAAGAGTTGTATTGGTACTTTCATCTGGGGTTATGTAGTGTATTTACACGCCGTACACTATAATTTACCATATTTTTGTGTACATAATTTTAAATCATGATCATAGAGGCGCTTTTATTTTCATGCAATTTTAGTTTATAAATACAAATTTTATTTATTTATTTTAGCTCGATGATGAAATAAGGTCTTATAACCTAATACTAATCGCTCTAGAGACTTTAATTCTAGTGGAATCCATTGTCATGAGGGAGAGAGAAAAACCAGTGTGGAATTTAAGACTGCCGATTCCTGGAGCCGCACTCCTACTCCTTTGCCCGTACCATATATCCTCGTCGCCATTAAACTGACCATGCAAAGAAAGAGCGGACAAGTTAGTGACCCGACGTGGGACTCGAACCCACGACCTCCCGAACACTAGTCGGACAGCTCTACCAACTGAGCTAGCCGGGCCGCTGTTCTACCCACGCCGAAATACACTACACTCTTCCCTCTTTTATTCTTTAGGAGCCGCACTCCGATTCCTGGAGCCGCACTCCTACTCCTTTGTCCGTACCATATATCCTCGTCGCCATTAAAGTGACCATGCAAAGAAAGAGCGGACAAGTTAATGACCCGACGTGGGACTCGAACCCACGACCTCCTGAACACTAGTCGGACAGCTCTACCAACTGAGCTAGCCGGGCCGCTGTTCTACCCACGCCGAAATACACTACAGACACAATCGTAATGGGCGTCTTTCACACTGCCACTGTGCTATCGCGACTTCATGCAATTTTAACTGGGTTATACATGTAGAACGGTTTCAGTGTATAGGGAATGCACATCGAGTGGCTGCAGCTAATAAGTAATGTATGCTAATACTTGCTTAGAGCTTCAGATTAGTGTCTACATCTACATGGTACTCCCAACACTGCAGCACGATTTACCCAAATCTACCCACATCTTACCCAAATCTTCGTTTATATGCTATGTATGGCCATATTTATGTGGTTTCAATACAATATATGGTATTAGAAGATATATGATCAGACTGGATGCGCAGGCTGATCTGGGGCTACATTGGTCACATAAACCATAAGACCCTTTCTGTAATCACAGAGAAAACATTCACATGATCAAAAAATGAAAATGTTAGAAAACTCTTACAGCTTAATATAATATGATACAGGTTACCTCCCTTGGTAGTAAAATAATTTTTTATGTGTTATTTTGGCGAAAACCTGGTAATTTTGTTGATGAAATATGATACATATATCGTCTAATACCATATATTATATAGAAACCACATAAATATGGCCATACATAGCATATAAACGAAGATTTGGGTAAATCGTGCCACCCCTCCCAACACTCAGACGCGAGTATGACTGGGAGGCGCTTGTCAGGGACATTGGTTAAAAATCTCAATTAGTGAGATAGAGAGTGTTAAAAGAACTACATACTAAGCCAAGGTTAAAAACAGACATCATGTTACATTAGTGGTACTGTGGCCAACCACTCAGCAAAAATGGTTAAGCTGGGGCTGGACTGTACATAGTAGGGGAGGCCATTCCAGAGATGTATTGTTCGGGGGGGGGAAAAGAGTTTATATGGTATTGGGTTCGGGACTGAGGAATTAAGTAGTTTAGATAGTCTAGATACATATATGAACTTCCCGTATTAAATGCTAAGTACTGATTGTTTGGCAATATTAAGTTGAAGACCCATATCTCGAGCACATTGAAGTGACCATGCAAAGAAAGAGTTGAAGTCTGTGGAAGTCGTGACAGTGGTAGCAATGAAGTCATGGTAGCGCAGAAGTTGTGATAGCGTGTTCGCTTCAGATGCATAAGGCTCAGACTTCGCACCCAGCTGTAGCCATTACGGTTGTGACCTTAGGCAAGGCATTTAAATTCCCCATTGCCTCTTCTGTTTCCCAGCCTGATCAGGAATGAGGTCTCGAGAGCAATTAATATAATGTTGTAAAAACTTGTTTCGCAATCAAGCTAAAATAAATTATATAAACTAAAGTTGGTAACCCGACGTATGGTTTGAGCCCACAGACTCCCGAACACTAGTCGGACACACTTCATTGTTTTATTCTTTTAGCACCCGCACTACGATCCATGGAGCCGCACTCATAATCCTATGCCTGCATCATGTACCAGATATCCTCGTCACCATTGAAGTGACCAAGCAAACAAAGTTTATGACTCGTCATGTGACTCGAACCCACAACGTCCCAAACCCTAGCCGGACAGCTCAGCCAATTGAGCTAGCCGACCCGATGTTCTACCCACGCCGTCTATACACTAAGTCCAAGTTAGAAGGGGCAACTTGGAATTTAAATGCCTTGCCCAAGGGCACAATCGTAACGGCTCCTACGCAGCTCGAACTCGGGGACCTTTCGCACCTAAAGCGAACGTGCATGCACTGCGCTATCATGACTTCCACAATTTGAGAGAATAAATCAGTGATCCAGCATAATCTTAATTTAATTCTTATTATTGTGTATTTATCCGCCTCTGTGGTCGAGTGGTTACGGTCGCTGACTTGTATACCACTGTAACCTATCATCACTGATGGTCACGGGTTCGAGCCCCGCTCGGACCGTGTCTCATTTATATGAAAAAGGTGGCAGTTTCTTACGGAGGTTGGTGCACCAAAGTACTGGTTAACCGCTGGAGCCTGCCCAGGAAAGGTGTTGTTAGGTAAACTGCCTGCCGGCGATATAGCCCAAAATGGTGCTGATGCAGGCGTAAAACCCGAAATATAAAATATAACATTATCTGCACTTATACATGTACATTTGTATAACAGGGGCCATTCCACGGATGTTGGTAAATCATGTGCGTTACGTCCATAAGGCAAGGAAACCTAATTATCAACCAATGGAACGGCGTGTGTTTGAGGCTATCACGAAGCCCATTCTGCCAAAGCCACCTAGTGTGTATGTGAGGTACTCGTGCAGAGACCCGAGTGCAGTGCAGAATCAACCTGAAGAGGTACCGTATTAACAATTCACAATAAGTGAATCATGTTTTCCGGTGGGTCAGGAAATGGGCAGGGTGGGTCAGGAAATGGGCAGGGTGGGTCAGATAATGGGCAGGGTGGGTCAGGAAATGGGCACTGTGGGTCATATAATGGGCAGGGTGGGTCAGATAATGGGATGGTGGGTCAGATAATGGGCAGGGTGGGTCAGATAATGGGCACGGTGGGTCAGATAATGGGCACGGTGGGTCAGATAATGGGCAGGGTGGGTCAGATAATGGGCACGGTGGGTCAGATAATGGGCACGGTGGGTCAGATAATGGGCACGGTGGGTCAGATAATGGGCACGGTGGGTCAGATAATGGTCAGGATATGGGCAGGGTGGGTCTGAAAGAAGCAGGCTGCATTTTAAGCCACGATGAGGTGCAGGATGGGGGTACTTCGAACATTTTGTTAAATTACGGTGACTGACCAAAGAGTCTGTCCTCCCGAAGGCACCTGTTATTTATTTTTTTAATGGCGGGGTTAAAAAGGACAGTGTGCTCTGCCATTCCGCCTTAGAAAACAGCCCAGTTGAGACATTTTGAAAAGGATGTGGTGGATACTAATGTACAATCAAAGTTGAATTTTGATGAACATATGAATAACAGATAGCAAATAAGAAATTAGGGGCTGGTTTCAAAATGTTTATGTACCAAAAATGATAAATATTCCATTAAGACATACTAGTACATGTAGGTATTGCAGTTCAATACTGACCAGTGCAATACAGTGTATACAGTAAAGTAAAGTGTTTGTTTATTATAGTGTCACCCCTATTTAAAGGGCCAGCCATTTCTGACTTATGAGACACCTCTTTTTATGAACATCAGTACTTCCCGAATCCTATGCTTGTATACCAGACGTCAGGCTGGTAGGCAATCGGTAACCATTATTTAACTAGTTTGCGGCTCACCAACCGGCCATATCAGAATGAACCCCTGACGAGATTCGAACCTTCAACCTCCCGCTCCGTAGGCAAATGCTTTAACCACTGTGTCACGGAGATGGTATACATGTATGTAATTTTAGAGGTTATGGTTGAGTACATGTATAGTCAAACCTGTGTTAATGGTCACCTCCTTTAAGCAGCCAACCTGTATTAAGCTTCCAGATTCCCAATATGTTGTTTTTATTATACATTTGACCTCTATTAAGCAGCCACCTGTGCTAAGTAAGCAGCGACTTTCTGTGATTTCCATAGCTGGCTGCTTAAGACAGGATTGACTGTATATATACATATAGCGTTGTAAATGTTGATTTACTATTAACCCTTTCCTTCATAGAAGCACCTCTTGACGCCATTGCCGTGACTGACCAAAGAGTCTGTCCTCCCGAAGGCACCTGTTATTTATTTTTTTAATGGCGGGGTTAAAAAGGACAGTGTGCTCTGCCATTCCGCCTTAGAAAACAGCCCAGTTGAGACATTTTGAAAAGGATGTGGTGGATACTAATGTACAATCAAAGTTGAATTTTGATGAACATATGAATAACAGATAGCAAATAAGAAATTAGGGGCTGGTTTCAAAATGTTTATGTACCAAAAATGATAAATATTCCATTAAGACATACTAGTACATGTAGGTATTGCAGTTCAATACTGACCAGTGCAATACAGTGTATACAGTAAAGTAAAGTGTTTGTTTATTATAGTGTCACCCCTATTTAAAGGGCCAGCCATTTCTGACTTATGAGACACCTCTTTTTATGAACATCAGTACTTCCCGAATCCTATGCTTGTATACCAGACGTCAGGCTGGTAGGCAATCGGTAACCATTATTTAACTAGTTTGCGGCTCACCAACCGGCCATATCAGAATGAACCCCTGACGAGATTCGAACCTTCAACCTCCCGCTCCGTAGGCAAATGCTTTAACCACTGTGTCACGGAGATGGTATACATGTATGTAATTTTAGAGGTTATGGTTGAGTACATGTATAGTCAAACCTGTGTTAATGGTCACCTCCTTTAAGCAGCCAACCTGTATTAAGCTTCCAGATTCCCAATATGTTGTTTTTATTATACATTTGACCTCTATTAAGCAGCCACCTGTGCTAAGTAAGCAGCGACTTTCTGTGATTTCCATAGCTGGCTGCTTAAGACAGGATTGACTGTATATATACATATAGCGTTGTAAATGTTGATTTACTATTAACCCTTTCCTTCATAGAAGCACCTCTTGACGCCATTGCCAATACGACATACCTTGACAATGTAGTAGCCAAACCAATGTTCATAATAAAGGCCAGAATCTCATGTAGTCCCAGTAATATCTATGGAGGAAGTGGGATAGATATGGCGACTACTTAACCACTGCATGATAGCTAAATCGCTGTCGTTTGTATGGAGATATAATAGTATATTAACCTAAATCTCTATGAAGGAAAGGGTTAAACTATATTTAAAATGTATTGTATACCCGACTTCGTCCCTTGGGGACCCCACTTCTCCATAAAGAAAAAGAAAATATACAAAATATTGTCCAGTAAGATACACTGGCCCATTATAATGCACAGCCACTCCTATTCGAAATTGTGACTTTTAGCTCTATTGTGTTGATTGATTAAACAGGGATCATTTTAGAGTTTTAGAGGGCGATGTGGGCGACCCTGACTTCGCCCTCTGGGGGCCCACTTCTGCCTAAAAAAAAATATTTTTTGGTTTTTACGATTTTCAAACAAAATTTTGTCTAGTAAGATACACTGGCCCATTATAAAGCACTCCTTCTATTCAAATGTTGTATTTAATGGTTGTACTGTGCATTTTAACCCTATTTTGCAGAAGTATATTAACCCATTCAACACCAAGTAACTTACATGGACTGGTCCATGATATTCATAAACCAATAAATGAATCAGAAAATCACATTTGGACATGTTCATTTATCAAAATGGGTAATTATGTCTAAAAATAGTCATATCACTGGCAAAAATTGCAGATCCTGATGAGCCGGCTCGTGACGATCTGGATCTACACTTTTTGTAAACCTATTTAGAGGTCTGTGGTGTTGAAAGGGTTAAAGAACACCATTTAAGGAAGCGATCACGCGCTTTCTCACTTCTCCCAAAAATTCTGACCTAAGATGAACCCTGAATTAAATAATACAATTTAAGGGTGCAATTGCACGCTGTCTCACTTCTCCCAAACATTATGACCTAGAATGAGCCCTGAATTTACAGTACAATTTGTTTGATCTTTACTTCTTAGTGGTTTCGTCCGCCTCCGTGGTCGAGTGGTTAAGGTCGCTGACTTGTATACCACTGTAACCTATCATCACTGATGGTCACGGGTTCGAGCCCCGCTCAGGCCGTGTCTCATTTATATGAAAAAGTTGGCAGTTTCTTACGGAGGTTGGTGCACCCAAGTACTGGTTAACCGCTGGAGCCTGCCCAGGAAAGGTGTTGTTAGGTAAACTGCCCGCCGGCGATATAGCCCAAAATGGTGCTGATGCAGGCGTAAAACCCGAATCATAACATATAATATATCTTAGTGGTTTCCATTTTCTCAACCCGTCTTATACGCGGGTTAATGCAAAATACCACTGATTTAAGACGAAATCTTCTTATAGACGAGTAAATACGGCGACAGGCTTTCAGGTGGGACAATAAACCGAGGTCCCATGTATCGTATTTATTTTAGTCTTGATATATTGATACATACATAAATTTCCAACAATGACGCATCCTAAGACAAGTGATGTGTGAACTGTATCTGTAGATCATTTCATTATGAGTACATATTCAGGTAGACTACATTATTTCATTATGAGTACATATTCAGGTAGACTACATTATTTCATTATGAGTACATATTCAGGTAGACTACATTATTTCATTATGAGTACATATTCAGGTAGACTACATTATTTCATTATGAGTACATATTCAGGTAGACTACATTATTTCATTATGAGTACGTATTCAGGTAGACTGTACATTATTTCATTATGAGTACGTATTCAGGTAGACTACATTATTTCATTATGAGTACATATTCAGGTAGACTCTTCATTATGAGTACATATTCAGGTAGATTCTACATTATTTCATTATGAGTACATATTCAGGTAGACTACATTATTTCATTATGAGTACGTATTCAGGTAGACTTCATTATGAGTACATATTCAGGTAGATTCTACATTATTTCATTATGAGTACATATTCAGGTAGACTACATTATTTCATTATGAGTACGTATTCAGGTAGACTACATTATTTCATTATGAGTACGTATTCAGGTAGACTACATTATTTCATTATGAGTACATATTCAGGTAGACTACATTATTTCATTATGAGTACATATTCAGGTAGACTACATTATTTCATTATGAGTACATATTCAGGTAGGCTCTTCATTATGGGTATGTATTCAGGTAGACTACATTATTTCATTATGAGTACATATTCAGGTAGACTACATTATTTCATTATGAGTACGTATTCAGGTAGACTTCATTATGAGTACGTATTCAGGTATACTCTTCATTATGAGTACGTATTCAGGTATACTCTTCATTATGAGTACGTATTCAGGTATACTCTACATTATTTCAGAAAAATCTGTACGAAGAATTTTTGCTGCGTGAGTTTAGGAAGCTGCTGGCAACGAGCGAGATGATCGTGGTTTGTCATCGATTGCCGTGTACTAATATCAAGCTGCGAGAAATCGGCATTGACCTCAAACTGAAGGGAATGAAACTGTCCATACTAAACAACAAACATATGCGGTTAGTGCAACCCGTAAACTAAATTACTTCCCTTTATCAATATTTATTTGCAAGATCAGCTTGTAGATGGTGGTAAGCACAAATTAACACTGGGATGAATTTACATAGAAATTGTTTTATTTCTCCGTGTGAAGAAATAGTGCTGCGTAAATACGTATAACATATAACATAACATAGTATCAATTGTTTGTTTTTGTGGTTTAAAGTCGCACCAACAGCGTGGTCATATATCAACTATCCAACCATTATTGGTGGAGGAAGACACCAGATGGATGGAAGTGGAAGTCATGATAGCGCAGTGGACACGTTTTCGCTTCAGGTGCGAAAGGTCCGGAGTTCGAGCCTCGCTGGAGCCGTTACGATTGCGCCCTTATGCAAGGCATTTAAATTCCACATGCCTCTTCTCTCTCCTTCATGGCGATGGATTCCATCAGGAATGAGGTCTCGAGAGTGATTAATATAAGTTGAATGAACTTGTTTCGCAATCGAGCTAAAATAAATTTGTATAAACTAAACCCCAGATGGACGGAAACATTAACATTTAGCTATTGAATGTAATGTGACCAGTCACATTCACATTGTCCAAAAAATGAGTTCCGGACAAGTACCTGTATATTTTTGTTTGGATTATTTTTTAGCTATAGATGAGACCACAGTGATTCGACACGTTTGGGGGTACTAGTATATATATTTACGTACAGGGATTCTACTCTGTGGGATGTCAGATTTCGCATTGATCAGTAAAATGGCCCTATCTGAAACAATTTTGAACAAATCTGTCCAAATATAACGCCTATCGAGCGTTCTGATTGGATTATGATTATTCTTCATAAAAAAAACCCATCTAGTTACATTCTAATAATCCAATCAGAACGGTCGTTTCAACGCGAACTGCGCCGCTTGAGAAATGTTCAAAACAAATTGAAATATTCTACGAAATCTCTTTTTGACGTACATTTTTGCCGAGTAAACCTACACGTTAGTGGAAACACATTTTATTGATAATGTTATTCACAGTTAAAACTCTCCCGTCGAAGATTTTTTTTTGTTGCTGACAGAACCCGTTTCCTAGTATGGAAATGTGACCTGCTATGGCCAATGTCTGTGGCAATTGTTTGCAAAGTATACATACATGCAGCTTAAAGTTGTGTTTTATTTGAAGAACAATATAAAGACTCGCGATAGTCGTTATATTTGGACAGATTTGTTCAAAATTGTTTCAGATAGGGCCATTTTACTGATCGATGCAAAATCTGACATCCCACAGAGTAGAATCCTTGTACTTAAATATATATACTAGTACCCCCAAACGTGCCGAATCCCTGTGAATGAGACGTTTGACTAGCGTTTAAATGCCCATATAAAGTTCCCATCCGTCGCTAATGGTAACAAGATCATTCGCTATGCAGACCGAATTAATACATTGATAAAATTGATGAGGCTGCCTCTCTGTGGTTCAGTGGTTACGGTCGCTGACTTGTATACCACTGTAACCTATCATCACTGATGGTCACAGGTTTGAGCCCCGCTCAGACCGCCGTGTCTCTTTATATGAAAAAGTTTGCAGTTTTCTTATGGAGGTTAGTGCACAAAGTACCGCTGGAGCCTGCCTAGGAAAGGTGTTGTTAGGTACGGCGGTATAGCTCAAAGTGGTGCTGATGAAGGCGTAAAACCCGAACAAACAAACAAAATTGAAGAGTGTCTTTGATACTCTGTTTCTGTTTTGTAAACTTTACATGTACATTAAAACCTATGTTAGTGGTCACCTCTATTAAGCAGCCAACCTGTGTTAGTGGTCACCTCTATTAAGCAGCCAACCTGTGTTAGTGGTCACCTCTATTAAGCAGCCAACCTGTGTTAGTGGTCACCTCTATTAAGGCGCCAATCTGTATTAAGCAGCCAATTTCCAGATTCCCAATATGTTGATTTATTATACATTTGACCTCTATTAAGCAGCCACCTGTGCTAAGCAGCCACTTTGTATGATTTCCTTACTAGTTGCTTATGACAGGTTTCACTGTATACAGAAACTGGAACACAATGTGCAACCAAGTACATTTAATGGCTCACACTTCAATAAAGTAAAACTCAATTACCTTATACAACTAGTGATCCGGAGTGATGAGAACTCTGATGGAAGGACTAGTGTGATATTTGATTAGATATGGTTAGCAGGTTCCCGCTGTTGGGCGCCAATTGTGGCAAGAAAACAAATACTGGCAATCAATTTTGTGAATTGGTGGGGGGAAAAAATTTGCGCAACATGTTTTGTCAAATACTTTGCTTTAAATATTTACCTGGGAACTATATGGCTCTTAGTTGGTTCCAAGGTGTTTTTGAAATTGGCTCCAGTTTTTTTCCATTTGGCAACAGGAATGGCGCAAAATTCAGACAGAGGGAACCCTGCTAGTGGTCAATTTAATCTCACTTGTCCTGGGCAAGTGGCCAAATGAAAATGTGTGCAACTGGACACTGCCCCGTTTAGATGTGTAGAAGACAATTACATAATCCTGAATTTGATGTAGATGTACAGGGTGTTCTTGTGCGGATTCACTGCGAATATAAAACTTGCGCCAATATATTTGATTTACGATGGATGAGTCGCCTCCGTGGTCAAGCGGTTAAGGTCGCTGACTAGTAAAAAGTTGGCAATTTCTTACGGAGGTGGGTGCACCCAAGTACTGGTTAACCGCTGGAGCCTGCCCAGGAAAGGTGTTGTTAGGTAAACTGCCCACCGGCGATATAGCCCAAAATGGTGCTGATGCAGGCGTAAAACCCGAAATATAACATATAATAAATAACGATAAATGAACAAAACAGATTGGTATGTTCACAGATCACTTATAGAAGACACGGACAAAGCTAATCTGGCATACCTGCTCACTGGGGACAATCTATTAATAACCAGCCCAGACGTAAAACCAAAAGAAGTCTGGAATGTACTGAAAAAATATGCTGACATTCTTCCATTAGGTAAGTGTAAAATAGGGTAACGTGTTGATGTCTATTTATAGATTATATCATCATGACTATTTATTAGGGATGGCAACGAATAGCGATTTCACTATCCGAATATTCGGTCAGTAAGATATTCGAATAATCGTTATACTTTATTAAAAACTCAAAATCACTCAAACTCTTATAAGAAATGCCAAATTAAGCTACTTTTAAATTACTAAGCGTCATCTTCCTGTAAGGCCATGCAAATATGACGACGATTCATTCAGTTATTGTTATCGGCCACTGTACATTTATGGGCGTTTTCACAAATGAAGCCGATGTCACTTGAACTGCTTTCCGGAGGACAACATCATAAAGATCGTATTTTATATAGTACTTTTGGGTAATATTGAGCAGTTAATTATAAATTTAAGAAACACGGGGTGGATGTTGCAGCTTGTCTGTAATATTTCAAAGGAATTTTCTCGTCTAAACAGTTTTGACATCATAATTAACCCCTTAGCACCTACTGTAATTATCCAATTACATGGCAGAGTGTCAATTAACACTTGCATGGATGCGACCACAACATTGTTTATTCAAACATCCTGAGGCAATTTCTTTTGTATTTAAAGGTTTTATGATGGCTTCAAATTGTAAAAGAAAGCAACGTATCTGATTTATGACAGTTTATATCATTTTTGCAAATATTATATATTTTTGCCCGAATATTCGAATACTGGAATAGTATTCGGATATTCGGACGTTTGAGCGAATATTCGTATATAGGTAAACTGCCCGCCAGTGATATAGCCCAAAATGGTGCTGATGCAGGCGTAAAACCCGAAATATAAATAAATTCTTTTTTGGGAAGATCCGCCACAGGGACCACTCCATTAACTTTTGATGATCCTGATCTCACCATACGCTCTACTGAGTGTCTTCTAGTAGGGTTTATTCTGGCCAAATAAAATGGAAAAAAGGGAAGGGTGGGTCAGAAAAGGGGCAGGGTGCATTTTGAGCCGCAATGAGATGTTGGAGAGTGTATTTTGGGGTTAGCCCCTAGAATATTTAGCTAAAGAGCTAGTAATGCAGTACATATTTATGAAAAGGGCTGTTCTTATGTATGCCCGCCTAAAGGCATCTGTTGAGGCATATATGAAAATAATTTTAAACGACAAGAGGGAGGGGCTAATGGGCAAGTGGGCGGAGCTAAAACGGACAAGGTAGCGCATCCCTCCCATTCCGCTCTAAACAAGCCCTATCTAGTTTTTTCAATATGTTATTGTGTGATTTGTATCTCCATTTTGGTTTAGTTTAGTTTCAGTTTAGTTTAATCATATTTTATTGAATTCATCATGATATAATATACAACACAATGTTACAAAAATATAGCTTGATAATACAGTCAAACCTGTCTTAAGCAACCAGCCAAGGGAATCACAGAAAGTGGCTGCTTAGCACAGGCAGCTCCTTAATAGAGGTTATATGTATAGTAAAACAACATATTAGGAATCTGGAAACTGGCTGCTTAATACAGGTTGACTGTTTAATACAGGTGACCACTATCACAGGTTTGACTGTACAAATGGTTTGGGCCACAAGTTTTAACAACATTAGAAAACGGCCCGCATTTTGGTATCGACTGATCTCGTGAATACGTAATATTAATTTCTTATTTATTATACAGTAATACTCAGTTTGATATTCGCCAAATTTCCATGACTTAACCCATTCAACACCAAGTAACTGCCATGACATTTTTAGACCAATTAAATTAATAAGAAAATTACATTTGGATCAGTTCATTTATCAAAATGCGTAAATTATTTTTTAAAAATTGTAATATTACTGGCAAAAAGTGCAGATCCTGATGAGACGGCTCGTTACGAGCCGGCTCATCTGGATCTACACTTTTTGTACGCCTATTTAAAGGTCTGTGGTGTTGAAAGGGTTAATACGATTGTATTGTCTGTTTCACTAGGTGGATATATTAACGGTCGACTGTTTACCAGGAACCAGCTGCAGGACTTCAGTAAACTTCCTTCTCTCGAACTCTTATTGGGGGAGCTAGTCTCCTGTTTGAATGCGTGTGGTGCTCGCACATCCTCGATGCTGAGTTCACATCAACAAACACTGTCCACAAATCTCCAGCAGTTACACAAACAGAAAAGTGAAGAATCTTAGCATTGAGGTGTGATAACAACTTAGCATTGAGATGTGATAACTTAGCATTGAGGTGTGATAACAACTTAGCATTGAGATGTGATAACTTAGTATTGAGATGGGATGATAACTTAGCATTGAGATGGGATAACTTAGCATTGAGATGGGATAACTTAGCATTGAGATGGGATAACTTAGCATTGAGGTGTGATAACTTAGCATTGAGATGGGATAACTTAGCATTGAGATGGGATAACTTAGCATTGAGATGGGATAACTTAGCATTGAGATGGGATGATAACTTAGCATTGAGGTGTGATAACAACTTAGCATTGAGATGTGATAACTTAGCATTGAGATGGGATAACTTAGCATTGAGGTGTGATAACTTAGCATTGAGATGGGATAACTTAGCATTGAGATGGGATAACTTAGCATTGAGATGGGATAACTTAGCATTGAGATGGGATGATAACTTAGCATTGAGGTGTGATAACAACTTAGCATTGAGATGTGATAACTTAGCATTGAGATGGGATAACTTAGCATTGAGGTGTGATAACTTAGCATTGAGATGGGATAACTTAGCATTGAGATGGGATAACTTAGCATTGAGATGGGATAACTTAGCATTGAGATGGGATGATAACTTAGCATTGAGGTGTGATAACAACTTAGCATTGAGATGTGATAACTTAGCATTGAGATGGGATAACTTAGCATTGAGGTGTGATAACTTAGCATTGAGATGGGATAACTTAGCATTGAGATGGGATAACTTAGCATTGAGATGGGATAACTTAGCATTGAGATGGGATGATAACTTAGCATTGAGGTGTGATAACAACTTAGCATTGAGATGTGATAACTTAGCATTGAGGTGTGATAACAACTTAGCATTGAGGTGTGATAACAACTTAGCATTGAGATGTGATAACTTAGTATTGAGATGGGATGATAACTTAGCATTGAGGTGTGATAACAACTTAGCATTGAGATGTGATAACTTAGCATTGAGATGGGATAACTTAGCATTGAGATGGGATAACTTAGCATTGAGATGTGATGATAACTTAACATTGAGATGGGATAACTTAGCATTGAGATGTGATGATAACTTAACATTGAGATGGGATAACTTAGCATTGAGATGTGACGACAACTTAGTATTGAGATGGGATAACTTAGCATTGAGATGGGATAACTTAGCATTGAGATGGGATAACTTAGCATTGAGATGTGATAACAACTTAGCATTGAGATGGGATGATAACTTAGCATTGAGATGGGATAACTTAGCATTGAGATGTGATAACAACTTAGCATTGAGATGTGGTGATAACTTAGCATTGAGATGGGATAACTTAGCATTGAGATGGGATAACTTAGCATTGAGATGTGATAACAACTTAGCATTGAGATGGGATAACTTAGCATTGAGATGGGATAATAACTTAGCATTGAGATGGGATAACAACTTAGCATTGAGATGTGGTGATAACTTAGCATTGAGATGTGATAACAACTTAGCATTGAGATGGGATGACAACTTAGCATTGAGATGTGGTGATAACTTAGCATTGAGATGTGGTGACAACTTAGCATTGAGATGTGATGACAACTTACCATTGAGATGTGATGACAACTTACCATTGAGATGTGATGACAACTTAGCATTGAGATGTGATGACAACTTAGCATTGAGATGGGATAACAACTTAGCATTGAGATGTGATGACAATTTAGCATTGAGATGGGATAACTTAGCATTGAGATGGGATGACAACTTAGCATTGAGATGGGATGACAACTTAGCATTGAGATGTGATGACAACTTACCATTGAGATGTGATAACAACTTACCATTGAGATGTGATGACAACTTAGCATTGAGATGGGATAACAACTTAGCATTGAGATGTGATGACAACTTAGCATTGAGATGGGATAACTTAGCATTGAGATGGGATGACAACTTAGCATTGAGATGGGATGACAACTTAGCATTGAGATGTGATGACAACTTACCATTGAGATGTGATGACAACTTACCATTGAGATGTGATGACAACTTACCATTGAGATGTGATGACAACTTACCATTGAGATGTGATGACAACTTACCATTGAGATGTGATGACAACTTACCATTGAGATGTGATGACAACTTACCATTGAGATAACAACTTACCATTGAGATGTGATGACAACTTACCATTGAGATGTGATGACAACTTACCATTGAGATAACAACTTACCATTGAGATGTGATGACAACTGGATGCAACCGAATACAAGCAGTTGTATTTACTGTTAAGCGGTGATACATTACAATGTATGGCTTGAGTTAAGGGGGAAGTAGCTAGCCTCCCTGATCTGCTTCCCTTTTCCCTATTGTTTGAATGTATAGCGAGACCACAAACTTCACCCCTTGCATGCCCTAAGCATGACAAAGTGTGCGTTATACATGATAGTGTGTTATACATCGATAGCGCATTATGCATCGATAAATAGAGGATATTTGTTTGTTTTGAGTGAATATATCTCACTGAGAAGTGAGAAAATATGAACATTTTCTCACTGAGAAGTGAGAAAATATGAACATTTTCTCACTTCGAGGTGAGATATATTCCATATTCACTCAAAACAAACACATTTTATTTTATGCTAATTGGTGAAAAACAAACGCAAAATGAAGAAATTAAAATAGTTGGCCGTCGTGTTTTTGCGCGGATGAATACATCGACGACTATACGTCGTGAGTCGATACACAAATCTGCCGCCATCCTGAATTTAAAGTTGAATCGAGGAAAAATACATGAAAACATTTATTGGATTTATTGTTAACATTTCGCCTTTGATTTGTTTCGTAACAAAAACAATAATGCAGGTAAATAGTAAATTGAAGCCAGGTAAACGGTGAAAATTAAATGACACGTGTCTAAGCATTTAAAGGGAGAGTAATAGTGCAAGTATAGTGTATTGGGAAGGGAGATAATTAAAAAAAGTAGTCTGGCAAAATACAATGAGTGATATGCAGTGAGTGATATGGATTATATCTCACTGATAGAACACTGTATTTCATCAATTAGCATACACTGTATTTCATCAATTAGCATAAAATAAATACGGTATTTTTTTAATTTCTCATTCACTATTAACTCTGCATGCTGGGTAAAATAAAGGCTATAAATAATTTAAATAATTATAATCTTTGACTGTTATTTTATCCAGGGATCGCAAGTTCGATCCCCCGTCTGACCATAATAAAATTAACAGTCTTTCAGAGGTGTCGGTGCTTTACATCGTGCACGTAAAAGAACCAGAGGAGACTCTGGAATGGGTCTCTGTCTGTATCATTGCACTATCGTCCAAAAATCTAAAAAATGACTAATCTCTCCAGGAGGCGTCGTTCATATGGGCAACCGCGACGATAAATAAACGTAAAACACACACACTGTTATTTGCACCGCAAGCGTGCAAGGAGTTAATTGTGAGAAGTTGACACTTTGTTGTTTGGTTGCATATGGCGAGATATATAAATGCGTAGAAGACGCCATCAGCTTATGGAAGGTCAGTGGTTCTGTCCAGGTGTCCCATCGTATCTCAAATACTGCTAGTGGAGACACCCAGCGTCTTCCTCCACTAATAATAGCTGCAGTCGCCGTTTGACCTAAGCTGTTTGTGCGACTTTTAACCACAATAGTACTGCAGCAATCCTGAGCTAACACAGGGCCTGAGGGCGACCGGCACCCAATTTACCACATAGGTTTGAGTATACAAAATTGTTTGTTAGGGTCTCTAGTATATGCAACTGCAAGTTGCAGTTGCCAATGCTGTGGTACATTATTTTTATTGCACGTTTTCTGCACCCACCTATTTCCATTTTGGGTTAAAAATGTAAAATTGTAAAAATGTAGCGTGTAAGTTGCTATTAATGTTAGTTTGTATTCTAGTAATTAATGAAATGTTCATATTATATAATACCACTATACATCATATAAACATACACTACAAATATTTAAGATTTTATAATTGAAAAGTCTGACAAATGTACCATTTTAGAGGTCAGCATTCCCCACCCACTGAAATTTCAACATATGGCTTTTGATGAAAACATCATGTAGTGTTATACAATAGGATATAAACTTGATTTTGCTGCTATTTTCAGGAATAGGTATGTATGCTGATCATAAATTATGCTGCATGACTTGAGGTACCATTGTTAAAGTTCTATTTTTCACGATATTGTAACCTACACTAACGGCCGTTTTCCCTAGAATTTCAGATATATCGTAACGCAAGAGCATATACAGTCAACATCCGTTATGTCGAATTCCGTCGGACCGAACAACATACTTCGACATAACCGAAGTTTGACTTAACGAAATTCGATATAAATGGAGCCAGTTATATGTAAAATGATAGTGTCTGTAACGGGACTTTGATCCGACTTCGAGATAACCGGAGAATTCGACACGACTGACATAACGGATGTAGACTGCATAGATGTGGTATACCTACTACAGCTGAGGTATTTATATAGCAACATGTTGGTTAGTAACTTAGTGTCTAGAATATGTAACAGTATACTACACTATCGATAGTCCTGGTAAATAACATCTATACAAGATGGCGTCCAAGATGGATGCCAAAATGGAACAACTATTGGCATATATCGGTAATAATAGTAGACTGTAATTATTGACTTCTGGTTTCATTTGTTATTGCAACTTAATGCCACTTGATTATCAATTAATCAACATGATTTTGCTAAAATTACATTTATCCTAATAACAGTAAAAACAATGGGTTCCAACTAAAAGGACCAATATACATTTTGGGATTTGTTATTGCAAGATAATGCCAAACAAATTAATATACTATGATAATAACAACTGTGACATGATAATAACACTAGGATGTCGGTAGTTATAGCTTGTCTGTGGAGTAATGCTATCTTACTAATTAATCGTCCGTGTCACTCTCATTTTGACCAAAAGCATATGTACACATTCATTTCTCTATTTGATCTGTGACTTGCTGGTACGTGCAATAATTAGTACATGGTTGCTTATCAGCGGCACACACACTTGCCATTACAGAGCTAGCACACGTGTACCATGTCATTCAATAGTTCTGGTGCGGCAATATGTTTTGTCATAACTGGTTGTAGTTCTGGTGCAGCTATATGTTTGGTCATAAGAACTGGTTGTAGTTCTGGTGCAGCAATATGTTTTGTCATAACTGGTTGTTGTTCTGGTGCAGCTATATGTTGGTTCATAAGAACTGGTTGTAGTTCTGGTGCAGCTATATGTTGGGTCATAAGAACTGGTTGTAGTTCTGGTGCAGCTATATGTTTGGTCATAAGAACTGGTTGTAGTTCTGGTGCAGCTATATGTTGGATCATAAGAACTGGTTGTAGTTCTGATGCAGCTATATGTTAGGTCATAAGAACTGGTTGTAGTTCTGGTGCAGCTATATGTTAGGTCATCAGAACTGGTTGTAGTTCTGGTGCAGCTATATGTTTAGTCATAAGAACTGGTTGTAGTTCTGGTGCAGCAATATGTTTTGTCATAACTGGTTGTTGTTCTGGTGCAGCTATATGTTGGTTCATAAGAACTGGTTGTAGTTCTGGTGCAGCTATATGTTGGGTCATAAGAACTGGTTGTAGTTCTGGTGCAGCTATGTTTGGTCATAAGAACTGGTTGTAGTTCTGGTGCAGCTATATGTTGGATCATAAGAACTGGTTGTAGTTCTGATGCAGCTATATGTTAGGTCATAAGAACTGGTTGTAGTTCTGGTGCAGCTATATGTTAGGTCATCAGAACTGGTTGTAGTTCTGGTGCAGCTATATGTTGGGTCATAAGAACTGGTTGTTGTAGTTCTAGTACAGCTATATGTTAGGTCATAGGAACTGGTTGGTGTAGTTCTGGTGCAGCTATATGTTAGGTGATAGGAACTGGTTGGTGTAGTTCTGGTGCAGCTATATGTTAGGTCATAGGAACTGGTTGTTGTAGTTCTGGCGCAGCCATATGTTGGGTCATAGGAACTGGTTGGTGTAGTTCTGGTGCAGCCATATGTTAGGTCAAAAGAACTGGTTGTAGTTCTGGTGCAGCCATATGTTGTCATAATATCTGGTTGTAGTTCTGGTGCAGCCATATGTTGGGTCATAAGAACTGGTTGTAGTTCTGGTGCAGCCATATGTTGGGTCATAAGAACTGGTTGTAGTTCTGGTGCAGCTATATGTTGGATCATAACTGGTTGTAGTTCTGGATTATGCTCGTATCTATATTGGGTTCGGGCAAGTAAATCGTCACGACTGTGTCGGAGTAGTGTGTATTCGCTGCGCGGTTCAGAACTACTTTGTGGATATTTTCCTCAAAGATCATTGCATATCTAGAGACACTGGGCACGACGGGAACCTAAATAATGCAATCTCTCATTAGAGAAGAGGGTTAGGCTAACCCTAGGCATTGTGGAATTTAAATACCTTGCCTAAGGACACAATCGTAACTGCTCCAGCGGGGCTCAAACTCCAGGCCTCCCTTGACATATAAAGTATGATTCATCCCAAAATGTATATTGGTCCTTTTAGTTGGAACCCATTGTTTTTACTGTTATTAGGATAAATGTAATTTTAGCAAAATCATGTTGATTAATTGATAATCAAGTGGCATTAAGTTGCAATAACAAATGAAACCAGAAGTCAATAATTACAGTCTACTATTATTACCGATATATGCCAATAGTTGTTCCATTTTGGCATCCATCTTGGACGCCATCTTGTATAGATGTTATTTACCAGGACTATCGATAGTGTAGTATACTGTTGCATATCCTAGACATTAACCAACATGTTGCTATATATTAATATCTCGGCTGTAATAAGTATATCACATCTATATATGCTCTTGGATATATCTGAAATGTTGTCAAAAATTCACCGGAAATGGCCGTTAATGTAGGTTACAATATCGTGAAATATAGGACTTTAAGAATGATACAATGGTACCTCAAGTCATGCAGCATAATTTATGATCAGCATACATACGTATTCCTGAAAAATGCAGCAAAATCAAGTTTATATCCTATTGTATAACACTACATGATGTTTTCATCAAAAGCCATATGTTGAAATTTCAGTGGGTGGGGAATGATGACCCTCTAAATTGGTAACATTTGTCAAGACTTTTTCAAGAATAAAATCTTAAATATTCGTATTGTTTATATGGTGTATAGTGGGCATATATAATTTAGTAATATAGTTCTATATAATATAAAAATTGCATTAATATTACTTAATACCAACTTTCATGTTATAGGGCGATTTTAACAAAAAATGGAAATAGCTGGTTATAGAATAACGTGTAATTTGTACCACAGCTTTGGCAACTGCAACAACATATATACTAGAAAACCGGAACACACAATATGGTATATTCAAACCCCATGTGGAGTGGGGGCCGGTACACCCCTGAAATATGCTGCTAGTATTGATTGCTGCAGTACACAAGGGGGGGATATAGAAAGTGGAATAAATTTGTTTGTTGCCATAGCAACCAGTTTATTTACATATATATACACAAATCTTCCTGTCCCCAAGCGAGACCAATATACACAAATCTTTGGTTCAATCATTATCCCACTTCGATCCCTACCTACTAATTAATGGGAAAACCAACTCTTCAAACGATTGGAAATGCAGAAGAATTAATTACACAAGAAAGACCAGGAGTTCATAGCTTATGAAGAGACTGGATACACGATTGACCAGGAGTTCATAGCTTATGAAGAGACTGGATTGGATACACGATTGACCAGGAGTTCATAGTTTATGAAGAGACTGAATACAAGATTGACCAGGAGTTCATAGCTTATGTAGAGACTGGATACAAGATTGACCAGGAGTTCATAGCTTATGAAGATGCTGGATATAAGATTTGCCTGGAGTTCATAGCTTATGAATACACCAAGGGTTAGTCGTGGTAACGCGTATGCTTCATGTGCGAAAGGCCCGGAGTTTTAGCCCCGCTGAAGCCATTACGATTGTGCCCTTAGGCAAGACATTTGGGTTGTCCGATTAGCAGTGGTTAGCGCACTCGCTTCTAACAAATGCAACCCGGGTTCGATCCTCTGACTGGGAAGTGTGCGATATGGTACGGTGGGTTTTCTCCCACATGAATGACCACATAAACGCAATACACCTTGTTCAGAAGAGCTTAGCATATTCCCTAATACATCATGTTCAGAAGAGAATGTCGTCTGCCAGTCAATACAATGATACTGCCAACAACTCGGTCCAAGTCGGTGGAGGATGTAGCAACAACTCAGTCCAAGTTGGTGGAGGATGTAGCAACAGCTCAGTCCAAGTCGGTGGAGGATGTAGCAACAGCTCGGTCCAAGTCAGTGGAGGATGTAGCAACAGCTCGGTCCAAGTCGGTGGAGGATGTAGCAACAGCTCAGTCCAAGTCGATGGGAGGATGTAGCAACAGCTCAGTCCAATTCGGTGGAGGATGTAGCAACAGCTCAGTCCAAGTCGGTGGAGGATGTAGCAACAGCTTGGTCCAAGTCGGTGGAGGATGTAGCAACAGGTCAGTCCAAGTCGGTGGAGGATGTAGCAACAGCTCGGTCCAAGTCGGTGGAGGATGTAGCAACAGCTCAGTCCAAGTCGATGGGAGGATGTAGCAACAGCTCAGTCCAATTCGGTGGAGGATGTAGCAACAGCTCAGTCCAAGTCGGTGGAGGATGTAGCAACAGCTTGGTCCAAGTCGGTGGAGGATGTAGCAACAGGTCAGTCCAAGTCGGTGGAGGATGTAGCAACAGCTCGGTCCAAGTCGGTGGAGGATGTAGCAACAGCTTGGTCCAAGTCGGTGGAGGATGTAGCAACAGCTCGGTCCAAGTCGATGAAGGATGTAGCAACAGCTTGGTACAAGTTGGTGGAGGATGTTACAACAGCTCGGTCCAAGTCGGTGGAGGATGTAGCAACAGCTTGGTCCAAGTCGGTGGAGGATGTAGCAACAGCTCAGTCCAAGTCGGTGGAGGATGTAGCAACAACTGAGTCCAAGTCAGTGGAGGATGTAGCAACTCCTCGGTCCATGTCGGTGGAGGATGTAGCAACAGCTCAGTCCAAGTCGGTGGAGGATGTAGCAACAGCTCGGTCCAAGTCGGTGGAGGTTGTAGCAACAGCTCAGTCCAAGTCGGTGGAGGATGTATCAACAGCTCAGTCCAAGTCGGTGGAGGATGTAGCAACAGCTCAGTCCAAGTCGGTGGAGGATGTAGCAACAGCTCAGTCCAAGTCGGTGGAGGATGTAGCAACAGCTCAGTCCAAGTCGTGGAGGATGTAGCAACAGCTCAGTCCAAGTCGGTGGAGGATGTAGCAACAGCTCGGTCCAAGTCGGTGGAGGATGTAGCAACAGCTCGGTCCAAGTCGGTGGAGGATGTAGCAACAGCTCGGTCCAAGTCGGTGGAGGATGTAGCAACAGCTCGGTCCAAGTCGGTGGAGGATATGAACACCTCCAGCGTAGAACAGAATATCAAAATTTCATTTATGCTTTCCAATGAATGATTCGAGTTTTCTCAGTGAAAGAAAACTCCCATCTTCCACTGCTTTGAAACAGTGAAAGGTGGCATTTTCTCTGTCACTGCTTGAGGTTCGTATTCCTACGCGGTTGAACGTACTTTTGTATATTAGTGATTTTCTGACAAATATGAATAGTTAATTATAAAGTGATTATATTCTAATGAATACGGACGTTCAGACCAACATAATATGTTGTGCGGTTGTGTATTGAAGTGAAATTAAAAATGAATTAAATTTGATAACATTAATTATATCTGCCAAAATCCTGCGAAATCATAAAAGAAAAAAGATGTGTTTGTGTTTATTAGTGTAAGATTATATGTTATGTTATATTTCGGGTTTTACGCCTTGGGTGCACCAACGTACTTGGGTGCACCAACCTCCGTAAGAAACTGCCAACTCTTTCATATAAATGAGACACGGTCTGAGCGGGGCTCGAACCCGTGACCACATTGATGATAGGTTACAGTGGTATACAAGTCAGCGACCGTAACCACTCTACCACGGAGGCGGACCAGTGTAAGATTAACGCCAGTCCTGGAAATACAAATTACAGTAATCACTCGATGAATAAAATCCTCTTACACTAATAAACACAAATATCCTCTATATCTTGAGAATATGCAGAAGTAAAAGGTACACAACTAATGTGGGAATGCTACAAGTGCCAGAGTATACAATTTTAAAGTGCCTGACAATGTGGGTCTATATTCTCCAGTGCCAGTCAGGTTAGCCGATAGCTGAGATTGACTGGACCGTACTACATTTTTACGAGACTGTAAATGATGTCTCCCATCTTGTACACGACCTCAAAACTCATAAGGCCGTCTAATCGATAGTCAACCCGAACCGGTGGAAGTGATGAACACTATACTGCTTGTCGTGTTACAACGTTGCTCAGGTTAGCCGATCGTTCCCGTCTAATCGATAGTCAAACCGAACCGGTGGAAGTGATGAACAGTGTTACAACGTTGCTCAGGATTCGTTTCGATTACTAGTAGTCCATTCAAATTCTTAAGGTTGTCTAATCGAAGTGACGAACCCTACATTGCTCGTCGTGGTACAACGTTGCTAGGCAATCAATTTGATTAATCCATTCGAAATTATAAAATATTTCCTAAATTATGATACACCATTAATAATGTGTCTTCTCTAAACTCGACACAGGATCATCTTGCCCAATTTAGAGGCACCCATTGAGGCTTGGACTGGAGTTCATTGATCACTGCTAGCAGTTGTTTTGAAGCTTTGATTATGTCGTCATTGATTATAACAGCATCAAAGAAGTGAGCATATTTATCCTCTATCCTGGCCCCTATACTCAGCATATCCGTAAAATCCTCGTCCTAGAAGTAGAAACATAGAGAGGACATACAAAAATGTACATTTAAAGCCATGTTTATCCTCTATCCTGGCCCCTATACTCAGCATATCCGTAAAATCCTCGTCCTAGAAGTAGAAAAATAGAGTGGACATACAAAAATGTACATTTAAAGCCATGTTTATCCTCTATCCTGGCCCCTATACTCAGCATATCCGTAAAATCCTAGAAGTAGACAAATAGAGTGGACATAAACAAAAAATAACATTTAAAGCCATATTTATCCTCTATCCTGGCCCCTATACTCAGCATATCCGTAAAATCCTCGTCCTAGAAGTAGAAAAATAGAGTGGACATACAAAAATGTACATTTAAAGCCATGTTTATCCTCTATCCTGGCCCCTATACTCAGCATATCCGTAAAATCCTAGAAGTAGACAAATAGAGTGGACATAAACAAAAAATAACATTTAAAGCCATATTTATCCTCTATCCTGGCCCCTATACTCAGCATATCCGTAAAATCCTCGTCCTAGAAGTAGAAAAATAGAGTGGACATACAAAAATGTACATTTAAAGCCATGTTTATCCTCTATCCTGGCCCCTATACTCAGCATATCCGTAAAATCCTAGAAGTAGACAAATAGAGTGGACATAAACAAAAAATAACATTTAAAGCCATATTTATCCTCTATCCTGGCCCCTATACTCAGCATATCCGTAAAATCCTCGTCCTAGAAGTAGAAAAACATGAGTGAACATACAAAAAAAAGTACATTTAAAGCCATATTTATCCTCTATCCTGGCCCCTATTCTCAGCATACAGCCGGTATCCGTAAAATCCTCGTCCTATAAATAGACAAATAGAGTGGACATACAAAAAAAGTACATTTAAAGCCATATTTATCTCTCTACATCAAAAGTCTGTCCCATCTGCTGCGGAACCCGTTTTGTTTTATTCATATAAGTAAATTAATTTAAATTATATCGGCATAACCAGGAATGAACATTATGAGCGAGACTTTTTGTTTTGATTGACCTCGTGGAAGACAAAATTAAATTATTTGTGCCACAGACAGCAAAGCAAAATAAATTGACACGGTTTTGCATAAACGGCCTATGGAGAAACTTTGAAACCGGTGATTTTAACATCACGTCCGTTTGTATTGCAAGCTATGTC
Organism: Archivesica marissinica; assembly: GCA_014843695.1. Taxonomy (NCBI): domain Eukaryota; kingdom Metazoa; phylum Mollusca; class Bivalvia; order Venerida; family Vesicomyidae; genus Archivesica; species Archivesica marissinica. The sequence continues at coordinate 44,554,277 of CM026400.1, forward strand.
GAAAATAAGAAAATTGCACATTTTTACTTCAAATCGAGATAAATCGAAAAGAAATCTAAACGAGGTCACCCCACTTCTTGGTCTGGTTATTATGATATATTATCAACCCATACCGTACATTTAAAGGCTTTTGCAAACAACATAGATCCAGATCAGCCACAGCGTGACGCTGCATGCTGATCAGAATCTATGTTGTTTGCTACATAGCCAAGTGTCTTAGCAAGATCATCTGAATAGCAAACAGCATAGAGCCTGATCATGGCGGCTGATCTGGCTCTATGTTCTTTGCAAATACTGTTGTGAACGGTATCCAGAACGCAAATGGGTTAAACAAAATAATGTACTATTAATTCTAACGGAGGCTTCATAGAGGTTTGTGTGTGTGTTCAATGATGGTTTAGTAATTTTGAAAGACAATTCCTTTTTTTGGCAATTTGTACCCAAAATATGAGGAAAATTGTTCCCGCCACCTAAATACTGGTACCAGCATCGTTCGCAGGGTTGGGACACCTGACTAATATTACATATTTTAGTAGTTTAAATATTATTAATTTAAGGAAGTCGTGATAGCGCAGTGGATGCGCGTTCGCTTCAGGTGCGAAAGGTCCGGAGTTCGAGCCCCACTGGAGCCGTTACGATTGTGCCCTTAGGCAAAGCATTTAAATTCCACATTGCCTCTTCTCTCTCCCTCGTGGCGATGGATTCCATCAGGAATGAGGTCTCGAGAGTGATTTATATAAGTTGAAATAACTTGTTTCGCAATCGAGCTAAAATAAATTTGTATATTAATTTAATTATTTCTTACAGTTAACAACCTAGTTGATCCACCTTCTAGTGTTTTCATAGCTCGGTTCTGTTTTCTAGTCATACGTAGTACTTCTAACGGCGGAGGTTTGATGTAGATAACAAATGGTTTAATTTCTGCTGAACGTAGAAACTTTAATGCCTACAAAATATAGCATATCAGAATGTAAATATAAAACATATTAAATAAATTTAAAACACTGTCGTGACATCATACCTTTGTACTTGCAGTCCATTATTATTAATATTGGATTGCTGTCAAAAGGCCAGAGTATTGTATTAAATCCTACGCGTACATGTACGAACAATTTTAATTAGTAGGATTTTTGTGTGTGTGTTTTAAGTAAGATATAAACGGATCCAATATGTAAAATATTGGTACTGTCTTCGGCGTTACACAACTAACACAGTCCAATATTTTACGGCTTATATCCTATACATACTTTGCATTGTACTAAGCCACCACGTTGTTTGGCAACAGGATATGTGTGTTGAATATTCTCACAAACAAATCATGGTTGACTTAATATTAAATATTTCTCTGAACTAGTCATGATTTTATACTGTTCAAGCAACGACTGTTTTATGTATGTTATGTTATATTTCGGGTTTTACGCCTGCATCAGCACCATTTTGGGCTATATCGCTGGCGGGCAGTTTACCTAACAACACCTTTCCTGGGCAGGCTCCAGCGGTTAACCAGTACTTGGGTGCACCAACCTCCGTAAGAAACTGCCAACTTTTTCATATAAATGAGACATGGCCTGAGAGGGGCTAGAACCCGTGACCATCAGTGATGATAGGTTACAGTGGTATACAAGTCAGCGACCGTAACCACTCGACCACATGGGCGGTGTATAGGATATAAGCTGAAAACGATCCAATATGTAAAATATTGGACACAGCATCAATATTTTACATATTGGATCCATTTAGTCGTGTATCTTTTTCTAATTAAATATTGCTATCGGTTGCCCATTTGAGCGACGGGCAGCTTACTTAGCATATTTCCTGGGCAGGCTCCAGAGGTTAACCAGTACTTGGCGCACCAACCTCCGTATGAAAAAGTTGGGAGTTTCTTACAGAGGTTAGTGCACAAAGTACTGGTTAACCGCTAAGCCTGCGCAGGAAAGGAGCTGTTAGGTAAAAGATAAACTGCCATTAGCTCAAATGGACAACCGGTAGAGATGTTAAATAAACTTAAAAGAATAAAGAAGAAGATATCTATCGCTTGTCATGTAACAAGTGGAGCTACTGTGGTGTTGTGTAGCCTCCGTGATGTAATGGATATGATGTCTATCTTGTAACCCAGACGGTTGCGAGTTTGAGCCCTGTGAGATTAACAGTGACGGTTTCCTTAGGCAAGGCACTTAGATCCACATCGCCTCTTCTATCTCCCTCATGGCGATGAATTCCATCAGGAATGAGATCTCGAGAGCGATTAATCCATTTCATAATCCAGCCAGAATAAATGTCCAACTATTTGTCATCTACCTATACACTACTCAGAAGTCGCAAATCAAACTTGCATGTGTATGAGGTGTGAGTTCTACATTACCCAGAAGTCACAAATCAAACTTGCCTGTGTGTGAGGTGTGAGTTCTACATTACTCAGAGGTCACAACTCAAACTTGCCAGTGTATGAGGTGTGAGTTCTACATTACCCAGAAGTCGCAACTCAAACTTGCCTGTGTATGAGGTGTGAGTTCTACATTACCCAGAAGTCACAAATCAAACTTGACAGTGTATGAGGTGTGAGTTCTACATTACCCAGAAGTCACAAATCAAACTTGCCTGTGTATGAGGTGTGAGTTCTACATTACCCAGAAGTCACAAATCAAACTTGCCTGTGTATGAGGTGTGAGTTCTACATTACCCAGAAGTCACAAATCAAACTTGCCTGTGTATGAGGTGTGAGTTCTACATTACCCAGAAGTCACAAATCAAACTTGCCTGTGTATGAGGTGCGAGCTCTACATTACCCAGAAGTCACAAATCAAACTTGACAGTGTATGAGGTGTGAGTTCTACATTACCCAGAAGTCACAAATCAAACTTGCCTGTGTATGAGGTGTGAGTTCTACATTACCCAGAAGTCACAAATCAAACTTGCCTGTGTATGAGGTGTGAGTTCTACATTACCCAGAAGTCGCAAATCAAACTTGCCTGTGTGTGAGGTGTGAGTAAACATATCCTGTCCGATTGGATCACCGATCTTATAGAGGCATAGCTCGTACCGTATAAGTTTCCTTTAAATTCGCCAAACTCCACAAACCTGAAAAAATAGTTAATTAACCCATTCAACACCAAGTAACTGACATGGACTGGTCCATGATATTCTTAAACCAATAAATGAATCAGAAAATCACATTTGGACATGTTAATTTATCAAAATGGGTAATTATGTCTAAAAATAGTAATATTACTGGCAAAAAGTGCAGATCCTGATGAGACGGCTCGTCACGAGCCGGCTCATCTGGATCTACACTTTTTGTAAGCCTATTTAGAGGTATGTGGTGTTGAAAGGGTTAATGAACACAACTATTACAGTAAGGTATATATGGAACATACTGTAGAATGTAGGTCGAGATTTAATAATCACATGATGAGTATATAGATGAAAAATTGGTAGCATGTGGTGCAAAGGAAACAATGATAAAAACAGAGGAAACCAATTGAGATGACATATCCTCATTAAAAGAGTATTCAGGGGAGGTAACTGAACAATATATATCTCATTGATATAGGAAAGAGGTAACCATATAAGCAAGTTGCTTTCTCCTCAATCCTACATGTATGTACATACTATGTATAGAGTCTATGTATATTTAAAGAAATAAAATATTGTTTAAACTAAACTAATATATCTCATTGTACCACCATTGGTTCGACTATTAAATAAAGGCCCAATTTGTTTACTTAGAATGTGCTGCACACCGATTTATTTGGTAATAATTTCAATACATAAACAGTGTTTTTTTGCAGTCTACACACTCTAGGATTTCATATAACGGTCAGCCACGCTCCTGAACTTGACTTTTGTCTATTATTGGAGTCTATGTTAAGAGCGTCCTACTATCGTTTAGAGATAATTTAAATCAAATTATATTGTAGTCTAAATATCAATATGCACAGGCACAAATAGCGAGGTATAACGGTAAATATGTACAATAAATAGTGTTATTCATGATACACGCGTTGTATTACGTATGAATGTGGCAAATATCTGTGGCAGATTCTGTGCCAAATATTTGGAAATAAAAGTATATCGTAACATAGGAAATTACATTCTGTAGAAATTTGCATTTTCAACAATGTAGTGTCGCTTTAATAATAATATATTCACATTTTAAGAAAACGATTTGTCCAAAATTTATCTCGTTTTAATGAAATTATTATTTTTATTTACATTCTTTTGGGATTATTTATTTACCAAAATCGTGAGTTTGTAAAATATGGTAAAAACAAATATATTTCCTATACTTCTAGAGTCATCGTTCCCACTTAACCATGGGGCAACGATAGGAATGAGCATTGGTTAGCGCGCTCACTTCTCACCAATGCAACCTGGGTTCGATCCTCGGACCGAGAATTATGTGAGATGGTATGGTGGTCGCCAGATCGGACAGGTGTGTTTTCTCCGGGTACTCCGGTTTCTTCCCACATGAATGACCACATTTACGCTTTCATCCGCGCCAACGAGAGTGATTAATTTAAGTTGTTGAAGCTTGTTAATAAAAAAAAAAATAAAAAAAAGAGAATGTTTTATTGAAGATTTGTACACATTTGATCTCGTTTTAATAACATTATTATTTAATTATTATCTTAAATCACCTTTAATTGTGATTATTTATTTACAAAAATCGTTAGCGATACATAATGGTAAAAAATAAAATAAAATTCCTATACTTCTAGTTATATATGTTTTATTTCGGGTTTTACGCCTGCATCAGCACCATTTCGGGCTATATCGCCGGCGGGCAGTTTACCTAACAACACCTTTCCTGGGCAGGCTCCAGCGGTTAACCAGTACTTGGTACACCAACCTTCGTAAGAAACTGCCAACTTTTTCATATAAATGAGACACGGCCTGAGCGGGGCTCGAACCCGTGATCATCAGTGATGATAGGTTACAGTGGTATACAAGTCAGCGACCGTAACCACTCGACCACGGAGGCGGACCCGTGACCATCAGTGATGATAGGTTACAGTGGTATACAAGTCAGCGACCGTAACCACTCGACCACGGAGGCGGACCCGTGACCATCAGTGATGATAGGTTACAGTGGTATACAAGTCAGCAACCGTAACCACTCGACCACGGAGGCGGACCCGTGACCATCAGTGATGATAGGTTACAGTGGTATACAAGTCAGCGACCTTAACCACTCGACCACGGAGGCGGACCCTACGACCATGTCAGCGACCGTAACCACTCGACCACGGAGGCGGACCCTACGACCATGTCAGCGACCGTAACCACTCGACCACGGAGGCGGACCCTACGACCATGTCAGCGACCTTAACCACTCGACCACGGAGGCGGACCCTACGACCATGTCAGCGACCTTAACCACTCGACCACGGAGGCGGACCCTACGACCATGTCAGCGACCTTAACCACTCGACCACGGAGGCGGACCCTACGACCATGTCAGCGACCTTAACCACTCGACCACGGAGGCGAACCCTACGACCATGTCAGCGACCTTAACCACTCGACCACGGAGGCGAACCCGTGACCATCAGTGATGATAGGTTACAGTGGTATGCAAGTCAGCGACCTTAACCACTCGACCACGGAGGCGAACCCTACGACCATGTCAGCGACCTTAACCACTCGACCACGGAGGCGGACCCTACGACCATGTCAACGACATTAACCACTCGACCACGGAGGCGGACCCTACGACCATGTCAGCGACCTTAACCACTCGACCACGGAGGCGGACCCTACGACCATGTCAGCGACCTTAACCACTCGACCACGGAGACGGACCCTACGACCATGTCAGCGACCTTATCCACTCGACCACGGAGGTATACGAGTCAGCGACCTTAACCACTCGACCACGGAGGCGGACCCGTGACCATCAGTGATGATAGGTTACAGTGGTATACAAGTCAGCGACCTTAACCACTCGACCACGGAGGCGGACCCGTGACCATCAGTGATGATAGGTTACAGTGGTATACAAGTCAGCGACCTTAACCACTCGACCACGGAGGCGGACCCTACGACCATGTCAGCGACATTAACCACTCGACCACGGAGGCGGACCCTACGACCATGTCAGCGACCTTAACCACTCGACCACGGAGGCGGACCCTACGACCATGTCAGCGACAGTAACCACTCGACCACGGAGGCGGACCCTATACTTCTAGAGGCATTGCACCGATTAACCAGGCGGCGGGGGGGGGGGGGTGATAAATATAGGTAATAAAAAAAGAAAGACTGTTCACTTGTGGTTTATGATTCCCCGTTCCATCTCCTCTCTAGGCACAAACTGATATTCTCTCGACTCTTCCTCGTGTTGCTTTCTTTTCCTGCTTGTGTCTGAAACGCACATACATGAAATCCTGCCTCATTTCTTACTTTTTAACTTCGATTATAATCTGCCAGAGATCTCCTCGTTTTTAACCAGAAAGCATCACTCCTGCATTCATGAATGGTTATGATATATCATCATGTTTCAGAGATAGTTTCTACAAATTCAGCTCGATTGACAAACAAGTTCTTACAACTTATATTACTCACAATTGTTTCTGAAATTATATATGATGGCTTATCAAACAAGATAATGTTACTAAAATTGTCTCTGAAATAATATATGCTGGCGTATCAAACAAGATAATTTTAGTAAAATTGTCTCTGAAATAATATATGCTGGCGTATCAAACAAGATAATTTTAGTAAAATTGTCTCTGAAATAATATATGCTGGCGTATCAAACAAGATAATTTTAGTAAAATTGTCTCTGAAATTATATATGCCGGCGCATCAAACAAGATCATTTTAGTAAAATTGTCTCTGAAATGATATATTCCGGCGTATCAAACAAGATAATGTTACTAAAATTGTCTCTGAAGCATATCAAACAAGATAATGTTACTAAAATTGTCTCTGAAATTGTATATGCCGGCGTATGAAACAAGATAATGTTAGTAAAATTGTCTCTGAAATTATATATGCCGGCGTATCAAACAAGATAATTTTAGTAAAATTGTCTCTGAAATTATATATGCCGGCGTATCAAACAAGATAATTTTAGTAAAATTGTCTCTGAAATTATATATGCCGGCGCATCAAACAAGATAATTTTAGTAAAATTGTCTCTGAAATTATATATTCCGGCGTATCAAACAAGATAATGTTACTAAAATTGTCTCTGAAGCATATCAAACAAGATAATGTTACTAAAATTGTCTCTGAAATTGTATATGACGGCGTATCAAACAAGATAATTTTAGTAAAATTGTCTCTGAAATTATATATGTCGGCGTATCAAACAAGATAATTTTAGTAAAATTGTCTCTGAAATTATATATGCCGGCGTATCAAACAAGATAATTTTAGTAAAATTGTCTCTGAAATTATATATGCCGGCGTATCAAACAAGATAATTTTAGTAAAATTGTCTCGGAAATTATATATGTCGGCGTATCAAACAAGATAATTTTAGTAAAATTGTCTCGGAAATTATAAAATAATTCTACAGAAATTGACTTAAAAGGCAGATTTCACGGCATTTGTTTTCTGAAATGAAATTTGTAGAAATGCACGAACAGACAGATGATAAATTTAGAGATTTACTAGATTTAGTAAAATTGTATGTGAAATGATACGCCGGAGTATCAAACTGAAATCAGCTGATAGTAATGTAAAAGTGAATAAAATAGAAATATTATCTCTCATCAAACTGAAATCTTTAGAAATGTGTTATTTATATGTTATATTTCGGGTTTTACGCCTGCATCAGCACCATTTCGGGCTATATGGCCGACGGGCAGTTTACTTAACAACACCTTTCCTGGGCAGGCTAAAGCGGTTAACCAGTATTTGGGTGCACCAACTTCGGTAAGAAACTGCCAACTTTTTCATATAAACTTTGAGACAGGGCCTGAGCGTGGCTCGAACCCGTGACCATCAGTGATGATAGGTTACAGTGGTATACAAGTCAGCGACCTTAACCACTCGACCACGGTGGCGGACCTTTAGAAATGTGAAACATAGAAAAATCATTTTAGTAAAATAATTATTGTCTCCGAAATATCCAGCATATCAAAAACGGAAATAATTTGTTCTGTGAAATGCCAGCGTAACAAACTGAAATGAGCAGAAAAGTCAGTAAAATTGATTGAATGAATTGATGTTACGCCGACATATCAAAGTTTAACATTCTAATATTTCATAATACTTAAAAGACATTACCATAGATTACCATTTTGTTGTGTTGATCTCGAAATTTTAAATTGTATCTACAGTGTTTTATCGGCAGTCTAATGCATGTTATTACATATTTTATATTTCGTGCAATTGTTCCTGTGTGTTTACGTTTATTGATCGTCGCTACCGGTTGCCCATATGAGCGACGCCTCCTGAAGAGATTAGTTATTTTAGATTTTGGAGGATAGTTCAATGATACAGACAGAGACCCATTCCAGAATCTCCTCTGGTTCTTTTACGTGCACGGTGTAAAGCACCGACACGTGACCTCGGTTTAACGTCCCATCTGAAAGACTGTTAATTTTATTAGGGTCAGACGGGGGATCGAACCTGCGATCCCTGCATTACCATAAATTGTTCCTAGTAACGGTAACATCTTTTATATCTCCTTCCATTAAGAAAGGCTATTACATGTACTAGTATTACGGTTAGGTGGGGGATCGTTACAGTGGTGTTAGCCTTTGTTTATTATAGTGTTGAAAGGACATTTCTGGCTTACGAGACCCAGCAGTGTTTTGTTTTTATTTAAGTTTATTTAACGTCGCTTGAGCGCTACAAGTTTCCCATTTGAGCGAAAGGCAGTTTACCTTGCAACACCTTTCCTGGACAGGCTCCAGTGGTTAACCAGTACTCGGTGCACCAATCTCCGCAAGAAACTGCCAACATTTTCATATAAATAGATACGGCCTGAGCGGAGATGTGGGGCTTGAACCCGTGACCATCAGTGATGATAGGTTACAGTGGTATACAAGTCGGCGACCGTAACAACTCGACCATGGAGGCGGACACATATCAGTGTTATGAACTCTAGGTGCCAATCTGATAGGTAAGCATTAATAAACTAACTAGCGGGCACCATCCGACTATAATACAATGAACACCTGGATAGACGATATCCTTTGACATGCCACTCGATCGAGAGCTTAGCAATGAATATATTATAAAAAAGAACTTGTTGCCCAACCCATTTTGCATTTTATCACATATGTGTGTGTTTTACGTTTATTTATCGTCGCTACCGGTTGCCCATATGAGCGACATCGCCTGAAGAGATTAGTTATTTTAGATTTTGGAGGATAGTGCATGATACAGACAGAGACCAACTCCAGAATCTCCTCTGGTTCTTTTACGTACACAGTGTACGTACACAGTGTAAAGCACCGACACGAGACCTCGATTTAACTTTCCATCTGAAAGACTGTTAATTTTATTAGGGTCAGACGGGGGATCGAACCTGCGATCCCTGGATTTCCAGTCCAGTTATCACATATAATGAATGTTAAGTCTAATATATGTACTATATATGTAAAATAGCAAATAAAATATGATTAAACTAAACTATAAAACATTACCTTATCCACTTATAAAGCACTTATATATGACCTTCATTGTAATTTGTTATTAATTTAAGGAAAATTCCAACTCCTTGGTTTTAATTAATTTGAGAACAATCCAAACTCCTCCAGTAATAAAAGTACAACAAATACGACATTCACGAAAAACTAAAAATGATTGCTTACTAACAAGGTACTACTTCCTCGAATACATCCGGTGCATACGCCATCACTCGCCGCTTTAAGTCATTCCTTCCAACTCCTGGTGAACCTACAGAAACAGTGATATTGTGAAATGAACAATATAACTTTGTGAAGAAGATACATACCATCGTGGTTACGATAGAATGTAAGTGGGCATACACACCATTAGCTGCTCTGTTTGCTTAGAATCTTACAACTTACATTTGTTGCTTAGAATCTTACAACTTATACTTTTTACTTAGAATCTTACAACTTACTCTTTTTGCTTAGAATCTTACAACTTATACTTTTTACTTAGAATCTTACAACTTATACTGTTTACTTAGAATCTTACAACGTATACTGTTTACTTAGAATCTTACAACGTATACCTTTTGCTTAGAATCTTACAACTTATACTTTTTACTTAGAATCTTACAACTTATACTTTTTACTTAGAATCTTACAACTTATACTTTTTACTTAGAATCTTACAACTTATACTTTTTACTTAGAATCTTACAACTTACTCTTTTTGCTTAGAATCTTACAACTTATACTTTTTACTTAGAATCTTACAACTTATACTTTTTACTTAGAATCTTACAACTTATACTTTTTACTTAGAATCTTACAACTTATACTTTTTACTTAGAATCTTACAACTTATACTTTTTACTTTGAATCTTACAACTTATACTTTTTACTTAGAATCTTACAACTTATACTTTTTACTTAGAATCTTATAACTTATACTTTTTACTTAGAATCTTACAACTTATACTTTTTACTTAGAATCTTACAACTTATACTTTTTACTTAGAATCTTACAACTTATACTTTTTACTTAGAATCTTACAACTTATACTTTTTACTTAGAATCTTACAACTTATACTTTTTACTTAGAATCTTACAACTTATACTTTTTACTTAGAATCTTACAACTTACTATTTTGCTTAGAATCTTACAACTTACATTTGTTGCTTAGAATCTTACAACTTATACTTTTTACTTAGAATCTTACAACTTATACCTTTTGCTTAGAATCTTACAACTTATACTTTTTACTTAGAATCTTACAACTTATACTTTTTACTTAGAATCTTACAACTTATACTTTTTACTTAGAATCTTACAACTTATACTTTTTACTTAGAATCTTACAACTTACTCTTTTTGCTTAGAATCTTACAACTTACATTTGTTGCTTAAAATCTTACAACTTACACTTTTTACTTAGAATCTTACAACTTACACATTTTACTTAGAATCTTACAACTTATACTTTTTACTTAGAATCTTACAACTTATACTTTTTACTTAGAATCTTACAACTTACTCTTTTTACTTAGAATCTTACAACTTAAATTTGTTGCTTAGAATCTTACAACTTATACTTTTTACTTAGAATCTTACAACTTACTCTTTTTGCTTAGAATCTTACAACTTATACTTTTTACTTAGAATCTTACAACTTATACTGTTTACTTAGAATCTTACAACGTATACCTTTTGCTTAGAATCTTACAACTTATACTTTTTACATAGAATCTTACAACTTATACTTTTTACTTAGAATCTTACAACTTATACTTTTTACTTAGAATCTTACAACTTATACTTTTTACTTAGAATCTTACAACTTATACTTTTTACTTAGAATCTTACAACTTATACTTTTTACTTAGAATCTTACAACTTATACTTTTTACTTAGAATCTTACAACTTATACTTTTTACTTAGAATCTTACAACTTACTCTTTTTGCTTAGAATCTTACAACTTACATTTGTTGCTTAGAATCTTACAACTTACATTTGTTGCTTTGAATCTTACAACTTATACTTTTTACTTAGAATCTTACAACTTATACCTTTTGCTTAGAATCTTACAACTTATACTTTTTACTTAGAATCTTACAACTTATACTTTTTACTTAGAATCTTACAACTTACTCTTTTTACTTAGAATCTTACAACTTAAATTTGTTGCTTAGAATCTTACAACTTATACTTTTTACTTAGAATCTTACAACTTACTCTTTTTGCTTAGAATCTTACAACTTATACTTTTTACTTAGAATCTTACAACTTATACTGTTTACTTAGAATCTTACAACGTATACCTTTTGCTTAGAATCTTACAACTTATACTTTTTACATAGAATCTTACAACTTATACTTTTTACTTAGAATCTTACAACTTATACTTTTTACTTAGAATCTTACAACTTATACTTTTTACTTAGAATCTTACAACTTATACCTTTTGCTTAGAATCTTACAACTTATACTTTTTACATAGAATCTTACAACTTATACTTTTTACTTAGAATCTTACAACTTATACTTTTTACTTAGAATCTTACAACTTACTCTTTTTGCTTAGAATCTTACAACTTACATTTGTTGCTTAGAATCTTACAACTTATACTTTTTACTTAGAATCTTACAACTTATACTTTTTACTTAGAATCTTACAACTTATACTTTTTACTTTGAATCTTACAACTTATACTTTTTACTTAGAATCTTACAACTTATACTTTTTACTTAGAATCTTACAACTTATACTTTTTACTTAGAATCTTACAACTTATACTTTTTACTTAGAATCTTACAACTTATACTTTTTACTTAGAATCTTACAACTTATACTTTTTACTTAGAATCTTACAACTTATACTTTTTACTTAGAATCTTACAACTTACTCTTTTTGCTTAGAATCTTACAACTTACATTTGTTGCTTAGAATCTTACAACTTATACTTTTTACTTAGAATCTTACAACTTATACCTTTTGCTTAGAATCTTACAACTTATTCTTTTTACTTAGAATCTTACAACTTATACTTTTTACTTAGAATCTTACAACTTATACTTTTTACTTAGAATCTTACAACTTATACTTTTTACTTAGAATCTTACAACTTACTCTTTTTGCTTAGAATCTTACAACTTACATTTGTTGCTTAGAATCTTACAACTTATACTTTTTACTTAGAATCTTACAACTTATACATTTTACTTAGAATCTTACAACTTATACTTTTTACTTAGAATCTTACAACTTATACATTTTACTTAGAATCTTACAACTTACTCTTTTTACTTAGAATCTTACAACTTAAATTTGTTGCTTAGAATCTTACAACTTATACTTTTTACTTAGAATCTTACAACTTAAATTTGTTGCTTAGAATCTTACAACTTACTATTTTTGCTTAGAATCTTACAACTTACACCTTTTGCTTAGAATCTTACAACTTATACCTTTTGCTTAGAATCTTACAACTTATACCCTTTGCTTAGAATCTTACAACTGAATACGATTGCTAAGAAGTTAGAACATGAAAAATGAACACCAGCCTCCATAGAATATTAACACCAATATTGAACAAGAATATTTAAAACTGTATCAAATTGTTTAGAAAAAGTGGATATTTGGTGTATATATAGATGGTATGTGGCACGTCACAAGGACACACTTGTTTCTCAATATTATAATTTTCTTTCAAATTATAAAAAGTAGTAAGGATATGCCCATAAGCACCTTAATTAAACATCATTGTTTAGTGACGAGACTCGTGCACAACTTGATCATCAACATATCAAAAAGGAAGAAATATTATCTTTCAAATTATAAAAAGTAGTATGGATATGCCATTAAGCACCTTAATCAAATGTCCTTGTTTAGTGACGAGACGTACAAAACTTGATCATCAGCATAGCAAAAAGGAAGAAATATGTTGAAATAAAATATACCTATGAGGACAACTGGGCGGAATCTATGAGGGGGTGGCTGGAAATGTTCCACTTCCTCGTATGTAAGTATATCGTCAATGTCGTATTCTGAAATTGTCAATCTCTATATCGGTAACATGATTGAATACATACTTTTATATTAATTGTTACATAATTGTTCTTCTGATATTGTTTGAAGTACCAATATGCTTTCATTGCGCATGGAGCACTAGAATTCATATACAAATTAATATGCTAGACATAGATCTTGGTACTTTTGTGAATAAATATGAATAAAGGAAGGTAATTCACAAATAATAATTTCATCAAAATAAAGAATAACAAACAATTTCACTAAATTATCTGTGAACAAATCAAGTATTTTACTACATAATGAATAATTTACTGTTGAGAAATGGAAATGAAAGATGACAATGAGGATTTCTAATTATTCCCTCCTTATAAACTCATTCTAAGTAAACGCATATAGCCAATGTGTTCTTTATTAGCGCACTGACCAAATTCCCAATATATGTTAATGTTTATAATATTCACCCTAGCTGTACATAGATGACGTTGAACGTAATGAACGTCAAAAGTTGAATAAAGTTCTGTCCTGTTCTGTTTAATATATAATTAATGATTTCAATTAGTAATTACAATGGACTTGTAATGCAGAGGTCGTAGGTCGGATCTCCCGCTATACCATACTAAAATGACTGTTTTGGAAGAGACTTTAAACTGAGGTCTCGTGTCTGTGCTTTACACCGTGCAAGTAAAACGTACGAACACCCCGGAGTTCGAGCCCTGCTGGAGCCGTTACGATTTTGCCCTTAGGCAAGGCATTTAGATTCCACATTGCCTCTTCTCTCCGTCGTGGCGATGTATTCCATCAGGAATGAGGTATCGAGAGTGATTAACAGAAGTTGTAAGAACTTGTAGCGCAATCGATCTAAAATAAATGTGTATAAACTAAGCATCAGGAAGAATAATTACAGTTGTATTGAAGGTTATTAATTGATTATTATATCAAACATTAGATGGCAGTTGACAGACATTAATAATCAGAAAACGTTGTTTCTAATCTCATCTTAGATGTTAAACGAAGCTGTACGAGACCTTAGTTTATACTCACATCCAATAACAACCCTGTTAATATATTATAGTGGGTTTGGAATAAAACTCGCTACTCCTGCATTTGCAACTAGACAACTGATCCGTCTCTACCATCAGTTGTAGCGATTGGCTAGAACCAGAAAATGTATATACAGTTTTATTTCCACTCTGGAACATGATTAGCGATATGCCTCGCAAATGACAACGTCAATTGAGAGATAACGCTCCATTGAAAGATAAAGTCCGAAATGTATATTGATCCTTTTAGTTGGAATCCTATGTTTTGAATGTTGTTCCCTAACCAGATGTTGCGGTTTGATAAATGTTATTTTATCAAATCATGTAAATTAATTGATACCAAATTGGTACAGTAGAGTAGTACCCATTGATTAAATCATTAGGATATCTGTCCAGATTTAGTAATTTAATAATTATAAGATGAGAAAGTTGATGAAAATTGATAGCATGTTGTGCAAAGGAAAGAACGATAAAAACATTTATATGTTATATTTCGGGTTTTACGCCTGCATCAGCACCATTTCGGGCTATATCGCCGGCGGGCAGTTTACTTAACAACACCTTTCCTGGGCAGGCTCCAGCGGTTAACCAGTACTTGGGTGCACCAACCTCCGTAAGAAACTGCCAACCTTTTCATATAAATGAGACGAGGTATTTGAGTGGCTCGAACCCGTGACCATCAGTGATGATAGGTTACAGTGGTATACAAGTCAGCGACTTTAACCACTCGACCACGAGGGGGACCGATAAAAACAGAGGAAACCAATTAAGATGACCAATCTACTTGTATGGAGTATTCAGGGGCATTAGCTGACATATGTCTCTCATTACTACATTTATAATAAAAAAGTGAGAAATCATGTAGAGGTTAGTGATACCTCTACGGTAGATCTCGGGTGTACCTCCACTGTGCTGGGCCTGATACATCGTTTTCTTAACCCTACGAGCTCGAGGTACCTTCGGACTGATACGACATGGACTCGTTCCGCCTGTAACAGTTACAGCACCACTGAATAATGTTACATACATAAAATATTGCTCACATCTCCATGTTCTGGTACCAAAACACATGTATTTTAATTGGGTGCAACTGTTATGTCAGCCAATCAAACGTAAGAATACTAATTAAGCTGGTTCTTGTCTACTGTTTGAACATTATTCTAAATGTAGACCGATAGCTTAAGTGAATATCCAACTTTTATCAATGACTTAGCAACTTATATTAGGACGAAGTACTCGATATGAAGCGACTGAGGCGACCACACATTTACGTTTATCCCATACATGTTGCAATACAAAATATTGGCATGTTTACAATTATAGAGCTATTTCGGATAAATAATATTTACTAGCTAAATATTAATATCCAACCATTTTTAAATTTTAGGTTATGTTATGTATTTTATGTGTTCCAATGATCTATATTATAAACCAGAAATGTCACACATTTGGTCGTGTTGGTGCCTCGTAAAATTCAAATAATCAGTTGATTAATGTGCTTAAAATATATAGTATTGATAGTACATGAACCTAGATATAGTAATCAAAAAACGATCCTAATAGGTAGTAGGATGGATGATCAATCAGCTTTCTCCTCCGTTCCAGTGAAAGTCCCGTCTTCACAAGTCATTGGATCAAATAACATTTTTGGAAAAGGGATGTCTTAACCGCAGGTGTTCGAAGTTTCATCAATGATATATAAAATTATAACAAACAATCTTAGATCGTCTTCATCATAGGTATTGTACTTCGATCTAGTCGTCCCGCACTGAAGTCCAGATATATGATTACGTAAACGAACGTCCACTACAGTTTCGTTATGTTATGTTATATTTCGGGGTTTACGCCTGCATCAGCACCATTTCGGGCTATATCGCCGGCGGGCAGTTTACCTAACAATACCTTTCCTGGGCAGGCTCCAGCGGTTAACCAGTACTTGGGTGCACCAACCTCCGTAAGAAACTGCCAACTTTCTCATATAAATGAGACACGGCCTGAGCGGGGCTCGAACCCGTGACCATCAGTGATGATAGGTTACAGTGGTATACAAGTCAGCGACCTTAACCACTCGACCACGGAGGCGGACTTCTCTCTACAGTTTCGTACATCTCCATTACTTTGATGAAATAGTACTGCTTGTATAGTCTAGTACTTACGTGACGAACGACCACTACAGTTTCGTACATCTTCATCACTGTGATATCGTCTCATCATTTCCGTCCTAGAACCAATACATATGATTATATTCTACAACCAATTACAATAATTATCATAACATAGGCATCAAGTATCACGTTGGAGCTAAAAGTGCTGTCAGCCACTGTAACAAATTATATATACATGTATATATATGTCAAACCCATCGTAAACAGCCAGCCAATGGAATCACAGAAAATGGCTGGTTAGTGTTTTACGTTTATTTGTTGTTGCCCATATGAGCGACGTCTCCTGAAGAGATTAGTCATTTTAGATTTGGAGGATAGTTCAATGATACAGACAGAGACCCATTCCATAGTCTCCTCTGGTTCTTTCACGTGCACGGTGTACAGCACCGACACGGGACCTCGGTTTAAAGTCCCGTCTGAAAGACTTAATTTTATTAGGGCCAGACTGGGGATCGAATCTGCGATCCCTGGATTATCAGTCCAGCGTGTTACCACTGGACGACAGATCATTCTGTAATTGCTGCTTAGCACACGTGAAGGTGACCACTAATTAAGGTTTTACCTCGTATATATGTATATACTCTTATAGGGTAATTACAATCAATCCTGCACGACATTCTATTTCTACTACTTCTACCGGTTACTGGTAAAATCTAACAGATTGAATACTATTGCCAGGTTAGTCTTTTGTGGTGGAGTGAATATTATTGCCAGTTTGGTTGTTGTGGTGGAGAGTAGACGACTCGCATTTCCGGATAAAGAACCAGTACTCAACTCTCCAATCTCCGTAAGCGACTGACGGCTTTCTCGCATATCACAGTTGATCACGTGCCACTGATAGGAAGCGACCTCACAGTCCTCAGTCCTGGAGATATTGGTGAAAGGTGAGTTTCTAAAGTTTTAGCGACGACACGTATGAACAGTGAATACATTTTGTTTCATTGTTTCATATCGTGATGATGTCATAAATTGTTGAAAGTCGAAAATCGTTGTAATTAAGTGATATCGTCGAGTTTGTAATCTTCTTTTGGAACTAATTGTTTGCATTTATAAAAGTATGTAATTGAATATGCAACAAAACAAAGATTTGAGTACAATTCTTTCGAGTGATATGTTAATGGAACACGTTAACTAACTTTCTGCGTTCATGAGTGAACTATTATTCGATCATTCACTGTGTTTTTATGATAGAAAACGATGCAACCGTGGGTTAAATGGTGCTGGAACGTCGTACTTAGACGACCATAAATGACTTAATACAATCCGTCATACATGACGTCACTAATATGCAGCGGATAGGTACAACGCGCTTAAAGCAGAGGGAAATATGTTATATGTTATATTTCGGGTTTTACGCCTGCATCAGCACCATTTTGGGCTATATCGCCGGCGGGCAGTTTACCTAACAACACCTTTCCTGGGCACGCTCCAGCGGTTAACCAGTACTTGGATGCACCAACCTCCGTAAGAAACTGCCAACTTTTTCATATAAATGAGACACGGTCTGAGCGGTGCTCGAACACGTGACCATCAGTGATGATAGGTTACAGTGGTATACAAGTCAGCGACCTTAACCACTCGACCACGGAGGCAGACTAGTGAGAAATAAAATGTGTTATTCCACTGCTGTCATCCAATGGAATAGCACAGTTTATTTCACTGATAAATTTCTATATTTCATTGGAAAGCATTAACTAATACATAGTATTCATACTAATGATATAATATCGCATCTGAAATAAATGTGCCTGAATGAAATATCAAAGCCTGCTATTAATATTTGAGTATAAATATTATAATTAAAGACCATTTTTAAGGTTATAAAATGTCAATAAAAGGGAATCCGACGGACCAGTAAACTACGGATCGGTTATCCAGTGGTTAAGACGTTGGACTGTTAATCCAGGGATCGCAGGTTCGATCCCCCGTCTGATCCTAATATAATTAACAGTCTTTCAGATGGGACGTTAAACCGAGGTCTTGTGCCGGTGCTTTACACCGTGCACGTAAAAGAAACAGAGGAGATTCTGGAAATGGTCTCTGTATCATTGCACAATCCTCTAAAAATTTAAAATGACTAATCTCTTCATGAGGCGTCGCTCATATGGGCAATCGGTAGCGAAGATAAATAAACGTAAAACACGCACACAGTAAACTAAATGTGCATAACAATGACAACGTACAGGAACAGGAAATAAGTCCGAATACAGTACATGCTATACTACTCGTGATAGTAATTACATCGTTAGGACACACCTTTCTTGCAACTGTCGCGCTGGTATCAGACCCGTTTTCCCGCTAAGTTCGCCTTCCTTGCGTGCCTGCCACCACCAAGGGTCGTCCTGGCTGACAATGTGTAGCACATCCCCACGGCAGAAGTTGAGACCGGCATCAGGGCATGGATTTAATACGTCGTTAATTGGATTATAATCAAAATATGCTCTCACCCTCATCTGAAAGAGAGAAGTGATTTAATTAAAAAAGTTATTCATTGTTAATTTACGAGCCATGATGGTTCTATGTACAACCATGCGTTAAAGTACACGTTGTAAGCCAACACGAGTTCTTACATAAAACAGATTGAGTGAATAATTTGATTGTCTACTTTGACAAATATGGATGGAAAATTCGATTATAATCTGCCCGAGATCTCCAGTATATTATAATACTCGGGTTTCCAACTAGCAAGCATCACTCCTGCATTCATGAATGGTTATGATATATCATCATGTTTCAGAGATAGTTTCTACAAATTCAGCTCGATTGACAAACAAGTTCTTACAACTTATATTACTCACTCTCGAGACATCATTCCTGATGGAATCCATCGCCACGAGAGAGAGAGAAGAGGCAATTTGGAATTTAAATGATTTGCCGTAGGTACAATTGCAACGGCTACAACTGCGCGACAACTCGGGGGCTTTCGCACATGAAGTGAACGTATTTTACAACGATTGCGAAGCAAGTTTTAACAACTTATATTAAGCACTCTCGTTGGCGCCGATGAAAGCGTATATGTAGTCATTCGTGTGGGAGGAAACCGGAAGATTTACTAAAAGAACCAGAGATACCTATGGAAATGGTCGGTGCTTTACTAAAAGAACCAGAGACACCTATGGAAATGGTCGGTGCTTTACTAAAAGAACCAGAGATACCTATGGAAATGGTCGGTGCTTTACTAAAAGAACCAGAGACACCTATGGAAATGGTCGGTGCTTTACTAAAAGAACCAGAGACACCTATGGAAATGGTAGGTGCTTTACTAAATGAACCAGAGACACCTATGGAAATGGTCGGTGCTTTACTAAAAGAACCAGAGACACCTATGGAAATGGTCGGTGCTTTACTAAAAGAACCAGATACACCTATGGAAATGGTCGGTGCTTTACTAAAAGAACCAGAGATACATATGGAAATGGTAGGTGCTTTACTAAATGAACCAGAGACACCTATGGAAATGGTCGGTGCTTTACTAAAAGAACCAGAGATACATATGGAAATGGTAGGTGCTTTACTAAAAGAACCAGAGACACCTATGGAAATGGTCGGTGCTTTACTAAATGAACCAGAGACACCTATGGAAATGGTCGGTGCTTTACTAAAAGAACCAGAGATACATATGGAAATGGTAGGTGCTTTACTAAAAGAACCAGAGACACCTATGGAAATGGTCGGTGCTTTACTAAAAGAACCAGAGATACATATGGAAATGGTAGGTGCTTTACTAAAAGAACCAGAGACACCTATGGAAATGGTCGGTGCTTTACTAAATGAACCAGAGACACCTATGGAAATGGTCGGTGCTTTACTAAAAGAACCAGAGATACATATGGAAATGGTCGGTGCTTTACTAAAAGAACCAGATACACCTATGGAAATGGTCGGTGCTTTACTAAAAGAACCAGAGACACCTATGGAAATGGTCGGTGCTTTACTAAAAGAACCAGAGATACCTATGGAAATGGTCGGTGATTTACTAAAAGAACCAGAGATACCTATGGAAATGGTCGGTGATTTACTAAAAGAACCAGAGACACCTATGGAAATGGTCGGTGATTTACTAAAAGAACCAGAGACACCTATGGAAATGGTCGGTGCTTTACTAAAAGAACCAGATACACCTATGGAAATGGTCGGTGCTTTACTAAAAGAACCAGAGACACCTATGGAAATGGTCGGTGCTTTACTAAAAGAACCAGAGATACCTATGGAAATGGTCGGTGCTTTACTAAAAGAACCAGATACACCTATGGAAATGGTCGGTGCTTTACTAAAAGAACCAGAGACACCTATGGAAATGGTCGGTGCTCTACTAAAAGAACCAGAGATACCTATGGAAATGGTCGGTGCTTTACTAAAAGAACCAGAGATACCTATGGAAATGGTCGGTGCTTTACTAAAAGAACCAGAGACACCTATGGAAATGGTCGGTGCTTTACTAAAAGAACCAGAGACACCTATGGAAATGGTCGGTGCTTTACTAAAA
The DNA here is from genome assembly GCA_014843695.1 of Archivesica marissinica. Lineage (NCBI taxonomy): Eukaryota > Metazoa > Mollusca > Bivalvia > Venerida > Vesicomyidae > Archivesica > Archivesica marissinica. The sequence goes on from CM026400.1 coordinate 44,575,578, forward strand.
GAACCAGAGACACCTATGGAAATGGTCGGTGCTTTACTAAAAGAACCAGATACACCTATGGAAATGGTCGGTGCTTTACTAAAAGAACCAGAGATACATATGGAAATGGTAGGTGCTTTACTAAATGAACCAGAGACACCTATGGAAATGGTCGGTGCTTTACTAAAAGAACCAGAGATACATATGGAAATGGTAGGTGCTTTACTAAAAGAACCAGAGACACCTATGGAAATGGTCGGTGCTTTACTAAATGAACCAGAGACACCTATGGAAATGGTCGGTGCTTTACTAAAAGAACCAGAGATACATATGGAAATGGTAGGTGCTTTACTAAAAGAACCAGAGACACCTATGGAAATGGTCGGTGCTTTACTAAAAGAACCAGAGATACATATGGAAATGGTAGGTGCTTTACTAAAAGAACCAGAGACACCTATGGAAATGGTCGGTGCTTTACTAAATGAACCAGAGACACCTATGGAAATGGTCGGTGCTTTACTAAAAGAACCAGAGATACATATGGAAATGGTCGGTGCTTTACTAAAAGAACCAGATACACCTATGGAAATGGTCGGTGCTTTACTAAAAGAACCAGAGACACCTATGGAAATGGTCGGTGCTTTACTAAAAGAACCAGAGATACCTATGGAAATGGTCGGTGATTTACTAAAAGAACCAGAGATACCTATGGAAATGGTCGGTGATTTACTAAAAGAACCAGAGACACCTATGGAAATGGTCGGTGATTTACTAAAAGAACCAGAGACACCTATGGAAATGGTCGGTGCTTTACTAAAAGAACCAGATACACCTATGGAAATGGTCGGTGCTTTACTAAAAGAACCAGAGACACCTATGGAAATGGTCGGTGCTTTACTAAAAGAACCAGAGATACCTATGGAAATGGTCGGTGCTTTACTAAAAGAACCAGATACACCTATGGAAATGGTCGGTGCTTTACTAAAAGAACCAGAGACACCTATGGAAATGGTCGGTGCTTTACTAAAAGAACCAGAGATACCTATGGAAATGGTCGGTGCTTTACTAAAAGAACCAGATACACCTATGGAAATGGTCGGTGCTTTACTAAAAGAACCAGAGACACCTATGGAAATGGTCGGTGCTTTACTAAAAGAACCAGAGATACCTATGGAAATGGTCGGTGATTTACTAAAAGAATCAGAGACACCTATGGAAATGATCTACGTCTGTATTATTGCACTATCCTTCAAGCCATTACTTGACTAAAACGAGTCTTAGAGGGCGAGATGGTTGTCCCTAATGCGGGCAACCGGTAGCGACGATAAATAAATTGAATACACGCACACCAAAATACTTACTTTGCTCTCCCGAAGGGTGACAAGTCTATGTGTCCCTGAGACAATTTTCATCGAGATCGATCCAGACATCTTTCCCTGAAATTAAAATATAATTGTTTTGACAGAGTAGACCCGCATATCGGAAAATCTAAATTAACAATGACCGGTTACTCGATCCCGATAAAATATAATTGTTTTGACAGAGTAGACTAGACCCGCATATCGGAAACTCTAAATTAACAATGACCTGTTACTCGATCCCGATAAAATATAATTGTTTTGACAGAGTAGGCCCGCCTATCGGAAAATCTAAATTAACAATGACCTCTTACTCGATCCCGATAAAATATAATTGTTTTGACAGAGTAGACCCGCCTATCGAAAAATCTAAATTAACAATGACCCATTACTCGATCCCGATACAATCAGATTTTCTACTGGCTTTCATGTTTTACTTTACGATTAGAGAAGCATTGAGACATTATATTGAATCCGAATTTAGATATAGTGTCTGTTGTAATAATGTGTCCCATATATTGGTGCACCTAAATTCGTTTAAGTTTAAGGCTGTCCGATTAGCGCAGTGGTTAGCGCCCTCGCTTCTCACCAATGCAACCAGGGTTCGATCCGCAGACCGGGAAGTATGTGAGATGGTACGGTGGTCGCCAGATCGGACATGTGGGTTTTCTCCGGGTATTATTATTAGGTAGCGTTCGTCGCGAGAACAGGCGTGTGTTACAGTTGGTGATCTATTTACCTATTCCAGATCACTGCTAGTTGAAAAAATCTGGACTACAAATATTTTAAATGCAAAGTGTGCTATATTTTCGTTTCGTCACATTGTACAACATGCCTGATATAAAACCAAGTTTCTAGTCTTGTCATTTCTTTCGAACACGACTCGTGCTTCTACAAGAATTGAGTGGAATTGAGAAGAAGAATTCTATAAGACTATGTCTTCCATTCTAATCCTGTTTCTGTATTCTGATTATGTGTGATTGTTCAATATGTATTATATTGGGAAATAAAATAAGTTTAAAAAAAAAGAAAAGGAAAACAGATTTGAGTGCCTACAAACATTTATAAATTCGAACAAAGAAATCCACATCTAGATAGAGACGGATCCAGTGGTTAATCCGTTGGACTGTGAATACACTGATACTAGGTTCGATGCCCCGTCTGACCCTATTAACAGTCCATCAGATGGGACTTCAAACCGAGGTCTCGTGTCTGTGCTTAACATCGTGTACGTAAACGAACCAGAGGAGACTCTGGAATGGGTCTCTGTCTGTACCATTGCACTATCCTTCAAACTTTAAACTGACTAATGTCTTCAGGAGGCGTCACTCATATGGGCAACCGGTACAACTAAACAGTCCGCCTCCGTGGTCGACTGGTTACTGTCGCTGACTTGTATACCACTGTAACCTACCACCTTAGAATCACGGGTTAGAACCCCGCTCAGACCGTGTCTCTTTATATGCAAACGTTTGCGGTTTCTTACGGTGGTTGGTGTACACATTACTCGTTTACCGCTCGAGTCTGCCCAGGAAAGGTGTTAGGTAAACAACCCGTTGATCAAATGGGCAACAGGTAGCGACGTTAAATAAACTTAAAATTAAAAAAAATCAATAAAAAAAAAACAACGTAAAACACGCACACATGTTTGTTCTTAGCACTGAATATTGATTCGATTCTGAATGGTGCTAATATAGTATATTGCCTAGATTAATTTCTGTGTACACTCGTGTACATTCGGGAACTATGAAGACGGCTATATTAATTATATTACGTCAATTATTCGTAGTATAACCAGACAAATAAGTATGGTGTGCCAAATGGTATTGATAAATGTCTGGATTTAGATACTTTACAGATATCTTAGGGCTAAATAGAGAGTAGAAAATGGATGGGAAATAATAGACCACAGAATGTTCACGATATACATTGTATGTATATTGCCCAGTAAGCACTACGCAGATAACTTAACACTGTATAGTGGATCGGTGTAGTCCTATTATTCCCACTTATATAAAATTAGGTAACAACGGGTGTGGGACGGATAGACATGCAGACAGACAGAATGTGTTCAAGAGTGTTTAAGATCAAATACAATCAAACGGACGGACAGACACGCAGACAGACAGCAACTATATATATACATACCATGAACCTGTAACCACCAACAACAATACTTTGTCCACCGCGTTTGTTCCGGACAAACTCAATTTGAACTTGTGCATTCGCCATAACTTTAAGTTGTATGCATATGACATATATGTCTACTGGACAACAGCAAGTGGAAATAAAAGGATTAAACCAGTGGATCAATGGTCTCTTTGGATAACACGCTGTACTTGCAATTCAGGGGCCGCAGGTTCGACTCCCCAGCTATAGCATACACAAATGACTCGTATAGTATTTCGGGCGAGACTTTAAACCGGGTAGTACCAACAACATTCCGTAAGCAAACTCGATAGTTTCGTCACTTGAAACAATTTGACACGCCCCGCCGGATTCTAACATACAGCGGTGAGGTAGAAGAGTGTGTATGTCAATGACCATACCCACTCGGACGGAGTAGTACATGAGCGACGACTCCTGAAGAGATTAGTCATTTTACAATTTTGGAGAATAGCGTAATTATACAGACAGGGCTCCATTCCAGAGTCTCCTCTGGTTCTTTTACGTGCACAGTGTAAAGCACCGACACGAGACCTCGGTTTAAAGTCCCATCTGAAAGACTTAATTTTATTAGGGTCAGACGGGGGATAGAACCTACGATCCCCGGATTACCAGTGCAGCGTTTTAACCACTGGAATACAGATTCGTCTATGTGGCGTCCGTGGTTGAGCGTCGGATTTGGAATCGAACGGCCCCTGGTTCGATACTCGGTCAGGCCACGTATGTAGTGTCAATGAACAAGGCACCTCACACACATTGCTGGCTAAGCCTGCCCAGGAAAACATGTCTCGGTCCCCGCAAGGGGTTTGACATTAATGGAACATACATACACACACTTCAGTAGATTACATATCTATACAATGTATACGATGTCTCCTATTTCTGTCCACTAATCATTTTCTGATTACAACTAGGAGGTATGTCTGCCTCCGCACGTCACTTACAATGTTCTCTCATATCATCATTTATCATTGATAAGGAGTGAACTCGCAATCGACAGCGATGAACGCCGCGCTCTATCGACAATATGACAGACCCACCACCCGTAAGGAGTGAGCGCGTCGTTCATCGCTGTCGATTGCGAGAATATGATAGACCCACCACCCGTAATGGCCATGCACACATTTTACATCTACATGGTACTCCGAACACTCAGGCGCGAGTATGACGGGGGGCGCTTGTCAGGGACAGTGTTTAATCTCAATTAGTGAGATAGAGAGTGTTAAAAGAACTACATACTAAGGTTAAAAACAGTGTTAAAAGAACTACATACTAAGGTTAAAAACAGACATCATGTTACATTAGTGGTACCGTGGCCAACTGCTCAGCAAAAATGGTAACGCTGGGGCTGTACTGTACATAGTAGTGGAGGCCATTCCAGAGACGTATTGTTCGGGGGGGGGGGGGAGAGTTTATATGGTATTGGGTTCGGGACTGAGTAATTAAGTAGTTTAGGTTCCTTGTGTGTGATAAGTGGTTGTGGTCGGCGCATACCAAGTTATTTTTGATTTTATATAGGTATATTACTGATGATTGTATGCGTCGATATTCAAGTGTTTGCCAGTTCACGAAGTTGGATCATTTTTGTTACACTGCTTGTATAGTTGTAGTCATTGCAGACATAGCGTGCGGCTGATCTTTGCACTCTTTCTGCTTTATAGGTGAGAGACTTTTGCCAGTTTGGGACGTACATAGGTGATAAGCTTTTTCTTTGACCTTCTTGTTACTGGTCTTTACATTCCTTTTGATGAATCGGAGAGAATTAGTAGCTTTGGAGGAGATGTTGTTTATGTGGGTAGACCAGTTTAAATCTTTACTAATTGTAACATCTAGATATTTGGCGAAATCGTTTGATTTTAGTTCCATGTTATGGAATGTGTAAGGGAAAACATTTGCAATACAATGGCCTACATCTGCAATTCAGGTGAAAATCTATCCTTGGTAAGCGACCAATTGCAAAGTGTATTGATAATTGTAACCTTCTCCGCCACCAGCTTGTGCCAGTAACAATAGAGATCCATAGCTTAATCCATTATGCAGTGGCATTGCGAATCTGTAGCGTAGTCTGGTATACTGCCAGTAAAAACAGAAATCTGTAGCGTAGTCTGATATACAGCCAGTATCAACATATCTGTAGCGTAGTCTGGTATACAGCCAGTAACAACAGATATGTAACGTAGTCTGGTATACAGCCAGTAACAACATAGATATGTAACGTAGTCTGGTATACAGCCAGTAACAACATAGATATGTAGCGTAGTCTGGTATACAGCCAGTAACAACATAGATCTGTAGCGTAGTCTGGTATACAGCCAGTAACAACAGATATGTAGCGTAGTCTGGTATACAGCCAGTAACAACAGATATGTAGCGGAGTCTGGTATACAGCCAGTAACAACAGATATGTAGCGTAATCTGGTATACAGCCAGTAACAACAGATATGTAGCGTAGTCTGGTATACAGCCAGTAACAACAGATATCTAGCGTAGTCTGATATACAGCCAGTATCAACATATCTGTAGCGTAGTCTGGTATACAGCCAGTAACAACAGATATGTAACGTAGTCTGGTATACAGCCAGTAACAACAGATATGTAGCGTAGTCTGGTATACAGCCAGTAACAACAGATATCTGTAGCGTAGTCTGGTATACAGCCAGTAACAACATATATGTAACGTAGTCTGGTATACAGCCAGTAACAACAGATATGTAGCGTAGTCTGGTATACAGCCAGTAACAACAGATATGTAGCGTAGTCTGATATACAGCCAGTAACAACAGATATCTGTAGCGTAGTCTGGTATACAGCCAGTAACAACAGATATGTAGCGTAGTCTGGTATACAGCCAGTAACAACAGATATCTGTAGCGTAGTCTGGTATACAGCCAGTAACAACAGATATGTAGCGTAGTCTGGTATACAGCCAGTAACAACATATATCTGTAGCGTAGTCTGGTATACAGCCAGTAACAACAGATATGTAGCGTAGTCTGGTATACAGCCAGTAACAACAGATATCTGTAGCGTAGTCTGGTATACAGCCAGTAACAACAGATATCTGTAGCGTAGTCTGGTATACAGCCAGTAACAACAGATATGTAGCGTAGTCTGGTATACAGCCAGTAACAACATATATCTGTAGCGTAGTCTGGTATACAGCCAGTAACAACAGATATGTAGCGTAGTCTGGTATACAGCCAGTAACAACAGATATCTGTAGCGTAGTCTGGTATACAGCCAGTAACAACAGATATCTGTAGCGTAGTCTGGTATACAGCCAGTAACAACAGATATGTAGCGTAGTCTGGTATACAGCCAGTAACAACATATATCTGTAGCGTAGTCTGGTATACAGCCAGTAACAACAGATATGTAGCGTAGTCTGGTATACAGCCAGTAACAACAGATATCTGTAGCGTAGTCTGGTATACAGCCAGTAACAACAGATCTGTAGCGTAGTCTGGTATACAGCCAGTAACAGAGATATGTAGCGTAGTCTGGTATACAGCCAGTAACAACAGATATCTGTAGCGTAGTCTGGTATACAGCCAGTAACAACAGATATGTAGCGTAGTCTGGTATACAGCCAGTAACAACAGATATATGTAGCGTAGTCTGGTATACAGCCAGTAACAACAGATATGTAGCGTAGTCTGGTATACAGCCAGTAACAACAGATATGTAGCGTAGTCTGGTATACAGCCAGTAACAACAGATATCTGTAGCGTAGTCTGGTATACAGCCAGTAACAACAGATATATGTAGCGTAGTCTGGTATACAGCCAGTAACAACAGATATCTGTAGCGTAGTCTGGTATACAGCCAGTAACAACAGATATGTAGCGTAGTCTGGTATACAGCCAGTAACAACATAGATCTGTAGCGTATTCTGGCATACAAAGGTGTGCAGGCCCATAGCAACAGAAGCACACCGAGGCAGCCGCCTCTGTTAACATTTCCAAAGCAAGAATAAAAAATGTAAACAAATATCTCTGTGCTGTATAAAATGTTGACTGCTAGAGAGCTGAAAGGTCAGTACACATACTTATACGTCCACACTCATTAAATCATAAAACGCAGGAACTCGCTTCCATACCCCAACAATTTTAAGGAGGGACGTGACCCCGGACCACCCTAGATTGCATCGATTGAAATTTGCCTCTGGCTACGGTACTGGTGTCCTGACCCTGGTTACTTCTCATAAAACGTGCGTATATTCTATCTCCATGGAAACTCTCTAATTGATTTCCTATTAATATAATAGATGATGTACAATGGGTCAGAGATAGTTCCTACAGTAAGACATCTCCAGTGTCCTTGGAACGAGTATGCCCATTTCTCCTCCCACGTTATCTCAAACACTGTTGTCGCCATTGCGCATTGACATATTATAGATCCGCCGTTGCGCCGCCATTGGCATATTATAGATCCGCCGTTGCGCCGCCATTGGCATATTATAGATCCGCCGTTGCGCCGCCATTGACATATTATAGATCCGCCATTGGCATATTATAGATCCGCCGTTGCGCCGCCATTGGCATATTATAGATCCGCCGTTGCGCCGCCATTGACATATTATAGATCCGCCATTGCGCCGCCATTGACATATTATAGATCCGCCGTTGCGCCGCCATTGACATATTATAGATCCGCCATTGCGCCGCCATTGACATATTATAGATCCGCCATTGCGCCGCCATTGGCATATCATAGATCCGCCATTGATATATTATAGATCCGTCATTGATATATTATAGATCCGCCATTGCGCTGCCATTGGCATATTATAGATCCGCCATTGGCATATTATAGATCCGCCATTGACATATTATAGATCCGTCATTGCGCTGCCATTGGCATATTATAGATCCGCCATTGACATATTATAGATCCGCCATTGGCATATTATAGATCCGTCATTGATATATTATAGATCCGCCATTGATATATTATAGATCCGCCATTGGCATATTATAGATCCGTCATTGATATATTATAGATCCGCCATTGATATATTATAGATCCGTCATTGGCATATTATAGATCCGTCATTGATATATTATAGATCCGCCATTGATATATTATAGATCCGTCATTGGCATATTATAGATCCGCCATTGATATATTATAGATCCGTCATTGGCATATTATAGATCCGTCATTGATATATTATAGATCCGCCATTGATATATTATAGATCCGTCATTGGCATATTATAGATCCGCCATTGATATATTATAGATCCGTCATTGGCATATTATAGATCCGTCATTGATATATTATAGATCCGCCATTGATATATTATAGATCCGTCATTGGCATATTATAGATCCGCCATTGATATATTATAGATCCGTCATTGGCATATTATAGATCCGTCATTGATATATTATAGATCCGCCATTGATATATTATAGATCCGTCATTGGCATATTATAGATCCGCCATTGATATATTATAGATCCGCCATTGACATATTATAGATCCGCCATTGGTATATTATAGATCCGTCATTGATATATTATAGATCCGCCATTGACATATCATAGATCCGCCATTGATATATTATAGATCCGCCATTGCGCCGCCATTGGCATATTATAGATCCGCCATTGGTATATTATAGATCCGCCATTGCGCGGCCATTGACATATTATAGATCCGCCATTGCGCCGCCATTGGCATATTATAGATCCGCCATTGCGCAGCCATTGACATATTATAGATCCGCCGTTGCGTCGTCATTGGCATATTATAGATCAGTCATTGTGGGGTCACGTGATTATGGCCGAGAAAACGCGTAGAAATATTCGGGAGTAAATTTTGATAATATGTAATGTAAAACTGAAACTGAGTTAGTTAAAAAATCAGAATGTGTGTTTACAAATGTTTACTTGAACTGTTTGTGCAAAATTAACGTAATTGGCGTTGTTTACATTGGAGATATTTGACATTTTATATAGACAAAGACATATCTCACTTTCCTCGTGTTTTACCTGCGCTTTACCTGTGTAGCTGTATAGCTATGTTTACAACGTGTACCGACTTTTAAGAGAAAAATTGTGTTCAATGAAAAGTGTTATCTGGACATTTGGACATATTAATAGTGTGATAAGTGGACTAGTATTTGTACATTCTGGTAAGACGCATTGATTACAACATATTATTAAACATTCCAAACCTCTGAGGAAGTTATTCAGTCTACAGTAGTCTACGGTAGCGTCACTACTTGTGTACATGATGGACATAATGGACTCTGTTGTATCCACACCTGTTACTGGTAAACGTGAACTTTCACCGAGTCCCGTGTCAGGTTCTGTCCGCCCAAGAAGGTCAAGGTTCCAGGATCTGATGATGACAACCTCACTGATCCATTCGCTATATCGGTTCCTAGTGAGAGTTATGGGATCAGTCCTACTTTAATCCCAGTGTGTAAATCCGACATGGACCAAATTGTCAAAACTGTCTTGTCAGCACTAAACATGGAATTAAAGTCAACTATTTGTGAAAGTGTCAATACTAGCGTCAAGTCCATGGCTCAGTCTGTTGCTGACGTCATAGCAACATCTTTCACTGAAAAACTGTCATCCCTCGAAACGGAGAATCGACGCTTATCAACAGAAGTAGCTATGCTTTCTACAAAGGTGCAATCTCTTGAGCTGCAACAACGAAAAACCGACGAAAAGATTGACACTGCTGAGCAATATTCGAGACGAAACTGTCTCAGAATTGCAGGGTACTCCGAGAAATCCAACCAATCTACAGATGAAATCATACTCACAATTGCCAAGACATGTAAGGTGGATATTTCGCTCCTGGACATAGACCGTTCACATAGGATACGACCTCGCAAACCACACACTACCGACAAAACCGGAGCGGCTATTCGACCAAGCGATATCATAGTTAAATTTACATCGTATAGAACCCGCAATACTCTATTCAGAGCCAAGTCAGCATTGAAAGGCAGCCTGGATGGCGTTTATATTAACGAGGATCTAACTAAATACCGTGCGTATTTGCTGAGCACTGCACGGCAACTTGTCAGAGATAGGAAACTAGAAAGTGCTTGGTCGTTTGACGGACGCATTTTCGCCTCGGATCCCAAAGGAATGCGTCACATGATCTCCTCCACATCTGACCTTGAACAATTTAGGGCATAAGACTCCACTCACTGGAGCAAATTATCCTAAACTACGATCGTTCTAAACTTTTAGTGCCATGAACCACTTGTATTATAAGTTATGTTATTGTTATATTTAAATTGTATGCTGGTTATTTTGTGATAACGCTGGGGGTGTTGTTTTGACCTTTTGGTTGTCAATTATGCTATAGTGGGTGGTTCACATAGTACTGTATGCTATACTATGTATATATACAGTGGCGTAGCTGTCTTTTCACCACAACGCCCGGGCTTGCACGTTTTCCTGGAGTTATTGTTTTTACTGGCTTTTGCCAGGGGAATACTTTCTACCCCCCCCCCATAACCCTGGGTATGCACATTAATTTAAGGCCAGCTGCGCCACTGATATATACCTATATTACATTCCAGAACTGTGTAACTTTGTCCACCGATGATCATAGTACTGTAGAACATGCAGAACCATGACGTTACAAGGCATACACAAGTCTGAACGCCATAAATGATACATGTACTTTAATTGATATATACTCTAGTGTTGATCAAATGAATTCATGTGGCGTACTAACAGCGGCGTAGCTACATGTAGACAGTGCACGACTGCCCGGCCTTACACTTTACGTTTTGGAAATATATTATGTAATGACTTAATTTCTCCAAAACTATCTTTAGAAAACACTTTTATGTCAAGAATATTGTTATAACCTACTTTATATGTACCGAGATTATACCGTGATATATGCTAGCTACGCCCTGGGCTACTACCAGTGTCAATTGTTATAATCAAAATATAATATAAACATGTGGTAAAATGAATTCATGTGGCGTACTAACAGCGGCGTAGCTACAGGTAGACAGTGCACGACTGCCCGGCCTTACACTTTTTGGAAAATGATTTAATCTGTCCAAAACTATCTTTAAAAAACACAATTTTATGTCAATAATAATGCTATAACCTACTTTATATATACCGAGACTACACCGTGATATATGCTAGCTACGCCCTGGGCTACTACTAGAGTCAATTTAATTTGTTATAACCACAATATAATAAAAACTTGCCAAATCCTTGTAAAATGTGCTAAATGGTAGCTAAATTTAAGTGATTTTTGTGTTTTCTATATGTCAGTAGCTATTATTCATGTTTATCAGTAATTACTTTATTACAATGCCTGGAATTGTACAGTGGATGTGCGGATGCGTGTGAGGTTATGTGTGGGTCCTTGGGAGTTGGGGTGGGTTGTGTATCAGTCTAGGTGGGGTGTGTGCATGCGCCGGTGTACCTGCATATCGATCAGACTGGTATACATGTGTGCGTGCTTAGTGTGTGTGTGTGTGCGGTGCGTGCGTGCGTGCGTACGGTGTATGTATGTTTGCTAACATTCTGTGATTACAACTGTGTATGCGGAGTGTTGTTGTTACAACTTTTGTTTTCAGTTGTACACATCCAACTAAAATAATCCCGAATATACTAGTTTTTCTTCATGCAAACATGTAACAATTGTACCACACTTTTCTCTTACTTTCGCTCTTCACTGTCAACCTTTACTTACTTTCTAACATTTACAGCTCCCTTTGTAGTGGTTGCCTGGTTTATGTTGCACTACCAGATTTCAGTCCAATACGCACGCTTCAACATGCTTGTAACACTTTATTTATACCCACATGGGTAATGATCTAATTAGTTGGCGTGCGGCTGTTGGACTGTTATATGGGAGAACTCGAGGTGTGAGCAAAAGTTATTTTGGTAAAATGTATCCATTACTTGAAATGCTGGATCTTCTTTCATGCATATACTCACACTGTACTGTTATATGTAGCTATGTTGTATTCCTTGCGATTTGTAGCTCTGTAAATATGCAATATAGAACTACTCTCATTTTACTAATGCTATTATCGGGTGACGTTGAACTAAATCCAGGCCCAACGGGTTTAAATAACTCTCGCATCCAAGGGGACATAAGTATATTTCATCTGAATATTAGAAGTATAAGAAATAAACTTCAGTATATTTCAGACAACCTTTGTGACCATGATATAATATGTTTCACAGAAACGCATTTAGACAATCATCAGGTGGCAGATAGTGAGCTCTCCCTTGATAACTTTAACGGCTGCTTATATCGTAAAGATGTCTCTGCTTATAGCAGTGGTATCATTATATATGTCTCTAACATTCTACATTCTAAACGACGTATTGACCTAGAAACACCAACGATCCATTCTATTTGGCTAGAAATTAGTTTGAAATCCACTTCTTTCTTATTGTGCTCTATGTACAGAGCACCGAACACTCCAGTTGCAGAATGGAACACTCTTAATATAAATATTGAGAAAGCTATGGACATCAACGCTAACATTATAATAGTTGGCGATTTAAATCAGGATCTTCTAAACTATAACGTTAATAACTTAAAAAATATACTAGTGATGAACAACTTAACAAACGTAATTAATGAGCCTACAAGGGTAACAAACACATCATCCACATTAATTGATCCTATTATAGTCTCAGACTGTATTAAGTTTTACAGTTCTGGAACAATAGATGTCAGTGATACAATTAGTGACCACACATCTACATATATTTATATTAAGTCTCATGAATATAGCCAGACTTGTTCGAAAAGAAAAGTATGGTACTACAAAAGAGCAAATTTCGAACGACTGAATGAACTTCTGAAAATTGGGAATTTATTGAAAATGTATCGATAGATAATGCCTGCACAAAATTTACTGAAACTTTATTAACTTTAATGACCGAATGTATTCCCTCCAAAGATATACTAATAAGACCTAATGATAAACCATGGTATGACTCTGAAATCAGACGGGTTTCTAGACTTAGAGATAAACACAAATATTTAGCGAAAACATCAACCAATATCAATAATTGGTCTAAATATAAAAAATTAAGAAATAATGTTAACAATCTTAAGAAATTTGCCAAACAACGTTTCTTTTTAAATATTGAAGAAAGCATATCCGAACAAAATTCATCCAATCCAGGAAGTTACTGGAAATCCTTAAAAAGTTTACTAAGTAATTATAAAACATCTGACTCAATTCCTGTACTAAAAACTACATTTGCAGATGGTTCTGAACAACTGCATTTTACTGATGAGAATAAGGCTAATTGTCATAATGACTATTTTACGTCAATTTCTAATATAGATGATTCATCTACTAACCTACCATTAATAAACATGAAAACAAATGAATCATTAAATAATATTAACATACAAGAATCTGACAATGAAGATATAATTGGTATTCTTAATGTTAATAAAGCCGTAGGTCCTGACCTCATTAGTCAAAGAGTACTAAAGCATATTCAATTTGCATATCTCAAAACCTCTATGTTTATTATTTAATAAATCGCTGCGCGGAGGGTTGTTCCCATCCAAATGGAAGGTAGCTTCAGTGTTGCCCCCGTTTAAAAAAGGACACAATAATATTGCCAGTAACTATCGCCCGATTTCTCTACTCAGTTGTGTAGGTAAATTAATGGAACGGTGTGTGTATAAATATATTTATAATTTTCTAGTGACCAACGATTTAATCTATAAACAACAATCTGGGTTCTTGAAAGGTCACTCGACTGTATATCAATTAATTGATATTTATCATCAGATCGCACAGTCATTTGATTCAAAGTTACATACAGGTCTAATCTTCTGCGATATATCCAAAGCATTTGACAGAGTGTGGCACAAGGGTTTACTATTTAAATTAAAGCAATGTGGCATTGGCGGTCAGGTCTTCAATTGGATCACTGATTATATCTCAGGTAGGGAGCAGCGGGTCATTATGGGCACATCACTTTCACGTTTCAATACTATATCTGCAGGGGTACCCCAGGGATCAGTTCTCGGTTCTCTCTTATTTTTAATTTATGTCAATGACATATCTGATCAACTATTAAGTATAACTCGATTATTTGCAGACGATACATCGTTAGCCTGTACAACTTCCAATATTGCAGATCTCGAAGGAATACTTAACCACGATCTCAGTGTTTTAACACAATGGTCTAAACAGTGGCTTGTAACATTCAATCCAAACAAAACTGAAGTTTTGTATATTGGAAATGGAAACGAACAACAACTAACCCTGATTTTTGATACCATTAGCTTGTCCACAACTGAAACTCATAAACATCTAGGAGTAACTTTTAGTAAAGATTGCAAATGGCGCAGTCATATTAATAATATTACTACTTCTGCGTCCAAACTTCTTGGTATCATGCGAAAATTGAAATTTTCCATTAAGCGAAAGTCCCTTAATCAAATTTATATTTCATTCCTAAGACCAATCCTTGAGTATGCCTCAACTGTTTGGGATAATTGTACATTCTATGATAAAGAGAATCTTGAAAAAATTCAGAACGAAGCAGCTAGACTAGTGACTGGTACTACTAGGTCAGTTAGCTTGAACAACCTCTACCACGAACTTGGTTGGCTATCTCTTTCCGACAGACGGGCATATCAAAAATTGGTTTTGACTTACAAAATTAAACATAAATTAGTACCCGATTACCTAAGTGCACTATTTCCTAGAACTGTTGACCAAACGTCACAATACAATCTGAGAAACCGTACTGATTTTGCGATATTGCCAAGGCGCACTGCGATGTTTGCTAATTCCTTTGTTCCGTCCGCTATTGATGCATGGAATTCATTACCACTTGCTGTCCGTGAGCTTCAAACGCTTGCTTCGTTCAAACGTGAATTCTTGTGTACACTGTTTCCAATACTGTACTGTCCTATTATGGGTATGGTAAGAGGTACTTATCAGTTATGCCTACGCGTTTAAGGAACAATTGTAGTGACATTAAACGCGACTTATTTCTTAATCACGTTTCAGATCATGATCTTTGTAATCATTGTAATGAACGCGAAGACGCAGCACATTACTTCTTCAATTGCACAAATTATATTGCGCAAAGGTCTCAATTATTCATCACAACCCGTCGTTTTCATCCCTTGAAGTGCCACTTCTTACTTCATGGTGATTGTGAACTCTCATATGAAGACAATATTGTTGTCTTTCAAGCTGTTCAAGTGTATATAAGAGATACAAAACGTTTTGATCAAACTAAGTAGCTCCCTCTGTGGCTGCTCCAGGGGCTAGGTGACACTACACACTACAGTTCTTTCACTCTCGTCTCTCTTCATTCTCCAACACTTAGTTAATCACTCTTGTTTCTTCTATCAATATTATTCTCTCAGCTTCTGACTGTTACATTGTAACTACATGTATTGCATCACCGATTACTCTGTATTATATTGCCATGTACTCGTATAAGGTATCTAATCTGCCATATTGAAATGTTGTATTGTATGTGTACTTGTATTGGCAATAAAATATGTTTAAACTAGTCATTGCGCCGTCATTGACATATTATAGATCCGCCATTGCGCCGCCATTGATATAGTATAGATCCGCCATTGCGCCGCCATTGACATATTATAGATCCGCCATTGACATATCATAGATCCGCCATTGCGCTGCCATTGACATATTATAGATCCGTCATTGCGCCGTCATTGACATATTATAGATCCGCCATTGCGCCGCCATTGACATATTATAGATCCGTCATTGCGCCGTCATTGACATATCATAGATCAGCCATTGACATATTATAGATCCGTCATTGCGCCGCCATTGACATATTATAGATCAGCCATTGACATATTATAGATCCGCCATTGCGCCGCCATTGACATATTATAGATCCGTCATTGCGCCGTCATTGATATATCATAGATCCGCCATTGATATATTATAGATCCGCCATTGACATATTATAGATCCGTCATTGCGCCGCCATTGATATATTATAGATCCGCCATTGATATATTATAGATCCGTCATTGCGCCGCCATTGACATATCATAGATCCGCCATTGATATATTATAGATCCGTCATTGCGCCGCCATTGATATATTATAGATCCGCCATTGACATATTATAGATCCGTCATTGCGCCGCCATTGATATATTATAGATCCGTCATTGACATATTATAGATCCGTCATTGATATATTATAGATCCGCCATTGATATATTATAGATCCGCCATTGATATATTATAGATCCATCATTGATATATTATAGATCCGTCATTGATATATTATAGATCCGCCATTGATATATTATAGATCCGCCATCGATATATTATAGATCCGCCATTGATATATTATAGATCCGTCATTGATATATTATAGATCCGCCATTGATATATTATAGATCCGCCATTGATATATTATAGATCCGCCATTGATATATTATAGATCCGCCATTGATATATTATAGATCCGCCATTGACATATTATAGATCCGCCATTGATATATTATAGATCCGCCATTGATATATTATAGATCCGCCATTGATATATTATAGATCCGTCGTTGATATATTATAGATCCGCCATTGATATATTATAGATCCGCCATTGACATATTATAGATCCGTCGTTGACATATTATAGATCCGTCATTGCGCCGCCATTGATATATTATAGATCCGCCATTGATATATTATAGATCCGCCATTGATATATTATAGATCCGCCATTGATATATTATAGATCCGTCATTGATATATTATAGATCCGCCATTGATATATTATAGATCAGCCATTGATATATTATAGATCCGCCATTGATATATTATAGATCAGCCATTGATATATTATAGATCCGTCATTGCGCCGTCATTGATATATTATAGATCCGCCATTGATATATTATAGATCCGCCATTGATATATTATAGATCCGCCATTGACATATTATAGATCCGCCATTGACATATTATAGATCCGCCATTGATATATTATAGATCCGTCATTGATATATTATAGATCCGTCATTGATATATTATAGATCCGTCATTGATATATTATAGATCCGTCATTGATATATTATAGATCCGCCATTGATATATTATAGATCCGCCATTGATATATTATAGATCCGTCATTGATATATTATAGATCCGTCATTGATATATGATAGATCCGTCATTGATATATTATAGATCCGCCATTGATATATTATAGATCCGCCATTGATATATTATAGATCAGCCATTGATATATTATAGATCCGTCATTGCGCCGTCATTGATATATTATAGATCCGCCATTGATATATTATAGATCCGCCATTGATATATTATAGATCCGCCATTGATATATTATAGATCCGCCATTGATATATTATAGATCCGCCATTGACATATTATAGATCCGCCATTGATATATTATAGATCCGCCATTGATATATTATAGATCCGTCATTGATATATTATAGATCCGCCATTGATATATTATAGATCAGCCATTGATATATTATAGGTCCGTCATTGCGCCGTCATTGATATATTATAGATCCGCCATTGATATATTATAGATCCGCCATTGATATATTATAGATCCGCCATTGATATATTATAGATCCGTCATTGATATATTATAGATCCGCCATTGATATATTATAGATCCGCCATTGATATATTATAGATCCGTCATTGACATATTATAGATCCGTCATTGCGCCGTCACTGATATATTATAGATCCGCCATTGATATATTATAGATCCGCCATTGATATATTATAGATCAGCCATTGATATATTATAGATCCGCCATTGATATATTATAGATCCGTCATTGATATATTATAGATCCGCCATTGATATATTATAGATCAGCCATTGATATATTATAGATCCGCCATTGATATATTATAGATCCGCCATTGATATATTATAGATCCGTCATTGATATATTATAGATCAGCCATTGATATATTATAGATCCGTCATTGACATATTATAGATCCGCCATTGCGCCGTCATCGATATATTATAGATCCGCCATTGACATATTATAGATCAGCCATTGATATATTATAGATCAGCCATTGATATATTATAGATCCGTCATTGCGCCGCCATTGATATATTATAGATCCGCCATTGCGCCGTCATTGATATATTATAGATCCGCCATTGATATATTATAGATCCGCCATTGACATATTATAGATCAGCCATTGATATATTATAGATCCGTCATTGATATATTATAGATCCGCCATTGACATATTATAGATCAGCCATTGACATATTATAGATCCGTCATTGATATATTATAGATCCGCCATTGACATATTATAGATCCGTCATTGATATATTATAGATCCGCCATTGACATATTATAGATCAGCCATTGATATATTATAGATCCGCCATTGATATATTATAGATCAGCCATTGATATATTATAGATCCGCCATTGATATATTATAGATCCGTCATTGATATATTATAGATCCGCCATTGATATATTATAGATCCGCCATTGACATATTATAGATCCGCCATTGATATATTATAGATCCGTCATTGCGCCGCCATTGATATATTATAGATCCGTCATTGATATATTATAGATCCGCCATTGATATATTATAGATCCGCCATTGATATATTATAGATCCGTCATGGCGCCGCCATTGATATATTATAGATCCGCCATTGATATATTATAGATCAGCCATTGATATATTATAGATCCGCCATTGACATATTATAGATCCGTCATTGATATATTATAGATCCGCCATTGATATATTATAGATCCGCCATTGACATATTATAGATCCGCCATTGATATATTATAGATCCGTCATTGATATATTATAGATCCGCCATTGATATATTATAGATCCGCCATTGACATATTATAGATCCGTCATTGCGCCGCCATTGATATATTATAGATCAGCCATTGACATATTATAGATCCGTCATTGCGCCGCCATTGATATATTATAGATCCGTCATTGATATATTATAGATCCGCCATTGATATATTATAGATCCGCCATTGATATATTATAGATCCGTCATTGCGCCGCCATTGATATATTATAGATCCGTCATTGATATATTATAGATCCGCCATTGATATATTATAGATCAGTCATTGATATATTATAGATCCGCCATTGATATATTATAGATCCGTCATTGATATATTATAGATCCGTCATTGATATATTATAGATCCGCCATTGATATAGTATAGATCCGTCATTAATATATTATAGATCCGTCATTGATATATTATAGATCCGTCATTGATATATTATAGATCCGTCATTGATATATTATAGATCCGCCATTGATATATTATAGATCCGTCATTGATATATTATAGGTCCGTCATTGATATATTATAGATCCGCCATTGATATATTATAGATCCGCCATTGATATATTATAGATCAGTCATTGATATATTATAGATCCGCCATTGATATATTATAGATCCGCCATTGATATATTATAGATCAGCCATTGATATATTATAGATCCGCCATTGATATATTATAGATCCGCCATTGATATATTATAGATCCGCCATTGCGCCGCCATTGATATATTATAGATCCGCCATTCAGTATTATAGATCGGCCATTCAGTATTTCTATAGATCAGCCATTCATATTTCTATAGATCAGCCATTCAGTATTTCTATAGATCAGCCATTCAGTATTTCTATAGATCAGCCATTCAGTATTATAGATCGTCATTCGCCATTGATATATTATAGATCAGCCATTCATATTTCTATAGATCAGCCATTCATATATTATAGATCCGCCATTCATATTTTATAGATCGGCCATTGACATATTATAGATCAGTCATTCAGTATTTCTATAGATCAGCCATTCAGTATTTCTATAGATCCGTCATTCAGTATTTCTATAGATCGGTCATTCATATATTATAGATCCGCCATTCATATTTCTATAGATCGGCCATTCAGTATTTCTATAGATCCGCCATTCATATTTCTATAGATCAGCCATTCAGTATTTCTATAGATCGGCCATTCATATTTCTATAGATCCGCCATTCAGTATTTCTATAGATCGGCCATTCAGTATTTCTATAGATCAGCCATTCATATTTCTATAGATCCGCCATTCATATTATAGATCCGCCATTGCGCCGCCATTGATATATTATAGATCAGCCATTGACATATTATAGATCAGCCATTGATATATTATAGATCAGCCATTGATATATTATAGATCCGTCATTGCGCTGCCATTGATATATTATAGATCCGCCATTGACATATTATAGATCAGCCATTGATATATTATAGATCCGTCATTGATATATTATAGATCCGCCATTGATATATTATAGATCCGCCATTGATATATTATAGATCCGCCATTGATATATTATAGATCCGCCATTGATATATTATAGATCCGCCATTGATATATTATAGATCCGCCATTGATATATTATAGATCCGTCATTGCGCCGCCATTGATATATTATAGATCCTCCATTGATATATTATAGATCCGCCATTGATATATTATAGATCCGCCATTGATATATTATAGATCCGTCATTGCGCCTTCATTGATATATTATAGATCCGCCATTGATATATTATAGATCCGTCATTGCGCCGTCATTGATATATTATAGATCCGTCATTGACATATTATAGATCCGTCATTGACATATTATAGATCCGCCATTGCGCCGCCATTGACATATTATAGATCCGCCATTGACATATTATAGATCCGCCGTTGATATATTATAGATCCGCCATTGCGCCGCCATTGATATATTATAGATCCGCCATTGACATATTATAGATCCG
The DNA here is from genome assembly GCA_014843695.1 of Archivesica marissinica. Taxonomy (NCBI): domain Eukaryota; kingdom Metazoa; phylum Mollusca; class Bivalvia; order Venerida; family Vesicomyidae; genus Archivesica; species Archivesica marissinica. Next base: position 44,596,947 of record CM026400.1, read on the forward strand.
CCGTTGATATATTATAGATCCGTCATTGTGCCGCCATTGATATATTATAGATCCGTCATTGATATATTATAGATCCGTCATTGATATATTATAGATCCGTCATTGACATATTATAGATCAGTCATTGCGTCGCCATTGATATATTATAGATCCGTCATTGCGTCGCCATTGATATATTATAGATCCATCATTGACATATTATAGATCATCCATTGATATATTATAGATCCGCCATTGACATATTATAGATCATCCATTGATATATTATAGATCCGCCATTGATATATTATAGATCCGTCATTGCGCCGCCATTGACATATTATAGATCCGTCATTGACATATTATAGATCCGCCATTGCGCCGCCATTGACATATTATAGATCCGCCATTGCGCCGCCATTGACATATCATAGATCCGCCATTGATATATTATAGATCCGCCATTGATATATTATAGATCCGTTATTGATATATTATAGATCCGCCATTGATATATTATAGATCAGCCATTGATATATTATAGATCCGCCATTGATATATTATAGATCCGTCATTGATATATTATAGATCCGCCATTGATATATTATAGATCCGTCATTGATATATTATAGATCCGTCATTGATATATTATAGATCCGTCATTGATATATTATAGATCCGCCATTGATATATTATAGATCCGTCATTGATATATTATAGATCAGCCATTGATATATTATAGATCCGCCATTGATATATTATAGATCCGTCATTGGCATATTATAGATCCGTCATTGACATATTATAGATCCGCCATTGATATATTATAGATCCGCCATTGACATATTATAGATCCGTCATTGATATATTATAGATCCGCCATTGACATATTATAGATCCGCCATTGATATATTATAGATCCGTCGTTGATATATTATAGATCCGCCATTGATATATTATAGATCCGCCATTGATATATTATAGATCCGCCATTGGCATATTATAGATCCGTCATTGATATATTATAGATCCGTCATTGATATATTATAGATCCGCCATTGACATATTATAGATCCGTCATTGATATATTATAGATCCGCCATTGACATATTATAGATCCGTCATTGATATATTATAGATCCGCCATTGACATATTATAGATCCGCCATTGATATATTATAGATCCGTCGTTGATATATTATAGATCCGCCATTGATATATTATAGATCCGCCATTGATATATTATAGATCCGCCATTGGCATATTATAGATCCGTCATTGATATATTATAGATCCGTCATTGATATATTATAGATCCGCCATTGACATATTATAGATCCGTCATTGATATATTATAGATCCGCCATTGATATATTATAGATCCGTCATTGCGCCGTCATTGACATATTATAGATCCGCCATTGATATATTATAGATCATCCATTGATATATTATAGATCCGCCATTGATATATTATAGATCCGTCATTGCGCCGCCATTGATATATTATAGATCCGTCATTGATATATTATAGATCCGCCATTGACATATCATAGATCCGCCATTGATATATTATAGATCAGCCATTGACATATCATAGATCCGCCATTGACATATTATAGATCCGTCATTGCGCCGCCATTGATATATCATAGATCCGCCATTGATATATTATAGATCAGCCATTGATATATTATAGATCCGCCATTGATATATTATAGATCCGCCATTGATATATCATAGATCCCACATTGATATATTATAGATCCGTCATTGACATATTATAGATCCGCCATTGATATATTATAGATCCGCCATTGATATATTATAGATCCGCCATTGACATATTATAGATCCGCCATTGATATATTATAGATCAGCCATTGATATATTATAGATCCGTCATTGCGCCGTCACTGACATATTATAGATTTCAGAAATGACTGAATCTGTCAATAGGGGTGACACTATACAAACACGCTGTCGTGTAATGTCCGAGAGTTTAACGCATAGTAGATTGTGAACGCAGTTCCTACACTGCGTATTCGAGATTCCCTGGGAGTTGGCTGATTATTCGAGATTCCCTGGGAGTTGGCTGAATATTCGAGATTCCCTGGGAGTTGGCTGAGTATTCGAGATTCCCTGGGAGTTGGCCGAGTATTCGAGATGCCCTGGGAGTTGGCTGAGTATTCGAGATTCCCTGGGAGTTGGCTGAATATTCGAGATTCCCTGGGAGTTGGCTGAATATTCGAGATTCCCTGGGAGTTGGCTGAATATTCGAGATTCCTGGGAGTTGGCTGAATATTCGAGATTCCCTGGGAGTTGGCTGAATATTCGAAATTCCCTGGGAGTTGGCTGAATATTCGAGATTCCTTGAGAGTTGGCCGAGTATTCGAGATTCCCTGGGAGTTGGCTGAATATTCGAGATTCCCTGGGAGTTGGCTGAATATTCGAGATTCCCTGGGAGTTGGCTGAATATTCGAGATTCACTGGGAGTTGGCTGAATATTCGAGATTCCTGGGAGTTGGCTGAATATTCGAGATTCCCTGGGAGTTGGCTGAATATTCGAAATTCCCTGGGAGTTGGCTGAATATTCGAGATTCCTTGAGAGTTGGCCGAGTATTCGAGATTCCCTGGGAGTTGGCTGAATATTCGAGATTCCCTGGGAGTTGGCTGAATATTCGAGATTCCCTGGGAGTTGGCTGAATATTCGAGATTCACTGGGAGTTGGCTGAATATTCGAGATTCCTGGGAGTTGGCTGAATATTCGAGATTCCCTGGAGTTGGCTTAATATTCGAGATTCCCTGGGAGTTAGCTGAATATTCGAGATTCCTGGGAGTTGGCTGAATATTCGAGATCCCTGGAGAATTGGCTGAATATTCGAAATCCCTGGAAAGTTGGCTGAATATTCGAGATTCCCTGGGAGTTGGCGGAATATTCGAGATCCCTGGAGAGTTGGCTGAATATTCGAGATCCCTTGAGAGTTGGCTGAATGGTCGAAAATCCTTTGGGAGTTGGCTGAATGTTCGAAAATCCTTTGCAAGTTGGCTCAAACAATAAGAAACACTAATATGAACCGCGTAAGACATGCCTTGGTAAGTTTCTTGGAATTTGCTGTTCTTAAATCATCGAACATATCTGTATGAAATATTGTGTTGGAATCGGACAGAATATTTGCAATTCAGCAGAAACTGAAAGTCACGTGACGAGGACAATTAAGATTGATCACAATAAATCTACTAGCACATGACAGTTTCTAAAATTAATTTCAATTCGTTGAATTGAGATTAGGAGTAGCGGAATCCATTACGGTTGGGTTAACATCCACGCGTGTGAAATCGATATACTTGTAACATGCGCAATTTTAATATCGCAACGGATAAAAGTTGGAATTAATTTCTGTCATATTCAAAATTGTCCAAGAACGTCGATTATGTCTGAAGCAAGTAGTCGTGTTGTCATTTTCCACCTCGAGTGAGCTTCCCTAAACAGATGCGGGCCAATGACTTCATGCTACAGGGAGTGTAAGACATTTTTTGTATATCTTTCAGGACTCGTAAAATGCCTAGGTAAATGACAAGGTAACATTCTTAATAATTTCTGGGGAAAACCCACACAACATATGGACGGTTTTTCCCCGATTATTACAGTAAAACCTGTGTTAGTGGTCACCTCCATTAAACAGCCAACCTGTATTAAGCAGCCAGTTGCCAGCTTACCAATTTGCTGTTTTATTATACATGTTACTTCTATTAAGCAGCCACCTGTGCTAAGCAGCCACTTTCTGTGATTCCCTTGGCTGGCTGATTAAGACAGGTTTGACTGTATTGGATTTTCAAGTGATGATGCACACTCCGGAATTCTTAAGGGAGCGCGATGTGTGTCGTCATCTTCTCCTGACATCGCTAATGCAGACAATTTAAACACTAATTTTCTGAAGACTAATCCTCGTGTGGAGTTTAAATTTAAACGTGATTTATTTTTTTACAACTATTGCGAAACAAGTTTTAACAACTTATATTAAACACGCTCGTTGGCGCGGATTCATTCATGCACGCGTATACATGTATGTGGTTATTCATGTGGGAGGGAAACCGGAGTACCCGGAGAAAACCCACCTGTCCGATCTGGCGACCACCTTACCATCTCACACACTTCACGGTCCGAGGTTTTTGTCAAAATGCCTCAACTTTGGAGGACTACATTGTAGTATAGGACCAACAGATCTTAGAAAGTAATTATAATGGAAAGTAAATAATAACACGGACCAGCCTTTTCTGAATTTCTCAGCTGTGGGCTTGAGAGGTAATAAAATATGTATATGCTATGTTATATTTCGGGTTTTACGCCTGCATCAGCACCATTTTGGGCTATATCGCCGGCGGGCAGTTTACCAAACAACACCTTTCCTGGGCAGGCTCCGGCGGTTAACCAGTACTTGGGTGCACCAACCTCCGTAAGAAACTGCCAACTCTTTCATATAACGTACAAACATGTATCTAAGTAACTGCGAAAATGCTGTCTCGTACGTAAAACCTTGTTTTTAACTCTAGCATTGTTTGTTTGTTCGGGTTTTCCCATTTTTGGACTATATCGCCGGCGGGAAGTTTACCTTAATCTGGAAACAGGCGTGGATATATTTTACCGGGCCAGTCATATAAATATATTTTTAACACCGATGCCATTAATTGAGCCGTATTGAGTTTCTAATATGTCATTTTGCCAGAAGTAAAAACGGGGAACATCGACAGACTGGAACCCAGGCTAAGTTTACCTAACAACACTTTTCCTGGGCGTTGGTGGTGCACGACAACCGTAAAAAAACTGCCAACTTTTTCAAATACCAGACACGGCCTGTCGTTTTAGCTTTGCGCATAACATTCGAGATTGACAGACTATTTCCAGACTACGCCAGCCAATCATAAACTGTTACTTACAAGCATCTGGACGACTTCGTCTGGCGTTTTATCCCGTACAGATTTACCA
>CM026400.1:44602912-44645412 GCA_014843695.1 Archivesica marissinica
ACATGTATACTATAGTGTGGTATGTACATGTTGAATGTATACATGTATACTATAGTGTGGTATGTACATTTTGAATGTATACATGTATACTATAGTGTGGTATGTACATGTTGAATGTATACATGTATACTATAGTGTGGTATGTACATGTTGAATGTATACATGTATACTATAGTGTGGTATGTACATGTTGAATGTATAATATAGTGTGGTATGTACTTGTTGAATGTATAATGTTTATAGTGTGGTATGTACATGTTGAATGTATACTGTTTATAGTGTGGTATGTACATGTTGAATGTATACTGTTATAGTGTGGTATGTACATGTTGAATGTATACATGTATACTATAGTGTGGTATGTACATGTTGAATTTTGTATAATATAGTGTTGTATGTACATGTTGAATTTTGTATACTATAGTGTGGTATGTAAATGTTGAATTTCTGTATACTATAGTGTGGTATGTACATGTTGAATGTATACTGTTTATAGTGTGGTATGTACATGTTGAATGTATACATGTATACTATAGTGTGGTATGTACATGTTGAATTTTGTATACTATAGTGTGGTATGTGCATGTTGAATATATACATGTATAATATAGTGTGGTATGTACATGTTGAATGTATACTATAGTGTGGTATGTACTTGTTGAATGTATACTGTTTATAGTGTGGTATGTACATGTTGAATTTTGTATACTGTAGTGTGGTATGTGCATGTTGAATGTATGCATGTATACTATAGTGTGGTATGTACATGTTGAATGTATACAATAGTGTGGTATGTACTTGTTGAATGTATTCATGTATACTATAGTGTGGTATGTACATGTTGAATGTATACATGTATACTATAGTGTGGTATGTACATGTTGAATATATACATGTATACTATAGTGTGGTATGTACATGTTGAATATATACATGTATACTATAGTGTTGTATGTACATGTTGAATGTATACATGTATACTATAGTGTGGTATGTACATGTTGAATATATACATGTATACTATAGTGTGGTATGTACATGTTGAATATATACATGTATACTATAGTGTGGTATGTACATGTTGAATGTATACGATACTATAGTGTGGTATGTACATGTTGAATGTATACATGTATACTATAGTGTGGTATGTACATGTTGAATGTATACATGTATACTATAGTGTGGTATGTACATGTTGAATGTATACATGTATACTATAGTGTGGTATGTACATGTTGAATGTATACTGTTTTTGTGGTTGTTGTTGTGTTTGTATATATAGTGTGGTATGTACATGTTGAATATATACATGTATAATATAGTGTGGTATGTACATGTTGAATATATACTGTTTATAGTGTGGTATGTACATGTTGAATGTATACTGTTTATAGTGTGGTATGTATATGTTGAATGTATACTGTATTGTGTGGTATGTACATGTTGAATGTATACATGTATACTATAGTGTGGTATGTACATGTTGAATGTATACTATAGTGTAGTATGTACATGTTAAATGTATACATGTATACTATAGTGTGGTATGTACATGTTGAATTTTGTATACTATAGTGTGGTATGTACATGTTGAATGTATACATGTATACTATAGTGTGGTATGTACATGTTGAATATATACTGTATACTATAGTGTGGTATGTACATGTTGAATGTATACATGTATACTATAGTGTGGTATGTACATGTTGAATGTATACTGTACTATAGTGTGGTATGTACATGTTGAATGTATACATGTATACTATAGTGTGGTATGTACATGTTGAATTATACGTATACTATAGTGTGGTATGTACATGTTGAATGTATACATGTATACTATAGTGTGGTATGTACATGTTGAATGTATACATGTATACTATAGTGTGGTATGTACATGTTGAATGTATACATGTATACTATAGTGTGGTATGTACATGTTGAATGTATACATGTATACTATAGTGTGGTATGTACATGTTGAATGTATACATGTATACTATAGTGTGGTATGTACATGTTGAATGTATACATGTATACTATAGTGTGGTATGTACATGTTGAATGTATACATGTATACTATAGTGTAGTATGTACATGTTGAATGTATACATGTATACTATAGTGTGGTATGTACATGTTGAATGTATACATGTATACTATAGTGTGGTATGTACATGTTGAATGTATACATGTATACTATAGTGTGGTATGTACATGTTGAATATATACATGTATACTATAGTGTGGTATGTACATGTTGAATGTATACAATAGTGTGGTATGTACTTGTTGAATGTATACATGTATACTATAGTGTGGTATGTACATGTTGAATGTATACATGTATACTATAGTGTGGTATGTACATGTTGAATGTATACATGTATACTATAGTGTGGTATGTACATGTTGAATGTATACATGTATACAATAGTGTGGTATGTACATGTTGAATGTATACATGTATACAATAGTGTGGTATGTACATGTTGAATGTATACATGTATACTATAGTGTGGTATGTACACGTTGAATGTATACATGTATACTATAGTGTGGTATGTACATGTTGAATGTATACATGTATACTATAGTGTGGTATGTACACGTTGAATGTATACATGTATACTATGGTGTGGTATGTACACGTTAACATGTTGAATATATACATGTATACTATAGTGTGGTATGTACATGTTGAATATATACATGTATACTATAGTGTGGTATGTACATGCTGAATGTATACATGTATACTATAGTGTGGTATGTACATGTTGAATATATACATGTATACTATAGTGTGGTATGTACATGTTGAATGTATACATGTATACTATAGTGTGGTATGTACATGTTGAATATATACATGTATACTATAGTGTGGTATGTACATGTTGAATATATACATGTATACTATAGTGTGGTATGTACATGTTGAATATATACATGTATACTATAGTGTGGTATGTACATGTTGAATGTATACATGTATACTATAGTGTGGTATGTACATGTTGAATGTATACATGTATACTATAGTGTGGTATGTACATGTTAAATGTATACATGTATACTATAGTGTGGTATGTACATGTTGAATATATACATGTATACTATAGTGTGGTATGTACATGTTGAATGTATACATGTATACTATAGTGTGGTATGTACATGTTGAATATATACATGTATACTATAGTGTGGTATGTACATGTTGAATGTATACATGTATACTATAGTGTGGTATGTACACGTTGAATGTATACATGTATACTATGGTGTGGTATGTACATGTTGAATATATACATGTATACTATAGTGTGGTATGTACATGTTGAATGTATACAATAGTGTGGTATGTACTTGTTGAATGTATACATGTATACTATAGTGTGGTATGTACACGTTGAATGTATACATGTATACTATGGTGTGGTATGTACATGTTGAATATATACATGTATACTATAGTGTGGTATGTACATGTTGAATGTATACATGTATACTATAGTGTGGTATGTACACGTTGAATGTATACATGTATACTATGGTGTGGTATGTACATGTTAAATGTATACATGTATACTATAGTGTGGTATGTACATGTTCGGTACTAAGTTATTTAAACGATAATGTACACAAGGTTGTTACAGAAGTATTCTATTAACATTATACCTCATTATTAATGAAATGACAACATTTAACTAACCTGAAAGTGATATAAATATGCTAGATATTTATTATAATTTATACACAGACGGATATGTAGTCCAGTGGAAACACGCTGGACTGGTAATCCAGGGATCGCAATGGCCGTATATATAGCTAATATTGCTACAACTTCGACAATTAACAGTCGGTCTCGTGTCTGTTCTGTGCTTTACACCGTGCACGTAAAAGAACAAGAGGAGACTCTGGAATGGGTGTCTGTCTGTATCATTGCACCATCCTCCAAAAATCTAAAATGACTAATCTCTTCAAGTGGCGTGTCTCATATGGGCAACCGACAGCGACGATAAATAAACGTAAAACACACATAATTTATATTTCAAATATATACCGTAACTAGCCGCTACAATGTCCAGAAATCAAGTGCAATGAGGCATTTACGCAAGATACCCGAGCATCATAGAGTTAGGTGACAAGTTAGTATTCAGTTATATAGTATATATTAGTGTTGGGTGAATATAATAAGGTGCATTAAAACACTGTCGTGACGTCATACCTTTGTACTTACAGTCCATTATTAATAATATTGGATTGCTGTCAAAAGGCCAGAGTATTAAATCCTACGCGTACATGTACGAAATTAACAATTTTAATTAGTAAGATCTTGTTATATAGGTGTGTGTTTTAAGTAGCATATAAACCTCAAACGGATCCAATATGTAAAATATAAATACTGTCTTCTACGTGCCTCACACAGTCCAATATTTTACATATTGGATTGTTTTCGGCTTATATGCTACACGTATATAACGGGATTATTTGGTCATGGCCTCGACAAAATATTATGTTAGGTAAAAGTAATTCAAGTCACTGCAACTTAATAACCACCATAGTTTCTGATAGCCTAATACATTTCAATAAATTCAAACGGCACTAATAAGTTATGTCCTAAGACACGTTTTCAAGGTTTCTCCATTGAGTTGGATCAGTCCATATTTCTGCGTGGACGTCTCTATTTCCAATGGAGGGTATCGATTTCGTAGCGATAGTTTTGTCGCATGGAATATATCAATCGCAACATCTTATGTCTGCACGTACATCTTTCTAATTGGACAGCAGTTTAGTGGTGTCGAATAATGAAACATTTGAATTGCTTTGAAATATGTTCGAATGAATAACATAGTAACACAAAAAACAGTTGAATTATATATAAATTGCTGTGTTTATTAAACATGCGTTTTACGGAATATAATGACATGTACATTCTATAGTAAATATGAAAGGTTGGTAAATTTCATTTTATTTATTTTTAATTTTAGCGTTATTAATGTAACATAGACACATATAATGCATAGCTTGTCCACATAACTTCTGTTTGTCTAGGTCTGGGTTTAAAGCCGCATCGACAGTTCATGTTATACGTTTACTATCCCCAGTGTCCATACGAGTGGTATTTCACACAATGACGGGTACCCAGGAAGAAACACCAACCACCAGCTTCCTGGCATGAAATGGGTTGACACATCCAGTGAGAGAGTATAGGGACACGTGGTTAATTATCTATTAATTAATTAGTTTATACACATTTTTAATGTACTTGAACATTGCTGACAAATATATAATCATATTTTGACTAGATTAGAGTGCTATTCGGCTATTAAAAAAACAAAAGGTTTAAACTTTATTTATTTTACAACGATTGCGAAGCAAGATTTAGCAACTTATATTAATTACTCTCGTTGGCGCGGATGAAAGTGTAAATGTGGTCATTCGTGTGTGTGTGGGGGGGGGGAGTACCCGGAGAAAACCCACATGTCCGATCTGGCGACCATCTCGCATAACTCCCGGTATGAGGATCGAACCCGGCTACATTCGACTCTAGTCGTAGCTCCGTTTTTCCGGAACAAATCGAACAGCAATGAAATTAATGTGCGTACACCACCTTTAGCATGTTTTTATTAATATCCATGGCATAAAAGACGGGACTTTCAGATGGGACTTTAAACCGAGTTCTCGTGTCGGTGCTTTACATGTGCACGTAAAAGAACCAGATGACACTCTGGAATGGGTCTCTGTCTGTATCATTGCACTATCCTCCAAGCGGCCATTCACGACATGATTCTTCAATTACTAGCATGACAATGATTTGTGTGTGTGTTTTGGTTTTGGCTTCTTAAACACCTCCAACTGTTCTTGGTGGATGATGAAGCTGGTAGCGTACTTGAGCAGTATTTCAGCACGGACGGATACCCGGGTGCAACCACCGACCTTCTACAATCCAGTTGGATAGCTTCCTCGCTTTAAAGAATTAAGATTCGAACCTACAGCTGTGAGGGCGGGGCAATTGATTTGAGGACCGTAGCCAACAGAGTGTACACGATATTTTCCATTCCATACGATATATCCGTGAATATAAAGGGCATATGTGGCAATGTGGTTACGGTTGCTGAATTGAAATAACACGCCCCTCGCCGCTGTAGGTTCGAATCCCACTGGAGTGTCGAATTTGTTCAGGAGGAAGGCATCCAGCTAGTCGGTGGTTCTACACGGGTGCATGACCGTGCCTGACATACTGCTCGTACATCCGGGAACTTCCGCCACCAATAACAGCTGGAGACTCGCTCTATATGATCTAAGCTAACCGACAGACGGATCTGTAGACCAGTGATAACACGCTTGACTGGTAATCCAGGGATCGCATGTTCGATCCCCCGTCTAACACTAGTAAAATTAACAGTCTTGCATATGGGACTTTAAACCGAGGTCTCGTGTCGGTGCTTTACACCGTGCACGTAAAAGAACCAGAGGAGACTCTGGAATGAGTCTCTGTCTGTATCATTGCACTATCCTCCAACAATCTAAAATGACTAATCTCTTCAGGTGGCGTCGCTCATATGGACAACCGGTAGCGACGATTAATAAACGTAAAACACACGATAATAATAATAATCTAAAATGACTAATCTCTTCAGGTGGCGTCGCTCATATGGACAACCGGTAGCGACGATTAATAAACGTAAAACACACGATAATAATAATCTAAAATGACTAATCTCTTCAGGTGGCGTCGCTCATATGGACAACCGGTAGCGACGATTAATAAACGTAAAACACACGATAATAATAATTTAAAATGACTAATCTCTTCAGAAGGCGTTGCTCATATGGGCAACCGGTAGCGACGATAAATAAACGTAAAACACACGATATAAGCTGTTGGCGCGACTGTAAACGCCCATAACCACACAAAACGTGGGTATAACCTGATAACTATCGAGTTATATATGTACCACATATTTTGCAGTGACCAGCGACGTATTGACGCACGTGCTACATATCTACAGCATCACAGGTAAGACATTTTATTAAACGTATCTAACTTAAATACAGTATATATTATATGTAATAAAATTAACGTACGAGCCGCGTTATGGGTAAACCAACAAAATGAACACGAAGTTGAACATAGAAAATGATTGAATATTTGCATATGTAATTGCTGTCCATTACTAGTATCTGGATCGCAGGTGATTTGTCAGCTTGATCGTAACCATCTTCTAGAATATATCCTTAATGTATGTTCCTTTAATGTCAAACCCCTCTCGGGGACTTAGACATGTTTTCCTGGGCAGGCTTAGCCGACCTAAGCGATTAACCAGTACTAAGCAATGTGTGTGAGGTGCCTTGCTCAATGGCACTACATACGTGGCCTGGCCGAGTATCGAACCCGGGACCGTTCGATTCCAAATCCGACGCTCTACCACTGGATCACGGACGCCACAATAGCATACCCTTCGAGCAGTATTCCAGACAATGGCATGCTGGATAGCGTCTTCAAATGGCAGACGAGGTCCGGAGTTGGATTCGAACTTAGAGCAAGTAATTTGTAGTTTATGACCTTTTTTTTAAACGTTATTTATTTTACAATGATTGCGAAGTAAGTTTTAACAACTTATATTAATCACACTCGTTTGCGCGGATGAAAACGTAAACGTGGTCATTCGTGTGGGAGGAAACTGGAGTACCCGGAGAAAACCCACCTGTCGATCTGGCGACCACCGTACCTCACATACTTCTCGGTCAGAGGATCGAACCAGGGTCGCATTGCGGTTAACGACCTTAACCACCCGGCCACGGAGGACATCCAGAGTAAGTGGATTTACATTCATTAGATACTCTGGTCGAATGGTACGGTTGTATAATGATATGTGAAACTAATCTAACTTGACATGGTGAGGCGTTTCACTTGACGGGGGTGGGGTTATGGGTGGGTGGTGGAAGGACATACCGTTTAAACTCACTCGTTTTTTACTTGACGGGGGTGGGGTTATGGATGGGTGGTGGAAGGACATACCGTTATAAACTCACTCGTTTTTTACTTGACGGGGGTGGGGTTTTGGGTGGGTGGTGGAAGGACATACCGTTATAAACTCACTCGTTTTTTACTTGACGGGGGTGGGGTTTTGGGTGGGTGGTGGAAGGACATACCGTTATAAACTCACTCGTTTTTTACTTGACGGGGGTGGGGTTTTGGGTGGGTGGTGGAAGGACATACCGTTATAAACTCACTCGTTTTTTACTTGACGGGTGGGGGTTATGAGTGGGTGTTGTGGTGGTGGAAGGACATGCCGCTATAAACTCATTCGTTTTTTCACTTGACAAGGGGTGGGGCTATGAGCGGGTGTTATGGTGGGGGAATGACATACCGTTATAAACTCACTCGTTTTTCACATGGCATGGACTGGGGTTATGAGTGGGTGTTGTGGCGGGTGAAGGACCTGGCAGACCTATATAAACTCACTCATCGTTCACTTGTACCCTAATCTGAATCGACCGTGGCCTGGGATATACGTCAGCTGGCAAAGTGATTCAAATATTATTTACACACTGAATATGATTACAAATAAATTTAAAAAGAAATAAAATACGATCTACCAATTAAGCTAATTGATAATATGCTTCTGATAAAATTAGTTGTCTCATATTCTTTATTTGCTATGCGATAATGATGCATTTTAAAAGTATTATTCTTTGCCGGTGTGGGTGTGTTTGCTATGTCTACATGGGCGGGTACAGGATTTGGCGTTAGGGGGGCGCATCGTATTTGAAGGTTAGCATCTAGGGGGGTCCGGGGGCATGGTCCCCCGGAAAAGTTTGAAAACAATGAATCCACCAGGTGCATTCTGGGCGTTCTGGTGTATTCTATTAATCAGGGGCGGTTTGGAACCCCTGAGAAAAATTCTGGACCCGCGCATGAAATTTCACAAGACCAACAAGACATGCGTGACACGTGGTAGAATTAATTTAATACTGGACTTTGTACTAATAAATTTTTATATCACCGTTACTGCAAAATATATGTTTATTTTCTGAGCAATTATCATATCTTACCTTTTCTTTGGTTTCTTTCGAAAAAAGCTACTCATCATCGTTTGAAATTTAACGCGTTTCGCACTCAGGGCATCCATTATTGTTTTGATAGACTAGATTGACAGCATCGAGTGACGTCATCCTCTACAGAATGTCAAGTGCGGATAGTTGCCGGGACAGATTTGAACATGCGACACAGGCTCAAACCCATGACGGTTTGGCATATTTGTTGCAAACGCATTTTTATCAACAAATCAGTTATAAAATAGATTGTACGAATTGTTTTTGCATATTACATTTTTAACGCAAAATACGGCACATTAGTTACCTATGCTCCGGCGATTTTAGGGGTGGCGCGAGCCGGGTGCGCCCCCCCCCCCTAAATCCGCTAGTGGTCTATGCTCATTTTCTGAAAACAAAATACGCATGCATCAAAACTACTCATGGGAGAATATCTTATGTTTTTTCACATAGAATAATTTTGCATTGCCTTCTACATGGGACAACTATTTACTATGCCACTCCCATGGGAGCAGTGCTATGTGCCTTCGCTGGATGAGTTTGTGTTTTACGTTTATTTATCGTCGCTACCTGTTGCCTATATGAGCAACGCCTCCTGGGGAAATTAGTCATTTTAGATTGTTAGTGTATATATAGTGCAATGATACAGACAGAGAACAATTCCAGAGTCTCCTCTGGTTCTTTTACGTGGACGACGTAAAGCACCGACACGAGACCTCGGTTTAAAGTCCCATCTGAAAGACTGTTCATTTTATTAGTGTCAGACGGGAGATCGAACCTGCGATCGCTGGGATACCAGTCCAACGTGTTAACCACTGGACTACAGATCCGTCCCCTTCGCCGGTGTTGATAAAAACAAAGTTAAGTAGGATAATACCATAAGTTCTCGCTCTCTTATAATTGGAACTGGTTGACTGGCCGGAAGTAGATTTGCAATAACAGACGGACATTATGGCCATACTATGTTTCAATACACAGTGTCTCGCTTGCACCGTGTGTATGGCATCTGTGTATGACCGAATTAGAATTGGCACAAACAACACACCCTCAAAATTGCACCCTCAAAATTGCACCCTTAAAATTGCACCCTCAAAATTGCACCATACCCAATGCTCCGCAATTTATTTTCTTGGATAAAATGCCCCCAGTCTCCCCTATATATGTCAACTTACGCACCCCTAACGCCATGCAAATGCACGTGCGTTATTTGTTTATATTACATAAAGGGACTAACTCACTCGGTGAAACTTTCCAGAAGTATATATTTTCAATCATCTACGTTAATTTTGCTACATGCGAGTAAAAGCGGAAACGCTGCCGTTTTCACCGACGTCAAAGTAGGCAACCATATTTACACGTTCGAGTCAAACAAATTGCAACAGTTTATTTTATTGTTGACCAGTGTTTATTGAGTATGTCTTTACGACATATCCGAAACAGGACACGAGTTTCTGCTAAGAAGTTACCTAATTTGTATATGTCAAAATGGCCACAATTTATAAATAATTATGATCCATTATCTTTAAAACAAGTTTTGTCATTTTTGGTTTGCAGAAGTGAATAAGACTTTAATAGAAACATGATCCAGCGAAACTAAAACATTTATAAAATCAACGGTAACGTCACTATAAACGTCATTTCTGTACATTACGTCATCCACACAGTGGGTCGATTTTGATTAAATAGGTCTGTATATTTGACGATATCTAAGTCTGTTCCGTTTGTGATTTTTATCTTTATAGCGTTACTAATAGCGACGACCACGTCAGTGTATCAAGTATGTCACAACTGTGGAGTAGGACCGGATTGTCCAAGACAGTTCAACGGAAATGGAACACACGTGACACTGGACAGAGAGTGCCTGAGACTCTGCGAACTTTCTGCCACGAACTGTCAGGTTGCCACGTTGGACGGATCCAGTGTTTGTAAACTATACAACTGTAGACAAATCAGTTATAAAATTGGCGGGAAAACATACAGACAAACATCCAATAGCACCAATATATGTAAGCAATCACAACTATATATAGGACTATAGACATAGAACATGACTTTAGAACGCATTGTGAGTTCTAATGTATTATATTTACATCGCTATTGCATTTCCTTCGATGTACGTATGTGCCCTGATTGTATACATTTTCGTATGAGGGTTTCCAACTAATGATATGCAGCTGACATGCGCACTCGGTGTTACGGGCATGCGCATTCGCAGTGTTAGGCAACGTTCGTCGCGTGAAAAGGCGTGTCTTACAGTTTATGCTGTTCCACGATCGTGACAACTCGGGCCAGGGATGACCCTGTACTTCTTCAACATTGTACCTAGTATTGTCAACAGTAATAGCATGTATATAGTATTGTAAACAGTAATAGCATGTATATAGTATTGTAAACAGTAATAGCATGTATATAGTATTGTCAACAGTAATAGCATGTATATCGTATTGTCAACAGTAATAGCATGTATATAGCATTGTCAACAGTAATAGCATGTATATAGTATTGTCAACCAACAGTAATAGCATGTATATAGTATTGTCAACAATAATAGCATGTATATAGTATTGTCAACAGTAATAGCATGTATATAGTATTGTCAACCAACAGTAATAGCATGTATATAGTATTGTAAACAGTAATAGCATGTATATAGTATTGTCAACAGTAATAGCATGTATATAGTATTGTAAACAGTAATAGCATGTATATAGTATTGTAAACAGTAATAGCATGTATATAGTATTGTCAACAGTAATAGCATGTATATAGTATTGTCAACAGTAATAGCATGTATATAGTATTGTCAACAGTAATAGCATGTATATAGTATTGTCAACCAACAGTAATAGCATGTATATAGTATTGTCAACAGTAATAGCATGTATATAGTATTGTAAACCAACAGTAATAGCATGTATATAGTATTGTCAACAGTAATAGCATGTATATAGTATTGTCAACAGTAATAGCATGTATATAGTATTGTCAACAGTAATAGCATGTATATAGTATTGTAAACCAACAGTAATAGCATGTATATAGTATTGTCAACAGTAATAGCATGTATATAGTATTGTCAACAGTAATAGCATGTATATAGTATTGTAAACCAACAGTAATAGCATGTATATAGTATTGTCAACAGTAATAGCATGTATATAGTATTGTCAACAGTAATAGCATGTATATAGTATTGTCAACAGTAATAGCATGTATATAGTATTGTCAACAGTAATAGCATGTATATAGTATTGTCAACAGTAATAGCATGTATATAGTATTGTCAACAGTAATAGCATGTATATAGTATTGTCAACAGTAATAGCATGTATATAGTATTGTCAACAGTAATAGCATGTATATAGTATTGTAAACCAACAGTAATAGCATGTATATAGTATTGTCAACAGTAATAGCATGTATATAGTATTGTCAACAGTAATAGCATGTATATAGTATTGTCAACAGTAATAGCATGTATATAGTATTGTCAACAGTAATAGCATGTATATAGTATTGTCAACAGTAATAGCATGTATATAGTATTGTCAACAGTAATAGCATGTATATAGTATTGTCAACAGTAATAGCATGTATATAGTATTGTCAACAGTAATAGCATGTATATAGTATTGTAAACAGTAATAGCATGTATATAGTATTGTAAACAGTAATAGCATGTATATAGTATTGTAAACAGTAATAGCATGTATATAGTATTGTCAACAGTAATAGCATGTATATAGTATTGTCAACAGTAATAGCATGTATATAGTATTGTCAACAGTAATAGCATGTATATAGTATTGTAAACAGTAATAGCATGTATATAGTATTGTCAACAGTAATAGCATGTATATAGTATTGTCAACAGTAATAGCATGTATATAGTATTGTCAACCAACAGTAATAGCATGTATATAGTATTGTCAACAGTAATAGCATGTATATAGTATTGTAAACAGTTATAGCATGTATATAGTATTGTCAACAGTAATAGCATGTATATAGTATTGTAAACAGTAATAGCATGTATATAGTATTGTAAACAGTAATAGCATGTATATAGTATTGTAAACAGTAATAGCATGTATATAGTATTGTAAACAGTAATAGCATGTATATAGTATTGTAAACAGTAATATCATGTATATAGTATTGTCAACAGTAATAGCATGTATATAGTATTGTAAACAGTAATAGCATGTATATAGTATTGTCAACAGTAATAGCATGTATATAGTATTGTAAACAGTAATAGCATGTATATAGTATTGTAAACAGTAATAGCATGTATATAGTATTGTAAACAGTAATAGCATGTATATAGTATTGTAAACAGTAATAGCATGTATATAGTATTGTCAACAGTAATAGCATGTATATAGTATTGTCAACAGTAATAGCATGTATATAGTATTGTCAACAGTAATAGCATGTATATAGTATTGTCAACAGTAATAGCATGTATATAGTATTGTCAACAGTAATAGCATGTATATAGTATTGTCAACAGTAATAGCATGTATATAGTATTGTCAACAGTAATAGCATGTATATAGTATTGTCAACAGTTATAGCATGTATATAGTATTGTCAACAGTAATAGCATGTATATAGTATTGTCAACAGTAATAGCATGTATATAGTATTGTCAACAGTAATAGCATGTATATAGTATTGTCAACAGTAATAGCATGTATATAGTATTGTCAACAGTAATAGCATGTATATAGTATTGTCAACAGTAATAGCATGTATATAGTATTGTCAACAGTAATAGCATGTATATAGTATTGTCAACAGTAATAGCATGTATATAGTATTGTCAACAGTAATAGCATGTATATAGTATTGTCAACAGTAATAGCATGTATATAGTATTGTCAACAGTAATAGCATGTATATAGTATTGTAAACCAACAGTAATAGCATGTATATAGTATTGTCAACAGTAATAGCATGTATATAGTATTGTCAACAGTAATAGCATGTATATAGTATTGTCAACAGTAATAGCATGTATATAGTATTGTCAACAGTAATAGCATGTATATAGTATTGTCAACAGTAATAGCATGTATATAGTATTGTCAACAGTAATAGCATGTATATAGTATTGTCAACAGTAATAGCATGTATATAGTATTGTCAACAGTAATAGCATGTATATAGTATTGTAAACAGTAATAGCATGTATATAGTATTGTAAACAGTAATAGCATGTATATAGTATTGTAAACAGTAATAGCATGTATATAGTATTGTCAACAGTAATAGCATGTATATAGTATTGTCAACAGTAATAGCATGTATATAGTATTGTCAACAGTAATAGCATGTATATAGTATTGTCAACAGTAATAGCATGTATATAGTATTGTCAACAGTAATAGCATGTATATAGTATTGTAAACCAACAGTAATAGCATGTATATAGTATTGTCAACAGTAATAGCATGTATATAGTATTGTCAACAGTAATAGCATGTATATAGTATTGTCAACAGTAATAGCATGTATATAGTATTGTCAACAGTAATAGCATGTATATAGTATTGTCAACAGTAATAGCATGTATATAGTATTGTCAACAGTAATAGCATGTATATAGTATTGTCAACAGTAATAGCATGTATATAGTATTGTCAACAGTAATAGCATGTATATAGTATTGTCAACAGTAATAGCATGTATATAGTATTGTCAACAGTAATAGCATGTATATAGTATTGTCAACAGTAATAGCATGTATATAGTATTGTCAACAGTAATAGCATGTATATAGTATTGTCAACAGTAATAGCATGTATATAGTATTGTCAACAGTAATAGCATGTATATAGTATTGTAAACCAACAGTAATAGCATGTATATAGTATTGTCAACAGTAATAGCATGTATATAGTATTGTAAACAGTAATAGCATGTATATAGTATTGTAAACAGTAATAGCATGTATATAGTATTGTAAACAGTAATAGCATGTATATAGTATTGTAAACAGTAATAGCATGTATATAGTATTGTAAACAGTAATAGCATGTATATAGTATTGTCAACAGTAATAGCATGTATATAGTATTGTCAACAGTAATAGCATGTATATAGTATTGTCAACAGTAATAGCATGTATATAGTATTGTCAACAGTAATAACATGTATATAGTATTGTAAACCAACAGTAATAGCATGTATATAGTATTGTCAACAGTAATAGCATGTATATAGTATTGTAAACAGTAATAGCATGTATATAGTATTGTAAACAGTAATAGCATGTATATAGTATTGTAAACAGTAATAGCATGTATATAGTATTGTAAACTGTAATAGCATGTATATAGTATTGTAAACTGTAATAGCATGTATATAGTATTGTAAACAGTAATAGCATGTATATAGTATTGTAAACAGTAATAGCATGTATATAGTATTGTCAACAGTAATAGCATGTATATAGTATTGTCAACAGTAATAGCATGTATATAGTATTGTCAACAGTAATAACATGTATATAGTATTGTCAACAGTAATAGCATGTATATAGTATTGTCAACAGTAATAGCATGTATATAGTATTGTCAACAGTAATAGCATGTATATAGTATTGTAAACAGTAATAGCATGTATATAGTATTGTCAACAGTAATAGCATGTATATAGTATTGTAAACAGTAATAGCATGTATATAGTATTGTAAACAGTAATAGCATGTATATAGTATTGTCAACAGTAATAGCATGTATATAGTATTGTCAACAGTTATTACTGAGATACGTATGGTCGCTTGATGATGTAGACCATATCACTGACAGCCATGCAGCCAGGTGTCCGTCTGTTAGAGATGTAAAACAATAATGCCTCTTGTAGTAAATCAACTATAAATCTGTATGTATTGAAATTATAGAATGACCGAAAGTGAGTATCATTTTCTTCTTATTTGCCGCAAATTTCGAGATTTAAGAAACAAATATCTGAAACGCTACTATTACAATTGGCCTACCGAATTTATATATTAAGCAAGTTTAGCAAGAACTTAACAATCTATGCTCTTCTGAAAATGTATCTATGTCTTTCCATTGTACTTTGTTTATGTATTGTTTGCTATAAATATGTTATCATATTTAATTCAGTAAATATATTGAATTGAATTGAATTGAATAAAGCCACAGGTATGACTATGATGATGCTTTTCAGAAAATAGACTGTGAAGTGCTTTTAACAAATATAGGGATAGGCACTTGGAGTGGATACATGCACTTCAATGTACATGTATACCTTTTACCTTCGAATTAACTTTTCGAGCCGAAAACAATAAAATGATCAAAGTCTAAGGTCCCCATCAGGGGTTTGACTAATAGGAATATGATAGCTCGTGAAATGAAGAACGCACATGGGTAGTTAACTCTATTTTCATAAACACAGGACCTTGTATTCGATTAGTTTTTTTCTCAAAACAGGTGTTAACGCTAGAAAAATATGTATACTCATACTGAATTGATAAAATTACAAAACTCAAGCAGTACCATTGATTAATTTGGAAACAAATACACTTTGTTTCATCAGTGTGACGAACTCCATTATTTTCATTTTAGACTGTCAAGAGTTTGAAATATACGTGCATGCAGAGTATAGGGGCAACTGTACAATCAGTGTAGACGCTGGAGCAGCCGACAGTTCGGACCACTGTATTGCACGTTGTTTGGATGCAGCTAAATGCAGAGGTATGTATGTTATGTAATCAAAGAAAAATTAGGCATTTGAAAAACGAGTCTAACTACAAACATCACTTTAAATATTTGAATGGGTTGAACAAATCACCATCAATCTTTGATAATAAAGAACGATTTAACCATTTGAATAAATTTGCACAAAATGAATAAAATACAAGTATAGTGAGCCATCTTGGCTCGAATGACGTCATGAGTCGATATTACTATTAATAAATTATTTAAAAAATACTATTTAATGCCAGAAAAGTATAGAACATGCGGGTTATCTATCATTTTGCAAACACATTATTTATTTAACAACGATTTACACATTTATACATACCTATATTTTTTTAATGGATATGAATTTTACCTCTAAGGCAAGTGCACAGTTTCTTTTTGGTGTCAGTATAATCTATATAGCAGCTGTGTGCATGGCCACTAGTTAATATATGTTAACGACCACGTAACTATTTGTTCATGATCAATGTAAATACATGTATTTTTATAATAAAAAGTCAGTAGATTTTCCTCCCACACGAATGACCACATATACGCTTTCATCCGCGCCAACGAGAGTGATTAATATAAGTTGTTTAAACTTGCTTCGCAATCGTTGTAAAATAGTTTAGTAATGCAGGCAATTAAGATTCGCAAAACGCTGAAAGCTTGTCTGGAACTAGGCTTCAGGTGTGGATAGAACCAATACCGCAAGCGCCGGCATCATAGTCAAACCTGGGCCAGCAAGTCATATTGTACGTAAAGGTACGTTATCAATAAGTGTAGCATTGTTTTTACAGGCATCACGCATGACGGGGCCTTGTCAACCTGCCAGTACCACGGCAATTCGTGTACCTCGATGACGTATGACACAGATACAACGTTTATTGAACGTAAATGTCTTAATGGTATGTTCCAGTCACTGTTTATGACGTCACATATATTAATTTCAATTAATCGGGCTTAAAGGTAAAACTTCCTTCGGCAGACCGCTTGCACGTTAAATAAAGTCTTTATTATTATTATTATTATTATTATTATATACACTGGAAAAGTGAGCATAAGATTATAAACTAAGCATGAAAATCGCACTTCAAATAAAGTGTTATGGCGTGTTTTACGTTTATTTATCGTCGCTATCGTTTGCCGATATGAGCGACGCCTCCTGAAGAGATTAGTCGTTTTAGATTGTTGCAGGATAGTGCAGTAATACAGACAGAGACACATTCCAGAGTCTCCTCTGGTTCTTTTACATGCACGGTGTAAAGCACCGACACGAAACCTCGGTTTAATGTCCCATCTGAAAGACTGTTATTAGGGTCAGACGGGGGATCGAACCTGGGATCCCTGGATTACCAGTCCAGCGTGTTACCACTGGACTACAGATCCGTCTGTTTCGCTGGAAGAATTTCCATGTACGTTTACATAGGATCTACTTTCCTGACACAATTGATTTAAAATTAGAGTTTGCTCCATACTACAATGTCAGACAGGCAGGCACTGTGTAAAGCACCGACACGATACCTCGGTTTAAAGTCCCATCTGAAAGAGGGTACATTTTATGAGGGCCAGCCGGGGGATCGAACTAGCAATTTCTGGATTCCACTGGACTACTGATCCGTCTATACTGATAGGTGGGATATATTTTAGTGTAATAAATTCAACGGGTGCGCAAGTGGCTATCTTCTGACGGGTGCGCAAGTTGCTATCTCCTGACAGGTGCGCAAGTGTCTATCTTCTGACAGGTGCGCAAGTGGCTATCTCCTGACCGGTGCGCAAGTGGCTATCTCCTGACCGGTGCGCAAGTGGCTATCTCCTGACCGGAGCGCAAGTGGCTATCTCCTGACCGGTGCGCAAGTGGCTATCTCCTGACGGGTGCGCAAGTGGCTATCTCCTGACCGGTGCGCAAGTGGCTATCTCCTGACCGGTGCGCAAGTGGCTATCTCCTGACCGGAGCGCAAGTGGCTATCTCCTGACCGGTGCGCAAGTGGCTATCTCCTGACGGGTGCGCAAGTGGCTATCTCCTGACAGGTGCGCACGTGTCTATCTCCTGACGGGTGCGCACGTGTCTATCTCCTGACTGGTGCGCACGTGTCTATCTCCTGACTGGTGCGCACGTGTCTATCTCATGTCGGGTGCGCACGTGGCTATCTCCTGACGGGTGCGCAAGTGGCTATCTCCTGACGGGTGCGCAAGTGGCTATCTCCTGACTGGTGCGCAAGTGGCTATCTCCTGAAGGCCGAACAGCGCCATGACTACTTCATCATATATTTATAGAACAACCTGGTTGTACACGGAACTACACACAGACATGTGTCAACTGTAGATCTAGTTACTCGTGTCTGTCACCTTACACTCTGGTTTACGAGACGAAGCCCTCCAATGTGAACACGTCTGCGATCGGAGTAGACGATGATGCATTACAAATCTGGTACGGTATTTCCCTGAGCACGTTCGATGTGAAACTATACTATACTGACACCAGTGTGTGTTTTTACGTTTATTTATCGTCGCTACCGGTTGCCCATATGAGCGACGCCTCCTGAAGAAATTAGTCATTTTAGATTTTGGAGGATAGTGCATGATATAGACAGAGACCCATTCCAGAGTCTCCTCTGGTTCTTTTACGTGCATGGTGTACAGCACCGACACGAGACCGCGGATTAAAGTCCCATCAGAAATACTGTTAATTTTATTAGGGTCAGACGGGGGTGTTTGTTACTACAAATGCTTCCGAAACATTCGAATACAAATATTGAATCAATAAACAGTGTTTTTGTGGTCTACAAACTTTCATAAGTGAATGTATGATTTCATATACCGGTTGCTCCTGAATTGACATTTCTTTGTCATTGTAGTCAATACTAAACGCGCGATACTATCGCTTAGAGATAATAAATTTAACTAAGATTAGTCTACAAATAAATATGCATAGGCACAACTGTGAGATATAATAGTAAATGTGTACCATAAATTGTGTTAGTCAGGATACACAAGTTGTATTACGCATGCATGTCGACCATATTTACATTATTTTAATATGTCAACAAGCTGCGTATACGACGCTTGTTTATTAGTTGAAATACTCAGTGTTTGAGGAAAATATTTTGAAAAATATCATACCATATAATAGGAAAATACATTCTGTATAAATTTGCGTTTTCATTGATGTAGTGTCGCTTTAATGAGTTTGCTAACAACGGTTGGTACAAAGCTGAGCTAACCGAACATAAGGGACGGGGTTTACCTCCAATTATTGTTCGTTTATGGGGGTGGTGGGGGAGGGGGGGGGGGTATCTTCGCACCAACAGCTTAGTCAAAGTACTGAACTATTTTATAAAATAAATTCTGCCAAATAATACATAAATCAATATGCAAGTACAGTAACTGTAGTAATGTGTCTTGTCGTCATCGGAGTCATAACTTCCCTTCCCTTCATATTTCTTTATTTTGGCCATTATATGAATATTGTGTATCCAATATTATCCAGGTATTCTGGTTGTATCCAATATTATACAGGTATTCTGTTTGTATCCAATATTATCCAGGTATTCTGGTTGTATCCAATAGTATACAGGTATTCTGGTTGTATCCAATATTATACAGGTATTCTGTTTGTATCCAATATTATCCAGGTATTCTGTTTGTATCCAATATTATCCAGGTATTCTGTTTGTATCCAATATTATCCAGGTATTCTGTTTGTATCCAATATTATCCAGGTATTATGTTTGTATCCAATATTATCCAGGTATTCTGTTTGTATCCAATATTATACAGGTATTCTGTTTGTATCCAATATTATCCAGGTATTCTGGTTGTATCCAATATTATACAGGTATTCTGGTTGTATCCAATATTATCCAGGTATTCTGTTTGTATCCAATATTATACAGGTATTCTGTTTTTATAAAATATTATCCAGGTATTCTGTTTGTATCCAATATTATCCAGGTATTCTGTTTGTATCCAATATTATCCAGGTATTCTGTTTGTATCCAATATTATCCAGGTATTCTGTTTGTATCCAATATTATCCAGGTATTCTGTTTGTATAAAATATTATCCAGGTATTCTGTTTGTATAAAATATTATCCAGGTATTCTGCAGCGTATTCGTCCTACTATTTCGTCCAGTGTACTCTCGTGACTCAACGCATTGGTCATACTGTGTACCGAGCAACATGCACTCAAGGTAAGTTGTACCGAGCAACATGCACTCGAGGTAAGTTGTACCGAGCAACATGCACTCAAGGTAAGTTGTACCGAGCAACATGCACTCGAGGTAAGATGTAACGATCAACATGCACTCAATGTAAGTTGTACCGAGCAACATGCATTCGAGGTAAGTTGTAACGATCAACATGCACTCAATGTAAGTTGTACCGAGCAACATGCACTCGAGGTAAGATGTAACGATCAACATGCACTCACTGTAAGTTGTAACGAGCAACATGCACTCAATGTAAGTTGTAACGAGCAACATGCACCCAAGGTAAGTTGTTAATACGGTGTACCGAGCAACATGTACTCAAGGTAAGTTGTTAATACGGTGTACCGAGCAACATGCACTCACGGTAAGTTGTTAATACGGTGTACCGAGCAACATTCACTCAAGGTAAGTTGTTA
The DNA here is from genome assembly GCA_014843695.1 of Archivesica marissinica. Classification (NCBI taxonomy): domain Eukaryota; kingdom Metazoa; phylum Mollusca; class Bivalvia; order Venerida; family Vesicomyidae; genus Archivesica; species Archivesica marissinica. The sequence continues at coordinate 44,624,328 of CM026400.1, forward strand.
ATACGTTGTACCGAACAACATGCACTCAAGGTAAGTTGTTGATACATATGCACGCCCACTATACCTGTGTGGCTAAGCAACGTACAGAGCGATCTGCATTCAATGTAAGTTGTTACTAATTGCACTACCAGTGAATAAATGCAATGCGATATTGAGGACGATACCATTACACTAGGATATAGTGAAACACGCTTTTATTTTGACTAAGTAATTGTATCTCATTATACCTGGTCGATATAAATGCAACGCGATATTGAGGACGATACCATTACACTAAGATATAGTGAAACACGCTTTTATTTTGACTAAGTGATTGTATCTCATTATACCTGGTCGATACCAACTACCTGGATCACCTACATCGTGTTTATTTTATTGGTTTTCTGTTATATACATAGTTCACCTATCACGTTGGACCAGTATGTTTGCATTGCTCCACAATCGAACACTCGATGTTGATTTATTTACAGTCGCCCCCGTCGAGGCATGTCGCCGATTAGTTTCTCCAAGATGATTTTGTTTCTAAATCGGTTCGTAATGGAACGAAGACTTCAGCGTAAAATAGAGACACACACAAAATACTGACCCCACAGCTGCAACGCAATAGAATTTCTTCAGGATATTAAATATTTAAAGATAAATAAATACCATCCAGTTTACGATTTTGCAAATGGTGGTATTTTTGCACAGGGAAATAACTCCGTAAGATTTTTGTTACAATGTAACGTGTTTTTTCTTCTTTTTTTTTTTACAGATTGTCCAAAATTTGAACTACTTACGCTAGAAGGGCACAGAGGCATATGTTCTAAAATCGCGTCTCTCTCAGGTGGACTGACACTCGAGTATTGCATGGACAGATGTCTGGACATTGCTGAGTGCAGGGGAGTCACATTCGATAGCAACCTGGAAGAGTATACTTGTTTATATTTATTTTAGTTCCATTGAATTTCAAGATCTAGCCTGGCTTAGCCAACCTTGGCAGTTAACCGGTACTGGTGGTATATGTGTATGATATGTGCTCAAACGCTGCATGATACGGCCGTGACTGGGTAAAAAACCTAGAATTCATTGACTACGAAGGCCATTTTATGACATTTGGCATACGCATCCATGTTATATATAGGCAGTTCTATAGTGCGGCCTTGTCGTGGCTTGCGAGAGGTCAGTGGTTCTACCCGGGTACCCGATCGTGCCTGAAATATTGCTCTAAGGTGCCACTGGGGTCTTCCTCCACCATAATAGTTGGAAAGTCGCCCTATGACCTAAGCTGTTGGCTCGACTTTTGACCCCAAAACGCAAACAAAAACACCAAAAACGACAACAAAAACAAAACAGTGCAGGACAAACATAGATAACATGTATAACTAAAAGACAAAATGTGTTAGGCAACACGTTATAGTGGAAGTCGTGATAGCGCAGTGGATGCACGTTCGCTTCAGGTGCGAAAGGTCCGGAGTTCAAGCCCCGCTGGAGCCGTTACGATTGTGCCCTTAGGCAAGGCATTTAATTTCCACGTTGCCTCTTCTCTTTCCCTCGTGGCGATGGATTCCATCAGGAATGAGGTCTCGAGAGTGATTAATATAAGTTGTAAGAACTTATTTCGCAATCGTGCTAAAATACATTTGTATAAACTTACACGTTATAGAGGCATCAACGGTAATTCCACGAATTCTAAGATACATAATTATTCATATGTAGTAGCATGCTGGTTGTCAGTATTTCTATTTGGTTGTCAGTGTTTCTATTTGGTTGTCAGTATTTATATTTGGTTGTCAGTATTTCTATTTGGTTGTCAGTATTTCTATTTAGTTGTCAGTATTTATATTTGGTTGTCAGTATTTCTATTTGGTTGTCAGTATTTCTATTTGTCTTTATTTCCAGCTGTACGTTTCATGACTGTAACAATTACACACACGCTGACGGGTTTGAGTTTATGTCGAGGCGATGCATAGAACAACCAGGTCATTGTTAAGAGTTATACCATTATTCCATTAGTCATATCTCAGAGTTGCCTCCCTTGCATAATGATTTCATTATTCCGATCTCAGAATTGCCTCCCTTGCATAATGATTTCATTATTCCGATCTCAGAATTGTCTCCCTTACATATTATTTCATTATCCCAGTCTCAGAATTGTCTCCCTTACATATTATTTCATTATCCCAGTCACAGAATTGTCTCCCGTACATATTATTTCATTATCCCAGTCACAGAATTGTCTCCCTTACATATTATTTCATTATCCCAGTATCAGAATTGTCTCCCGTACATATTATTTCATTATCCCAGTCTCATAATTGTCTCCCTTACATATTATTTCATTATCCCAGTCTCAGAATTGTCTCCCTTACATATTATTTCATTATCCCAGTCACAGAATTGTCTCCCTTACATATTATTTCATTATCCCAGTCTCAGAATTGTCTCCATTACATATTATTTCATTATCCCAGTCACATAATTGTCTCCCTTACATATTATTTCATTATCCCAGTCTCAGAATTGTCTCCCTTACATATTATTTCATTATCCCAGTCACAGAATTGTCTCCCTTACATATTATTTTATTATCCCAGTCTCAGAATTGTCTCCCTTACATATTATTTCATTATCCCAGTCTCAGAATTGTCTCCCTTACATATTATTTCATTATCCCGGTCTCAGAATTGTCTCCCTTATATGATTAGTTCATTATTCCGATCTCATAATTGTAATCTTTACACAATTATTACATTTTTCCCAACACAGTTTCAGTATTGGATTAAAAAACAACAGAAACGTCTAATACCTATGCTGGAACAGAGCTTGTGGAGAATAATTGTTATACAGTCTACATCCGCTATGTCAAAGTCGGTTATGTCGACTTCTCCGGTTATCTCGAAGTCCCGTTTCAGACACTATCAATTTACATATAACTGGCTCTGTTTATATCAAATTTCGTTAAGTCAAACTGTATATGCGTTTATAGAGTGTTCCATGATGCACCGTTTGGTTGCATGTTGTCGAGGATTAACAGTGCAAAAATAAGGGCTAAAATTCACGAATCCAGATACAACAGCCCAAGACTAATACTACCTATCTCATTTCATTACATAATGAGTTTTTAACACAAACATTATAACAGTATAATTATGTACACATGGGAATTTTCTATTTTTGATCAGTATATATTTTATTCTTCAGCTTTCGGTGCAGCCTGCTCCCCTAACATAATTCAAACTTGCATCAACTGTGGTATTGGTCCCAACTGTCCGAAATATTATCTGAGTAACGATTCGACATTGTATACGGATTGCTACGACATCATAGCTTCAGGTAAGCGATATGTGTTTAATCTCGACAAAGTAAAACGTTAATCTTATAGGAGAACGAGTGTGCTATGCTATAGCAGGCAGGCTGGGTTAAATAGATGGATAGTCTTATTGATTTGCAGGGCTCGACAAATCCACTCGTCCGCTCGTATTTACGAGTGACGTTTCGATCTGGACGAGTAGAAATTCCAAGTCGCTTGCCCAGTCGGACGAGTGAACATGTCAGCTAAATATCCAATATAAATCGAAGGAACAAAATAAAATAATATCCGTTTTACTTTCTTCGGAATGATTACCAGGCGTGGTAATGGGAAATCACCGATGATATTTTAATGTGTTTATGCTGCCACATAATTGCATTTATTAATAAATTAAAGTGCAATTCCGACGATTTTTAATTTTCCTAAAATACATGGGACGAGTGATAGTCCAATCTGGACGAGTGGAACAGTGGCATCACTCGCCCAGTAGGACGAGTAAGAAATTAAAAAATTGTCGAGGCCTGATTTGTACCCCCCCCCCCCAAGGTAGGCATATAGTTTTGGAACTGTCTGAATGTCCGTCCATTGCCGTCCGTCCGTTCGAGTCAATATTTCCAGTCCGGGCTGTAACTTCTTCGGCTGTGGCTATAAGCTTCGGGGGGAATTCCTCACTTACTGTGGCAGCTCTTGTGTTTCTGGTTTAACGTCTTAGGTCATATGGCGAATCACCTGATATTATTGGTGAAAGAAGACGCCAGTTGTCCAGGCAATGGCGGGCCACCGAGTAGAACCACCGACGTTCTGCAAGCCGGCTGAATAGCTTCATCACATGAAAGTATTCAACTCCACCAGCGGGAATCGAACCTGGAGCCGCTCCGAGTGTGCCCTTAGGTAGCAAGGTATTTAAATTCCACGCAGCCTCTTCTCTCTCTGGCGGCGATGGATTCCATCAGGAATGAGGTCTCTAGAATGACTAATATAAGTTGCAAGAACTTGTTTCGCAATCGATCTAAAATAAATTTGTATAAACTAACCAATGGGGTGGGGTGATTTGAAGTCCCGCTAGATGCTCTGTTGTTGGATTTAGTATATGGGTCTATGTCTGTATCATTGCACTATCCTCCACACATAATATCTTCAGGAGGCGTTACTCATATGGGCAACCGGTAGCGACGATAAATAAACGTAAAACACACACGTGCGTCTTGCATAAAAAAGAGTTCACGTACCCGTATATCTTACACACTTTTTGCACAAATACCCGTATCTAAGAATGTTCTGTTGTACATGTAGACAATGACAGTTTGATCGCTTACTACCGGCGACCAGAAACGCAATGCAATCGGTACCAATGTGCACAGGTGCGACAAGAGATGGGGCATATTCTGTACCGACAGTCTTGCAATACAGGTATGTACAGCAATATATAATGGAGAGACATGTCTAAAAATAAATAAAAAGTTCTTATTACAAATATAATATATCTAGACGAAACGAATTGTTACTGCCTACATCGGACAGAGCTTTACAGTTCACGTTAGTTTTGGAAATGATTCAGATGGATATGTAGTCCAGTGGTAACACGCTGGACTGGTAATCCAGGGATCGCAGGTTCGATCCCCCATCTGATCTAAAATTAAGTCTTTCAGATGAGACTTTAAACCGAGGTCTCGTGTCGATGCTTTACATCGTGCACGTAAAAGAACCAGAGGAGACTCTGGAATGGGTATCTGTCTGTATCATGCACTATCCTCCAACAATCTAAAATGACTAATCTCTTCATGAGGTGTCGCTCATATGGGCAACCGGTAGCGACGACAAATAAACGTAAACCATACACAGGAAATGATTCACCCTTCAGTGATAGCTCTACTAGTGTGTATATGTTCAACGTTGTATTCGATTTAAAACTGATATCGTAGGGAAAAAAACAATAGTGACATTTATGTAATAGTACCGTACCTTTTTCAGATTGTCCAAAGTTCGAGATATTACAGGTCGATGGTCATGCTGGAATTTGTGACGTCATCTACAGTGAGGAAGGTGGCCTTAACATCCACTACTGTATAGAAAAGTGTCTAGATCTTCATGGATGCAGAGGAACAACTTTCAATACGACGTTCCAAACATGTGAATATCATAGCTGTTCAAATTTCACAGCATCACCGGATTCTTCCTTTGTGTGGAAGCGGTGCATTGATTTTGGTAACTAGTATTTATTTATTTCCGGTTGAAAAATTGAATGATGCAAGTAAATTTATATTAAATTCTAAAATGGCTCGGCATTTTGCCTGTATGTGCAAAGAAGGAATGTATCGTGTTTAAATCTGCAAAAAAAGATGACGTCACTTTACTATGATTTTGTTTGTAGTTTTGTGACGTCAGTTACGCTCTCTAATAGTAAAGCAATATTTTTGAGCTTTTTAGATATGTTGGTCATGTCATTGAATCGAAAAACATATTTGTATTTGAGTGAATTATTATTTATTGTCGAATAAAAGATGTTTTGCCGTTCTGAGCGCCGGAATTACCCACTTTGGCATACGGCATTGCGTGGCTAATTCCTATAGTCAGAACTCCAATTGTTAGCTGTTATTGTTGATGTCTGTAGCTTGTGTTGATTAAATTAGACACGCTGATACGCTATAGTAAGCAAACAAACTAGCACCGAGTGCGCATGCGTTAATTTATCAGGAACTAGTTATGATACGGCATTTTCTGGTTTGATACAGGCTCGTGGCCGTACCAAACAAGCAAATGTAATATCAGACTGGAAAACACAGTGTATTAACCTGGGTGGTAGACAGTATTGTGATAGGCAACGATCTAAGTAATAATATGATAAAATAACTTCGAAATTCAGTGATATATTGAGCTATAGGAAGGAACAAATAGCAGTTGCAAGGATCTCAAATTACGCCAATTTGTTTTCTCTCTTTTTCAGAACTATCCCGCGAATACTGGCAGATCTGTGCCGGCTGCACAAGCAGCAGTGTATGTCAGTTGGCAATAAATAGTACGTTACTTGCAACGTGGCAGGAATGCCAGACATATTTTGATAACGTTACTACCAATGCAATGTATACGTACAACGCAAACACGAGCGAGTGCCAACTTGTTAACTGCACATGGGTTGTGCAGGATCAATATATGCTTAGAACAGTATACCGGAAGTCGCCTAGTTCTGGTACGTATGCATTAGTTGCTATGATACGGGTTCTTGTTAGGATAGATGGGCACCCGGGTAGAATCACTGATCTTCCGCAATCCAAATAAAGAGCTTCCTAAGGGGGGATGTGGAATACTATGTTTCCAAATCACATCCTGAATTGGAAACATATTTATTCACTAACATTTGAAGCTACAATAGATACTACATTAAGAAGTTTTCAATATCGCTTTCTAATGCAGCTTATCCCAACAAATACATACTTATTTAGATGTAAATTGACGCCAACTAATATATGTGATGTTTGTAACATGCATGTCGAAAGTATCGAACATATGTTTTGGGAATGTGCATACATCCAACAATTATGGAATAACCTATCTCAATTTTTAAAATCCAAGAATATTACTGTTGTGTTCAACCTAGCAGACATATGTTTTGGTAGAACACAAAATTCTACATCATACAGATGTATACATTACATTATTATTTTGTGCAAATATTTTATTTTTAGAATGAAATATATGAAAACTATTCCCCATTTCGAGCATTTTAAAAGATACTTAGATATAAGAATTAATCTAGAAAAGGCCATAGCACTGGAAAGAAACAAATTAGAACACAATCGGAAATGGTCTCTTTTTCTTAAATCATGACCTGAACCCCGAGTTTAAAAAGATAGTACATTAATATTGTCAAATGGAAACGATCACTTATACCCAACTACGTTTATGCTTTTGCTGTTTTTTTTCCTCCTTGCATTTGTCCATCTATCAAAATGTTAAGGAATGTTGGTACTCTTTCTGTCAAGGTACATTATTCTCAATCAAAAACAATTGTAAAATACAATATATATACATATATATATATATATATATATATATATATTATATATATATATATATATATATATATATATATATATATGTACATGTCAAATAACTAATAATACATGTAATGCTTAACAATATGTGATATCAATTTATGTATAGATGTAATGCATGTATAATATGTATGTTATCTATGTAACAAAATAAAGGAGGTTACCCGATAGGGGCCTCAAAAAAACAAACTGCGATGTGAACCTATACTGATATGTTTCTGCAACAACGTTACTTGTATACTATCCAATTAGAATGATTGATGACTATACTCGTTAAACTTGTGTGCTCGTCCGATTAACGCAGTGGTTAGCGAGCTTGCTTCTCACCAAATGCGACCCAGAGTTCGATCTTCGGACCGGGAAGTATGTGAGATGGTACGATGTCGCCAGAACTGACAACTGTCTAATCTCTTCAGGAGGCGTCGCTCATATGGGCAACCGGTAGCGACGATAAATACACGTAAACCACACACGTCGCCAGATCGAACAGGTGGGTTTTCTCTGGGTACTCCAGTTTCCCCCCACATCAATGACAACATATACGCGTTCATCAAAGCCTACGAGAGTGATTAATATAAGTTGTTAAAACTTGCTTCGCAATCGTTGTAAAACAAATAAAGTTTTAAAAAGAAGATTGAAGTCAACAAATAGATATATAAAACATGTAAACCCAACTCCTAATAATCTGCTACTTAGAATATATCAATGTACAGTACATTCAAAATAAATACAAAACAACAACCTATGTGCTGAGTTGGGTAGCTAGTATACATGTACATTTGTATATCAGATGCAGACTCTTGCTCGATGTGTAAGTGATACAACTAACACGAACAGTTGCTAATTTAAATATACAACCCCCATTTCTTTTCAGACTGCTTACTATTCAGATTATTTACTCTGTATGGATACATCGGCACGTGTCCTGAGGTAGGTTACGCCGGAAGGGGGAGTAACGTTCAACAACTGAATAGACAAATGTATTGATATGCATTGGCATAAAGTCCAGACAGTGTCCTGGTGTGTTCCATGTAACCCCCACTTCTTTTCAGACTGCCCAATAATCAGGTTTCTTACTCTGTATGGATGCATCGGCACGTGTCCTGAGATAGGATACAACGAAGGGGGAGTAATTCACGACTACAAAAATGTCTTAACATGACAATTATTGTATTTATATAAAGTCTAAACAGTGTCCTGATTTAGTCCATGTAACCTCCACTTCTTTTCAGACTGTCCAATATTCCGGTTATTTACCCTTTATGGATACACCAGCACGTGTCCAGAGATTGGCTACGACGAAGGGGGGGTTACTCTCGACTACTGCATAGATAAATGTCTTGATATGGATGGATGTAGAGCTGTGAGTCATAATGCGACATTGATGAGGTGTTCTTATCACAACTGTATGGACAAACAAACAACTGAGAATTCAACGTTCGTAAAGCGAGTTTGCATGACGGAACAAGGTTTGTTGCAATATGTCACTCACTTCATTTTGTTCAATTCTTCAATTTCTAAGAGATAATTCAAGATTATGTTCCCACAACCTAATTGAATTTGGTAGATATACTGATATAGAAAGAGAAAATTGTGTATGCAAACTATGTAACGAGATGACGGTTGAATCGGAGTATCACTTTTTGCTATGTTGTACCAGATACAGACATTTAAGAACTCGTTTATGCAAAATATGTAACGCGATGACGGTTGAATCGGAGTATAACGTTTTGCTATGTTGTACCAGATACAGACATTTAAGAACTCGTTTATGCAAACTATGTAACAAGATGACGGTTGAATCGGAGTATCACTTTTTGCTATGTTGTACCAGATACAGACATTTAAGAACTCGTTTATGCAAACTATGTAACAAGATGACGGTTGAATCGGAGTATCACTTTTTGCTATGTTGTACCAGATACAGAAATTTAAGAACTCGTTGTTTATACAAACTATGTAACGAGATGACGGTTGAATCGGAGTATCACTTTTTGCTATGTTGTACCAGATACAGACATTTAAGAACTCGTTTATGCAAAATATGTAACGCGATGACGGTTGAATCGGAGTATAACGTTTTGCTATGTTGTACCAGATACAGACATTTAAGAACTCGTTTATGCAAACTATGTAACGCGATGACGGTTGAATCGGAGTATAACGTTTTGCTATGTTGTACCAGATACAGACATTTAAGAACTCGTTTATGCAAACTATTTAACGAGATGGCGGTTGAATCGGAGTATCACTTTTTGCTATGTTGTACCAGATACAGAAATTTAAGAACTAAATACATTGGCAACATAGCTTGGCCGTGTGTACAGAAATTCAATACTAACAAGTAATCTAAGAAAAAAACGGAATTGTTAAAGATATCGAATATGCTCATAAACAATACCCTAGATCATATCACCGTTTCTTAAAATGTGTACGTACACGTATGTATTTCTGTATTTGTTTATGACTTTTTGTCATAGTTTATGCCAAAATGTAGATATAGGTTATACAGGATAGCGCTTTATGGGATAATCACGGTATATATTATATTACTTCTGTTATCCTTGTATTAGTCCAATTAGCGCAGTGGTTAGCGCACTCGCTTCTCACCAATGCAACCCGGGTTCGATCCTCGGACCGGGAAGTGTGTGAGATGGTACGGTGGTCGCCAGATCGGACAGGTGGGTTTTCTCCGGAGATTCCGGTTTCCTCCCATAAGAATGACCACATTTACACTTTCATCCGAGCCAACGAGAGTGATTAATATAAGTTGTTAAAGCTTGTTTCGCAATCATTGTAAAATAAATAAGTTTAAACTTGCATTAGTGTAAATGGTCAAAGGCAATATAATGCTGCTAATGTCAATACACTTGGAACTCGCCAACTTCATATGTTTGTTAACACATTCGGGATCCACTGGAAAAACCACTATGTCTTATTCCACACGTTCGTATTAAGTAATGCTTTTGGAAATACATATCTTCTCAATACCATCTCAATCATTATAGGATGGAGAGATTTATAAGAATAAGGCACGTAGCTACTATAAAGCCCTGAAGACCCGGGGGTCTGCAGATTGTCAAAGAAAATAAAACAGCAAAAACCCCAGGAATACACTAATGACTGTATGGGGGAGGAGTATAACGAAGAGTTGGGTAGTTAACTTAGAGGATCACATACATTTAGCACAGCATTAAGTCTAATTCATATCTCTGAAAATATCGAAAATTGAACCCCCCCCCCCAGACGTAAATTTAAATGCGTCAAAGTGAGTGCACCATCCATTGACGTTCACGGATTCAAACTTTTCCGGAGTATGTAGACACAAGACACCTCTACCAAAATCACAACAAATTTGGAACTAAATTTAAAAATTAGTAGTTTTAAAATTCGCTAGCTACGACCCTGCGAATGAATGCATACTGTAGTGTGATGTATTTTTTCTCCACATAATGTTGTGTCAGAGTTGAGGCCACCCAAGAACTATATTCAAACGTGTAAGAATTGTCAGAACCGTTGCTATGCCAACATATCAACACAGAGAGATATTCATATGGCATATGAATGCAACACTGTGACCTCGTGCAGTGACTGTGATAATGCCCAATATAACCGCCAATCAGACGAATGTGTCCAATACCAATGCGACAGGCCGTACATCGGCGGACAAGGCACAGTATTGACTAGGAAGACAGCAAATCCAGGTACTGAACATAAATTCCACTTTGGAAGATAGTTTGCATGCCCAATCCATATTTAGTGGCGTCGGTGGTCAAGTGGTAGAGCGTCGTATTTAGAATCGAACGGTCCCGGGTTCGACACTCGAAAAGGCCACGTATGTAGTGTCATTGAGCAAAGCACCTCACACACATTGCTTAGTACTGGTTAATCGCTTAGGTCGGCTAAGCCTGCCCAGAAAAAATGTCTAGGTCCCCGAGAGGGGTTTGACATTAATGGAACATACATACATACATTTATTTGGACACGATTCCAGCCTTCGATTGATCTGGTGTATTTCTGAATCGCGGGGAACAGCTTAGCCTGGGTTCCAGTGTGTCGATTGTTCACTTTTTAACCTCTTGCAAAATGACATTATCAGAAACTCAATACGCCCCAATTAATGGTCTCGGTGTTAAAATATATTTATTTGACTGACCATTTTCCAATTTTCCCAGCTAGCATGCACATGGCGTTAATCCTTGAAAGGGGAGTAATTCAGTAACTACTATTAATAACCGGTGCAACTGTAGGCCTATTTGTATGATATATATTTATTTGACTGACCAGGTAGTAACGGCTGTCAAACCTGTCCTTCATACATGTATATATCCTTCACAAAATCCAAATATCTGAGGGATATGCCAGTATCCCCTTTTTCAGAAAGGAAGTGCACATTGGAACCAGCATGTAATGCACCTATTATGCAAGACCAATATATTGATCTGCCAACACATTAATCGGAACTATTTTAGTTAAACACACATAGGAAGATGACTGCAATATTAATGAACTTCTCTACCGTTGCATGTTGCTAACTATACTAGAGGGCATAGAAAACGCACACCTACATTATATGATTATTTTTACATGAAAAACGAAATACGAAGGATTCCATCAAAAATATATCACATCTTTATTACAAAACACAAACTGAACAACTAAAAATATTCCAAAATGTTTAAAACTATGTATTTAACTATTTATATAGTTATTGTTTTTCATGTAAAAACGAACTTATCCGAAGTGTGCGTTTTCTATGTCCTCTAGTATATTATAATGTAGGTGTGCGTTTTCTATGTCCTCTAGTATATATTGTAGATTGTCGTAACTTTGAGTTACTTATGTACGCTTGGAGCAATCCAACCTGCGAAGCTTTTGAATACGACGAAGGCGTGCACGATCCTGAATTCTGTATAAAGCGGTGTTTGGATCTACAGGACTGCGTTGCCATGAGAATCCATACGTCATCAAGAAATTGTACTTACCATGCTTGTACAGAGTTTGTTTCCGATTCGTCCTCAGATTATCTCGCTATCAAACATTGTTTCAATGGTAAGTATTGTATTGTAATCCCCGACGACTTGAAGGTTGTTTCTGTAACAAAATAGTTTCTGGTTGCATTATGTGTTTCATAGTTAATGATAAATCAATATGAGATTTGTGGAAGTCGTGATAGAGAAGTGGTAGCTCGTTCGCCCAGCTGTAGCCGTTACGAGTGTGTCCTTAGGCAAGCCATTTAAATTCCACATTGCCTCTTCTCTCTCCCTCATGGCGATGGGTTCCACCAGGAATGAGGACTCTCTCGAGTGATTAATATACGTTGTAAGAACTTGTTTCGCAATAGAGGTAAAATAAATTTGTATAAACTAAAATGAGACATTCAATTTGGTCTAATACTGCTCCATGGATATTCTTTAAGGAGGATAGCTCTATTTAACTGGTTTCCTCTATGTTCAGCGCTGTTTCCTATGCACCACACCATACCAATGTTCTTTATAATTCTGGACAGATATCCTACCGTCAGTATATCCAATGTGTACTGATTTGATAATATTGTATTGATCTATATACATGTATATAACAATCACAATCGCTGTACAAATAGAGGAGGTTGGTGCACACAAGTACTGCTTAACCGCTGGAGCTTGCCCAGGAAAGGTGTTGTTAGGTAAACTGCCCGCCGGCGATATAGCCCAAAATGGTGCTGATGCAGGCGTAAAACCCGAAATATAATAATAATAATAATGTACAAATAGAAATTTAGCAAATGGATTGGGCAACAAGTTCTAACAACATTAGTGATTGGCCCTCCCTCCCCATAACATAAATTAAGAACAACAGAATGTAAGTGGCGTAGTTAATACTGAAAACAGGCGCATAATGCATTTTACAAGATTTAATATAGTTAGTCTGTGACTTTTCTAAGAAATGTGCTATTGTGCTCAATCCACTGTCCAGTTCCCCAAGAAATGGCTACTTTACCGTAAAAATGTGTTTTAATGTATAAATGTATTAACATAATTTGATAAAATCACATTTATCATATACAACAATGGATTCCAATTCAATTGACTAATATACACTCAACAGCACTCCTAATTATAAATCGGTCACGTGATGTTTTACAGTATTTTGAGCAAACTAATAACCATATAATATCAAATATTAATATTATATTATTAGATACATTTTATTACAGATCATTATGTAATGAATTGCTGCATACTCATCTGGAATAAAATGCATTGAATAACAATTTATTATTATTATTATACCAGATTTCTTGAGCGCCCTTTTCATATAAAAATACACGTTCAAGGGCGCTTTACATAATAACATATGACATATCACAGATATGTAAACATAATAACAATGATAAAACATAGTATATGCAAACAAAACAACATGTGTTAAGGTGATAATAGATCTTAAATCTGACCGATAAAACAAATTCATATGAGACAAGGACAACTACGAACAATTAATATAATGCTGGTATAAATTTAATAAAATGAGAGAATGAATCGATAGACTGAAATGGGCTTAAAGAATTTTATAGATAAAAAAAAAATTATATAACGTAACCTACGAATAAAATGCTAAGACCAATGATATTTAAAAGAGACACTTACGTTAATAAACGAATATAAATTTAAAAATTCAAGTGATTGTAATGTAGTACATAATAATAAAAAATTTAAAAAAAGTAAATACATGTAGTAATAAATAGTCCAATTACTGGAATAAAACCCAAATTTCCAATTACTGGAATGAAATCAAATTTATTTTTCCTAAACAAATTCAGCTAGTTCCCATGTATCTCAATGAAATATTGTGTCTTGAGCGACCGCTTGAACGAGTATAGGGACGGAGCGTCCCTGATTCCAGAGGGAAGTGAGTTCCATAATATTGGAGCCGCTACGGCGAAACTGCGATCACCAAGAGAGACATTCCTGCTTTTCGGCACTTCTAACGTTGATGAATCATTTTGTGATCTTAAAGTTCTCCGAGGTGTGTAGATATTCAATAGATTTCTGATGTAGACAGGTGATTGTTCATGTAAGGCTTTGTACGTATGAGTCTGAATCTTGTATTTTATCCTGTATTGTATTGGCAACCAGTGCAGATCTTTGAGTACAGGTGTAATGTGATCGTAGCGTGAAGTCCTTGAAATTATTCTAGCTGCCGTATTTTGTACATTCTGTAGTCTGTTCACTTTTGTCTGCGGGACACCATACAAAAGAGCATTACAGTAGTCCAGCCTAGATGTTACCAATGAGCTGACAATAGATTTTGTAGCGTCTTTTGGAAGGTATTGTCTGATGTGGCCAATTTTGCGCAACTGCGTGTAACATGATCTACTGGTGGAGTTAATGTGGGCCTCCATGTCCATCCGAGAGTCAAACAAAGCGCCCAAGATTCTTACACACTCTGATGGTTTGATCTTTGAGCCACCCACTGTAACAGAGATGTCGCCAATTTGCCTGGAGTTATGCTTTGATGAGAAAACGATGACTTCAGTTTTTTCAGCGTTCAGTTTGAGCATGTTTGAATTCATCCATGATGTTATGTCTTCCAGGCATTGTTCCACACGCTGTATTGTTTCTGATTGTGATACTTGATCTGTTGGCTTAAATGATAAATATAGTTGTGAGTCATCGGCATAGAAATGATTTTGTAGTCCGTGTTTTCTGCATATTGCTCCGACTGGCTTCGTATACATTGTATAAAACTTTGGCCCTAAAACTGATCCGTGTGGCACACTGTAATTCATAAGTACTGGTTTTGAAAGTTTACCATCAATACAAACTGTTTGATGGCGATCTTCAAAATAGGATGAAATCCATTGAAGCGGTTTTGCTGTGATTCCAAAATCGTGTTCAAGTCGTTGTAACAGAGTTGTGTGATCTATAGTGTCGAACGCAGCTGATAAATCAAGAAGCACGAGAACGGTGACATTGTTCTGATCTAGAGAAAGTAGTATATCATTCTGAACTTTCATCAGAGCAGTTTCTGTGGAATGGCATTTTCTATAAGCAGATTGGTGGTCCTCGTGTAGGTTGTTTGTTTTCAGATGTTCTTCGATACGACTACCGACAACCTTTTCCAGCACTTTAGATACAAATGGCAAATTCGAAACAGGTCTATAATTTTTTAGAGTATTCTGATCCAGGCTTGGCTTTTTCAAAAGAGGTCTAATACGTGACTGTTTAAATGACGCTGGTACACTTGCAGTTTCTAATGAAAGGTTTATAATCTTTGTGATGATTGGCAGAAGTTCGGGCAAGCATGACTTAAGAAGCCATGTTGGAATAGGGTCGCACGATTTACTAGCAGATTTTGTAATAAGTTTTTTCACCTCTTCAGTAGATGCTGGGGCAAATTCTACTAATTTGTTACCCGATAATCGACCGGTTTCTGAAATGACGGGGCATGTACCTGGGATTGTCACTGAATTTATTTCATTTCTGATTCCATCTATCTTATTTATGAAAGAATCATTGAAATCTTGGGCCAATTCTTCAGAACATTTGCCAGATGGTAGGGCAATTTCGTCTGGGCCTTGCAATAAATGTTTTGTTATTTTATGTAAACCTTTTTGATCACTGCTACAAGATGATACTTTGTCAGAATAGTAGCTGATTCTGGCCTGTTTCAACATTTTATTAACTACAGCACATTGTTTCCTGTAAATTTCATGATCGATGGTTAATTTACTCTTTTTCCATTTGCGCTCTAAATTCCTTTTCAGATGTTTTTCATTTTGTAGTTCTTCAGTGTACCAAGGACATGTGGGTCTTAACGTGATTGTTTTAGTACGTTCAGGGGCATGTTTTTCAATCAGTGATGAAAGTTCACTTGTGTATGTATTCACAAGCTCCTCAACATCTGTACATTGCATTGTCTCACATGGAATTTTAGACCCGGCTATATCTGACCTAAACGAATCTGTGTCAATAGAACGAAGTTTCCTGAATGTAACAGTTTTTCGAACTGATGGTGGTTTGGTAGCAACTGCTTGAAATGTAACAGCAAAGTGATCCTGACTAACTTTTCCAGAGTTATCTGAGAATCCAGGGTCTGATATTTCTATGTTCGACACAGTATTTCCTTTGTCGCTTGTAATCAGTACATCTAAAGTGTGGCCATGGACATGAGTTGGCTCATTGACATATTGTTTCATTCCACATGATTGTAAGATACTTTGGAATTTTGGAGTATCATGGTCCATTGGGACGTCTAAGTGAAATTCAGATCTCCAGTTAACAAGATGAAGTTATTTATATTGTATGATTATTAGTTGGCGCCAAATATAATAAAATACATGGTGACCGATTAGGAATGGTGTGGGTGTACATTTCGGGTTATATTGGCCTTTGGGGAGTTAACAGCGATATCAGATAATATAAGATAAATTTTATTTTGAGTGGGCAAGACATATCACAAATGTCCATCTGAGTGACGCCTCCTGAAGAGATTAGTCATTTTAGATTTTTGGAGGATAGTGCATGATACAGACAGAGACCCATTCCAGAGTCTCCTCTGGTTCTTTTACGTGCACGGTGTAAAGCACCGACACGAGACCTCGGTTTAAGGTCCCATCTGAAAGAGTGTTAATTTTATTATGGTCAGACGGGGGATCGAACCTGCGATCCCTGGATTACCAGTCCAGCGTTTTACCACTGGACTACAGATCCGTCTGATCCGTCAAATAACATAAGCTCTGATGTGCTTTTATAACCGACTATATAACAACATGTGTATATGAATAACAAGAGTAAAACAGCTATGGGAAATAAAAATTTGAATTAAATTAGACACTCTATGTTAAAACAGAACATGCTTATTTAGTCGAACAGTAAAATTAAGACATAAGATGAACATAAGAAGCTACATAATAAAAGAATAAGACAACAGCCATGCAGGCAACTAAAGTGATTTATAAAAGAAAACTAAAAATGCAATCTAAACTATAGCTGAAATGAACTCCATGTTGATCCTTCACTGTGGGACCCATTACATGGTATAGCATACTACACACGTACAGTCATTTCCATTCCAAGAGGAAATGACTGAAGCTAGTTGTATGCCTGAAGTCACCAGGTAGGGAATTCCACAGCACATGAGTAGCATAGATGAACGTGTTTTTACCGTAGGATGATGTCGCTCTTTCAGTGCCAATAACAGCTGGAGAATAGATATATGACCTTAAACTGTCGGTGCAACTTTAAACCAGAAACCAAATAAAAAGAATATACTTAGCATCGATCCCATTTGAATGTCAATCATCTCTATTGCAGTCACATTTTACAGAATATAACCAAACCAATTATAGTCTGCTATGTGTGTGTATTTCCACTACTGGTGTGTTATACCATTGAACATTCTCGCCATACCCGGTGCCATTAACGAACCTTTTTCAATTTCAGAATGTACTTCTCCATTTGCACAAACATGCACGAATTGCCAACAAGGAACACTTTGTCAGACGCCATTTTATATTTCTACTTCCGTTGGTAGTGCGGAAGCTTGCAAAGCGTCTTGTGACCTTGATGTGTTTTGTGAAGCAGCGGTATATGACGGCAGCACCTCGGAATGCAAGTGGTTTCAGTGTGTGTACGTCACTCAACAGTACGGGGCGACTTTATACAGGGATAGCTGTAACAACGGTACGTATCGTTATCGTCTATTTATCCGTATGCTGATGATATATAGGTATTGGGTTCGTGCCATCGAGTGATGGGGCGTAAAGCGAATGGAATTGTGGGCTACATGTATGCTTTTCGTTTAGTTACCCTATTTTTTGAGTGTTTTTATTTTCTTCTTCGATCTTTTCTTGTCAAAATCAAAGTCATTGAATCTAATTATTCATTATTGGGACGTTCTGTCTGTCTGTCTGTCTGTCTGTCTGTCTGTCTGTCTGTCTGTCTGTCTGTCTGTCTGTCTGTCTGTCTGTCTGTCTGTCTGTCTGTCTGTCTGTCTGTCTGTCTGTCTGTCTGTCTGTCTGTCTGTCTGTCTGTCTGTCTGTCTGTCTGTCTGTCTGTCTTGTGTCACGTTGTGTAAGAGTATAAAAGTAGCTGCGCAGAATAACTAGGGGTTGGCATGATCAATGCAGCAAACTGCCGTATTGGAGATGGACAATGTCAGGAGGGAGTACTTGTTTGTTTGTTGTATAATGATGAATGCAATATGATAAAACTATCTTTATTTCTAGTGAGCTTTTGTTTCTAAGAACTTGATTGGAATATGGTTATATTACAGACTGCCCGAACTATGAAGTATACATGCTGGACGGATACGTTGGTACATGCGATACAATAACATCAATGAATGAATATCTTGTGTCGTATCCAGATATTTGTTACGAGCGATGTGTGGACACCGCGGGATGCAGAGGGGTCACGTATTCTGCGGTCGATCTAACTTGCTGGTACCACACGTGTGATTGCCGTGCTTATAGGGACGGTTACAAATTCATGTGGAAACATTGCTTAGATAGTAAGTATTGAAATCAGTAGATGCTATGTTTCTATGTAGATAATGAATAGGCATGCCTGTTAACAGAATTAAAGCATTCCAAAAAGCTAAATGGCAAAGATGCTAATGAACCGTTCTCCACGTGTCTGTGGATGTATGAGCCCATTGCGCCGAGCAGTAGCTTGAATATGTCAGGGCGCTCAGCAAACTAGTTAATGTTTTCTCTAATTATGATAGCAAATGACTGGTTGCACCCAAGACGCACCTTGGTCCAGAGGTTATTATATGGTTGGGAAAAAGTTATCTGTACGGAAAGTACCAATATGCATATTGACTCTTGAAAAATCCAGTTTGACTCTTGAAAAATCCAACTTGACTCTTGAAAAATCCAACTTGACTCTTGAGATTTTGACCTCAAGGGTCATTGACTTTCAAAGTCTAGTGAACGCCCTGTATGATACAGTGTGCATAGATCAGCCAGCATATTACATAGGAATACATATACATCACAGAAATGAAAGTATCACGAATTTGCTCACTGCTTATTTGAGAGTAGTTGTGTTAGTTTATACACATTTATTTTAGTTCGATTGCGAAACAAGATGCCTGGTATGAGCATTAATAAATGCTATTGCATATTTATCATATTACCAAAGTTAATAATATTTTATTGCATTTTTTTCATACAATACATTACATATATACATACAATACCAAGAACAAATCAGAGATTAATATGTAATTATATGATTGCAGTATACGATACATTTGTTTTGTCAAGGGAAACAAAGCAAATGGGTTGGGCTACAAGTTATATATATATTACCAAAGTCGCAATAATAAGCAATTTACGTTCTCAATATTATTTCTAGATGGTGCAAATGCAACTGTTCTACCTCAGAACAACAATGGAACTGTAACAAACCACGTACGGACGTACCCGATATCACAGGATTGTCTACCGAAACCAGTATACATAATGCCTTGCCTGTGCAGTACAGGAGCGTTCGACAACCTCACCAATGAGGAAATTGCCGAACAGCTTTTAGCTAACCTCACTGTCGATCCGGACTCCACATTCGTCAACCGTCAGATATACTCCTGCGCTATAGATGACCGATTATCATCAATAACTATGGGTTAGTTTCAAGACAACTGATTCAGTCAAATAATTACATATTATAAAGTCGTTTATACAAGTCGGTCAAATGAATATATTAATTTTGTTCGGGGATATGTAGATGTAGATATTTAGAGGTCTGTGGTGTTGAAAGGATTAAACCCCGAAACCACACAAATAGGTTTTCATACAATATACATGTATGCATAGAGTCCTAAGTTTATGCAAATTTATTTTAGCTCGATTGCGAAGCAAGTTCTTACAACTTATATTAATCACTCTCGAGACCTCATTCCTGATGGAATCCATCGCCACGAGGGAGAGAGAATAGGCAATGTGGAATTTAAATGGCTTGCCTAAGGGCACAATCGTAACGGCTCCAGCGTGGCTCGAACTCCGGACCGTTCGCACCTGAAGCGAATGCGCATCCTCTGCGCTATCACGAATTCCATTACTTCCAATACCATTCCTTCTTCCATTAACGCCCAATAATCATTTTCGGACTACAAGTCATTTTGATGGTGAATATCACTCTAATGTATTGATCAATGCTTGGAAACTAAAAAATATAAATTTATTCACAAATTATTTGTTTTAGTTTATACAATTTTTTAAATAGCTCGATTGCGAAACTGGGCTATCACGACTTCCACGGTATATAGTCCCATCCGAAACAGTGTTATTATTATTCGGGTCACGGGTTAGGGGATCGAACCTGCGATCCCTGGATCAAGCCTCTCAATAATGGCATATGAACAACAAACTGTGTGCAATTCAGAGTTTTAGAATGTATATATGCATTGCGTTTTTTCATTTAAATGGGAAAATAAACACGCACGCACGCCACGCACGCACGCACGCACGCACGCATGCATGTATATGACCGGGAAGTATGTGAGATGGTACGGTGATCGCCATATCGGACAGGTGGGTTTCCTCCGGGTACTCCGGTTTCCTCCCACACGAATTACCACATTTACGCTTTCATCCGCGCCAACGAGAGTGATTAATATAGTTGTTAGAACTTGCTTCGCAATCGTTGTAAAAAAAGGTTTAAACTATGACTGTTTGGACTGGTAGGCCAGCAGCTGATTAAATAAAGGTTACCGATTGCCTAACAGACTGGCGCCTCATGCCTACAAG
>CM026400.1:44650412-44712137 GCA_014843695.1 Archivesica marissinica
AACAACTTTGGGAACTTTACTGAACCTTTTAAGACTCACAGAAGTGGCAGTATATTGCTTGTCACAGGCTGTCCAGTAACTAGTCATTGCGAATGAATACACATAAATAAATGGTACACAACGCAATGGTAGAACTTGCACAAAGTAGACACATTGAAATGTCAATACCTTTCCACAACCCAAGTACAAGAAGTAAGCTGAAAACATCTCAGCATCAGTAACAAGAACAGTGAGGAGCTCACAGAACAAAATTATACAAGTGAAGGCAGAACAAAGCATGCTGGGACAATTAATACTTATTGCTACTCATATACTAGAGGACATAGAAAACGACACATACATTATATACTAGAGGGCATAGAAAACGACACATACATTATATACTAGAGGACATAGAAAACGACACATACATTATATACTAGAGAACATAGAAAACGACACATACATTATATACTAGAGGACATAGAAAACGACACATACATTATATACTAGAGGACATATAAAACGACACATACATTATATACTAGAGGACATAGAAAACGACGCATACATTATATACTAGAGGACATAGAAAACGACACATACATTATATACTAGAGGACATAGAAAACGACACATACATTATATACTAGAGGACATAGAAAACGCACACCTACATTATATACCAGAGGACATAGAAAACGCACACCTATATTATATACTAGAGGACATAGAAAACGCACACCTACATTATATACTAGAGGACATAGAAAACGCACACCTACATTATATACTAGAGGACATAGAAAACGACACATACATTATATACAAGAGGACATAGAAAACGACACATACATTATATACTAGAGGACATAGAAAACGACACATACATTATATACTAGAGGACATAGAAAACGACACATACATTATATACTAGAGAACATAGAAAACGACACATACATTATATACTAGAGGACATAGAAAACGACACATACATTATATACTAGAGGACATAGAAAACGACACATACATTATATACTAGAGGACATAGAAAACGACACATACATTATATACTAGAGGACATAGAAAACGACACATACATTATATACTAGAGGACATAGAAAACGACACATACATTATATACTAGAGGACATAGAAAACGCACACCTACATTATATACTAGAGGACATAGAAAACGCACACCTACATTATATACTAGAGGACATAGAAAACGCACACCTACATTATATACTAGAGGACATAGAAAACGCACACCTACATTATATACTAGAGGACATAGAAAACGACACATACATTATATACTAGAGGACATAGAAAACGACACATACATTATATACTAGAGGACATAGAAAACGACACATACATTATATACTAGAGGACATAGAAAACGACACATACATTATATACTAGAGGACATAGAAAACGACACATACATTATATACTAGAGGACATAGAAAACGACACATACATTATATACTAGAGGACATAGAAAACGACACATACATTATATACTAGAGGACATAGAAAACGACACATACATTATATACTAGAGGACATAGAAAACGACACATACATTATATACTAGAGGACATAGAAAACGACACATACATTATATACTAGAGGACATAGAAAACGCACACCTACATTATATACTAGAGGACATAGAAAACGCACACCTATATTATATACTAGAGGACATAGAAAACGCACACCTACATTATATACTAGAGGACATAGAAAACGCACACCTACATTATATACTAGAGGACATAGAAAACGCACACCTACATTATATACTAGAGGACATAGAAAACGCACACCTACATTTATACTAGAGGACATAGAAAACGACACATACATTATATACAAGAGGACATAGAAAACGACACATACATTATATACTAGAGGACATAGAAAACGACACACCTACATTATATACTAGAGGACATAGAAAACGACACATACATTATATACTAGAGAACATAGAAAACGACACATACATTATATACTAGAGGACATAGAAAACGACACATACATTATATACTAGAGGACATAGAAAACGACACATACAGTATATACTAGAGGACATAGAAAACGACACATACATTATATACTAGAGGACATAGAAAACGACACATACATTATATACTAGAGGACATAGAAAACGCACACCTACATTATATACCAGAGGACATAGAAAACGCACACCTATATTATATACTAGAGGACATAGAAAACGCACACCTACATTATATACTAGAGGACATAGAAAACGCACACCTACATTATATACTAGGGGACATATAAAACGACACATACATTATATACTAGAGGACATAGAAAACGACACATACATTATATACTAGAGGACATAGAAAACGACACATACATTATATAATAGAGGACATAGAAAACGACACATACATTATATACTAGAGGACATAGAAAACGCACACCTACATTATATACTAGAGGACATAGAAACGCACACCTACATTATATACTAGAGGACATAGAAAACGACACATACATTATATACTAGAGAACATATAAAACGACACATACATTATATACTAGAGGACATAGAAAACGACACATACATTATATACTAGAGGACATAGAAAACGACACATACATTATACGATTATTATTACATGAAAACGAAATACGAAGGATCCCATCAAAGATATATCATATTTTTATTACAAAACATAAACTGAACAATTAAGAATATTCCAAAATGTTTAAAACTATGTATGGTATTGTTTTTCATGTAAAAACACACTTATCCGAAATGTGCGTTTTCTATGTCCTCTAGTATAGTGTAATTATCCTAAGTGTGCGTTTTCTATGTCCTCTAGTATAGTGTACTTATCCGAAGTGTGCGTTTTCTATGTCCTCTAGTATACATGACAGCGATTGGAAGCTTATCCTTTCCTTCCTATTAGGCACTGCTGCCTGTTGGTCCATTAGTATCTCCAACAGCCGATTGGATTGCCAGTGAAAACACAAAGCAAAGCTTGGTTTAAAGGTTATTAGCGCCTGTGTGTTTTATGTTTATTTATCGTCGCTACCGGTTGCCCATATGAGCGACGCCTCCTGAAGAGATTAATCATTTTAGATTTTTGGAGGATAGTGCAATGATACAGACAGAGATCCATTCCAGAGTCTCCTCTGGTTCTTGTACAGACACGGTGTAAAGCACATGACCTCGGTTTAAAGTCCCATCTGAAAGACTGTTAATCTTATTAGGGCCAGCCGGATGATCGAACTAGCAATTTCTGGATTCCACTGGACTACTGACCCGTCTATACTGATAGGTGGGATATATTATTTATTAGGGTCAGGCGGGGGATCGAACCTGCGATCCATGGATTTCCAGTCCAAAGGTTTATAGCGTGTTTTTCCATCGCCCATTACATATTAATTTATTATCATTGTTATTGGTGATTGGCGATTTCTATTGTGATTATTTGCACTTGTGGCCCAACTCGTGTACCTGTATTTGGTATATTGGTGAGGCTATGTTTAAACTAACACAATCATATTGCAGATGGGGATTCAATGACACCTTCGTATGGTTTGAGGTGCAGGTTCGCACGCTTGGTTACATTGGATTTGGCATCTCAGAGACGTCGAAAATGGTACCGGCTGATGTGATGGTAGCGTATGTTGCCAACAATAAAGTACACTTCCGGGTAGGTAATTCCACTTCCGGCGCATCTTTATTAATGACCCGATTTTACTTCTGAAGCGGGAATCAGATCGTATCAGACTTTTCATTGTATGTTCCAAAACTCATGTAAATAAGTGTACTACATCATAGATAGTGCGGATGAACATGCCCTGTATGTAGGTCATACGAATATTCATAAAGATCGCAAAGAAAATTGAAGATCAAGTAATATTTTGAAAATAGATAGAAACGATAGATAGATAGAATATGACTTGTTTCACCGTTTTACATTTATTTCTGTAAGAAGTACATAATTTAACCGTGTTGACCTTGACTCTATAATTAGACTGTGTTCATTACGCAATATCAATCTCGTTTCAGGATTACCATACTGTCGGGTACTTCAGTCCTGTCTCTGATGTCACACAGGACTGGTTTGTGGATTATGGTTATGAAGAGAATGGATGGACTGTACTTGGGTTTCATCGACAGCTCGATACTTGTGACACAGTCGGAGACAGAGTCATAACTGTAAGGGTGAATACGAGAGTTACGCTGGACTGGTAACCCAGGGATCGCAGGTTCGACCCCCCGTCTGAACCCTAATAACATTAACAGTCTTTCAGATGGGACTTTAATCAGATGTCGTCTCGTGTCGGTGCTATACACCGTGCACGTAAAATACGAGAGCTAGAGAGAATGTGTGATGGACAGTCCGTGCTTTGGTTTCATCGTCGATCAAATAGATAATACAGCGGTGAGGGGCTACTATATTAACCGTTTGACAACACATAGAACAACATGCTTGTATATGTGTGAACAATTTATGATTTTTTTTGTCAAGTTCGATCTTGTGGGAATAGTTGAACTTTTGTCACGTTTACAGCTTGTTCAGATATGGCAATTGTTTCATAGTTGGTGTTGATAGTACCGTGGCATGTTTGATTTGATAGCACCGTGGTTTGATTTATAGTACCATGGCATGTTCTATAGTACCATGGCATGTTTGATAAAAAAAAGATTAAACTTTATTTATTTCACAAAGATTGCGAAGCAAGTTCTAACATTATATTAATCACTCTCGTTGGCGCGGATGAAAGCGTATATTCGTGGTCATTCGTGTGGGAGGAAACCGAAGTACCCGGAGAAAACCCACCTGTACGATCTGGCGACCACCGTACCATCTAACATACTTTCCGGTCAGAGGATCGAACCAGGGTTGCATTGGTGAGAGGCGAGCGCGCTAACCACTGCGCTAATCGGACAGTATATTTGTGTCAGTGTTTCGATTATTGTGTACTATATATATTTTATCTACAGAACATAACATATCGTTTACAGGAGTTGTTATTAATATCAAAAAATGATTTACGATTTGTGGTATGCACAATTCCCACTTCTCCTGTTTTATTTTAGACTGACACAATGAGATTGATTTATTCCTACGCCGCGTCGGACCCTGTCGACCTCGACTCCATTACGTATCACGGCAGCAAGCGAGGTTCAAAGTCTGTTTCTCTACTGGCAATGTCGCCACCACCCACGTACCTGCCTGCCGGAAGTCAGACAAGGGATTTCCTTAACAACAATGTAAGCTTTCCTAGTAGATGTAGTGTGGGGCTCTACCGAATAGATTCTCTACTAACACAACCTTGATTGTCGTATTGTAACAAGGATCAGCCCATTAGACAGGCCAGAATTATTGGCGCAGCACGGAGGTTAATTTTACAATATTTTAGTGCAACCTTTTCACAACACAATTTATAACAATTTAGAATAGAATGCCAACCAGGCCCATGCAATTCCGGATATATCACACCACGTGGGTAAGTCAACAGTCATGTCAGTTGAGAAATCCACGTAAACACAGATGAAAGATAAAACCGAAAAAAAAATACAAAAGTAATATTTTGATCGCCATTGACGAGATATACTAATTTTCTTTAATAATTATATATTGACTAATTGTTTTTGTTACGTGTACCAGCAATGCACCTTTACTTATTTGACAGGCGACTAACAGTTAGCAAGGCAACCAAATTCTTCCTAAGTTTTATTTCCCTATGCGATTTCAATCAATGAAATATGTATGTGTATTTCCGTATATGACGTCAGCCAATGACATTTGTATTTGTGTTTCCGTATAGGATGTCAGCCAATGAAATATGTGCTTGATTCCAGCTAATGACATCAATGCTTTCATTTCAGTATAGGATTCCATCCAATCTCAATGAATCGTCGACGTCATTCCATTGCAGAGTTTTTGACCTGTCAGACATTACGCAAAAGCATCATATTATAAAAGTAAGAAAATGATTCGATATAAGCATTATTGTATTAACTTACCGCCATTTACATGATTTAGAACATTTACAAAACACATGTAGCTTCATGTAGTCCATGTCTTAGCAATTTCTTGGGTCGGTGCAGTTTTGGGTGGGTGTGGTGGGGTTAAAGTTGTAAAACAGCTTAGGTCATAGGTCATATGGCGACTCTTGAACTATTATTGGTGGAGGAAGACCCCGGGTGCCACCGAGTAGAACCACCACCAACATTCCGCAAGCCAACTGGATAGCTTCCTCACATGAAAGAAAACTGTATCAAACAATTATTTATAGGCGGGAAACGACGTATTCACCTATATCGAGTTGGCATGTTTGATTAAAAGTGCTTGCATAAAAACGGGATATTCGTAAACAGCACAAATTTATCATTCAGACCAGGAATATAATGTTATCATTAATAAAGCATATAATCTATACATGTGCCTAAAAAGCATTCATTTTGTTAAAACCATTTCCGATTCGTAAACTGTATACACAAGTTATCTTTACATTAAAGGTATCGCCGCTTATATCGGAAGCCATGGAACACAACGTGGACCATATGGTGCTGTATAGATGTCACGTGAGCGAACCTCAGGTATTGATGCAAGCCGGAGAAAGCTTCAACTGTTTTACCGACGCACCGGCTCACGTGCAGTTTTGTAGGGAGCTCGTGGCGAGCTTCGGGCATGGGAAATCGGTACGTTGTCAATTACTCGTAATAACTCGAAGAATCAGAGCACAGCATGTTCTATGTTTGGGAACACTTAGCGATGTGAATCTATGTGTTCGTGGTAGTTTAAAGAATCACCCCATCGCATGATTATTTGTAGCATTATCCTCCTAAATTAATATCCTAAATTCCACGTTGCCTCTTCTCTCTCCCTCGTGGCGATGGATTCCATCAGGAATGAGGTCTCGAGAGTGATAAATATAAGTTGTAAGAACTTGTTTCATAATCGAGTTAAAATAAATTTGTATAAAACCTAAATTAATAGATAAATTAATACCCTCCTAAATTAATTAATTTATTTATTAATCTCTCCCTCGTGGCAATGGATTCCATCAGGAATGAGGTCTCGAAAGTGATTAATATAAGTTGTAAGAACTTGTTTCGCAATCGAGCTAAAATAAATTTGTATAAACTAATAGAGCATCATGGGCCATGGGTTCATGTCATGGCGTGATTGGGAGAAACAGTGTGGGTAAAATAGTGAGCTACGTGTATTTATTAGTTTGTTTTGTTTGTTTTTGTGATTTAAAGTCGCACCAACAGCTTATGTCATGTCATACGGTCCAGCTGTTTCTGATGGAGTAGTGTACGCACAGACGGGCACCCGAGTAGAACCACCGACTTACCGCAAGCCAGCCGGATAGCTTCCTCACATGAAAATAATTCGACACCCCCAGTGAGATTCGAACCTATAGCGGTGAGGGCAAATTATTTCAAATCAACGACGTTAATCACTCGGCCACGGAAGCCCGCGTATTTATTATAGCCGTTTCACTTAGTTTATGCAGGAGTTTTCCAACGGTTTTTTTTCTCTTTTCTTTTCATAATTGATAATTTTAGTTTAATGCATCAATGTGACGATCTGATGCGGTTTAAAGTTTAAACTTTATTTAAATTATTTTACAACGATTGCGAAGCAAGTTCTAACAACTTATATTAATCACTCTCGTTGGCGCGGGTGAAAGCGTATATGTGGTCATTCGTGTGGGAGGAAAGCGGAGTACCCGAAAAGAAAACAGATCTGGTGACCACCGTACCATCTCACATACTTCCCGGTCCGACGATAAATAAACGTAAAATACACAGAACTGGCTGGCCCTTTAAATAGGGGTGACACTATAATAAACAAACACTTTTTATTCACATGTGTATGTAGATAATGTGGTAAGATTAACCGCAGTATGATTGATCGTGTGTTGGATTGTGATAACGTTCAACGTACGTCATTAACTACCGCTACGTGCTTTGTTGCGTATGAAACTCGTTTAGATGATTTTTTGTATTCAACAAACAACTGTTTATCCGAAAGTTTTTACCCGAAAGTTGTAACACTTGTTATTGTAATTAAGGGGCCCCCGTGGCCGGCTGGTTAAGCCCGTTGATTTCAAACTACTTCTCCCTCACCGATGAAGGTTCGAATCCCGAAATTATATTAAAAAGTAAGGAATCAAGAGGAAACAATTTCGATCTAAGTATATTAACATATTTAAAACCGCAGATAAAAATTATGTCAGTTACGTATATATGTTTATGTTTATTCTTGCAGGACTTGTATATGCCAGAAGATGTTGGTATACCATACGGCGGACAGGGAGAAGCCAATGTGTATATGCTAGCTACTCATTACGAAAACGAAGATTTTACGCAAAGTAGGTGTGACGTTCTGTGATACCGCATATAGCTTCCTCTGCATAACGCCGTTCGTCGGCGACTTTATGCGTCGATTGTAGTACCGCATTACGCTCCCACAATAGTATGCTCGCCGGGGACCGTATTGCGTCATTTTTAACACCGTAAGGCTTTAACCACAAACATCGCGCTGGCGGCGATATGTAAGTACGTCGGATGTTTAACGTTCCTTGCCAACAGCGTTCCCCTGGCAACGTTTGTCAATGTTTATTGGAACACCGCATAACGTTCCCGTCGCCACAAACACTCTCTGGGGACTTTATACGTCCGTTGTAGCAACGTATTGCGCACCCTGCCAACAGCGATCTCCGAGGACTTTATACGTCCGTTGTAGCAACGTATTGCGCACCCTGCCAACAGCGGTCTCCGGGGACTTTATACGTCCGTTGTAGCAACGTATTGCGCACCCTGCCAACAGCGATCTCCGGTGACTTTATGCGTCCGTTGTAGCAGCGTATTGCGCACCCTGCCAACAACGGTCTCCGTGAACTTTATACGTCCGTTGTAGCAACGTATTGCGCTCCCTGCCAACAGCGTTCTCCGGGGACTTTATACGTCCGTTGTAGCAACGTATAACTCTCCCTACCAACAGCGTTCCCCAGACAACGTTGGTTGTAATACAGTATAACGTTCCCACCGAATAACGCTGCCCGTGGATATTTATGTGGAAGAAAGGTGCGCATAACGCATCCAGGGGCCGTCTCACAGCACTATGATACTAAATATCTTGACATTACGGATTCAGTTGTCTCCCTTACATTTTAGAATGGAATTTGCGATTATATATTATTAAGTGAACTAAATGATCTCATTTTGTTTATTTTAGATCTAATCGATAATTCTGGAATTCGCATCACCTACACGACACAGCTTCGAGCGAATGACGCGGCGTTTCTAAGCATGGGTAATATTATAAGCCCTAACTGGGCTCAGTTTATACCACCAGGAGACCCGGACTTCGTGCAGAAAGCCTACTGCTCGATGAGATGCCTTGCTTGGGTACGTCGCTTATTAATCTATCTAATGCCATATTCCTGTTCAAACATCTGAACATGAATGATTTTAGATATTTTCTTTTGAAATTTACAATGGAAAGCTCATAGAGGGCATAACTTCTAACTGCTTATTGTATAAACATGATGTTTTGGTAGCCTTTGTTCGCCTCTACGAGTTATTCCGGTGTAAGTCACGTGTTTGTGGAACGCTTAGAAGTTGGAGACTTACGGTGTACACAATGTGCTATGTGCCTTTGGTTCGCTTAATTTACGATCATTAGACGGATCTGTTGTCCAGTGGTAACACGCTGGACTGGTAATCCAGGGATTGCAGGTTCGATCCCCCGTCTGACCATAATAAAATTAGATGGGACTTTAAATCGAGGACTCGTGTCGGTGCTGTACACCGGGCACGTACAAAAACCAGAGGAGACTCTGGAATGTGTCTCTGTCTGTATCATTGCACTATCCTCCAACACTCTAAAATGACTAATCTCTTCAGAGGCGTCGCTCATATGGGCAACCGGTAGCGAAACACACACATGGTTAGAGTGGTAATATGATAACAATGATCTTACACGCATTTCAAGTTAATTTTAAAATAAGGATACACGAAGATGCTGCCTCCGTAAGAAACAGCCAACTTTTTCATATAAAGAGACACGGTCTGGTCGGGGCTCGGACCCATGACCATCAGTCAGCGATCCTAACCACTCGACCACAGTTATGCACATTATATAATGTTTATCTTCAATCGTAAACCGAGGTCTCGTGTCGGTGTTTTACACCGTGCACGTAAAAGAACGAGAGGAGACCCTGGAATGTGTCTCTGTCTGTATCATTGCACTATCCTCCAACAATCTAAAATGACTAATATCTTCAGGAGGCGTCGCTCATATGGGCAAACGGTAGCGACGATAAATAAACGTACAACACACACACATGATCATTAAACGGCGTTTATCTAAAACAAACGATACAAAAGCCAGATATTAGGATGTGGAATTAATGTGGTATATTCTTTATAGTTTGCAATTCGTCTAATGTGTGTCCGACTACTAAGCATTATAGTAGGATTTTCATATTTCGTTACTTAATTTGTATTTCACAGAAAAGACGATTTGTTGTATGGGTTACAATCGGTCAGTTACGGCCCCTGAATACTCTCTAAGGGGGATATGTTCTCTTAATTACTTTCCTCTGTTTTTATCGTTGTTTCCTTTCAGTTTGCACAACATGCTATCACTATTCATCCACTTTCTCATCATATGATTATAAAATTACTAAATCCGGACAGATGTCATACACTGTACAAACAGGTGTTACCGTTTAAATGACAAGAGTTTGATAAAAATCATATTAATCACACCACATTTGGTTACTTACCACAGTAAAAACAAAGGATTCCAAACTAGAAAGACAATATATATTTCGGGACAAACCGGACTTTATCGGCCAAGGGAGGTAATAGAAATAACGAGCATTGTCTCTCATTGTGATATATATTGCTATATCTATTTCAGGGATTGGGGGATTGCCGTAACCAAGGTACGTCGGTGCCAATGACGGTGGTCGGTGTACAGTTTCACGCACACGCACTCAGCAAAGCCATGAAATTACGTCATATGACGTACGAAAAGCAAAACATTGCGCGGGAAAACGCGTGGTTGGCCAAAGATGACGCATTCGACCACGACCAACAGAGTTTACGTCTTCTGAAGAATAGGCAGACCGTATCGTGTGTAAGTATTCCCCACCACAGTAATTAGAAGAGTCATCAATCGTATTGGGTACAAACAGTAGGTCTACTAAACTCGTAAAACAAGCATATATTGTTCACTGTCGTGATAGCGCTGTGGGTGCGCATTCGCTTCAGGTGCGAAAGGTCCGGAGTTCGAGCCCCGCTGGAGCCGTTACGATTGTGCCTTTAGGCAAGGCATTTAAATTCCACGTTGCCTCTTCTCTCTCCTTCGTGGCAATGAATTCCACCAGGAATGAGGTCTCGAGAGTGATTAATATAAGTTGAAATAACTTGTTTCGCAATCGAGCTAAAATAAATTTGTATAAATTATATATTTTTCACAAAACTTTCTTATTAGGTAGATTTATAACATTAGATTATTCGATATCGAGACCTCATTCCTGATGGAATCCATTACCATGAGGATGAAAGAAGAGGCAATGTGGATTTACGTGTCTTGACTAAGTCCTACCAACACCAACCATTAGGGGCTATTTGATTAGCGCCGTCGTTAGCGCCCTCGCTTCTTACCAATGAAACTTGGACCGGGAAGTATGTGAGATGATATGGTGGTCGCCAAATCAGACAGGTGGGGTTTTCTCCGGGTACTCCGGTTTCCTCCCACACGAATGACCACAACTACGCTTTCATCCGCGCAATAGAGAATGATTAATTTAAGTTGTTATATCTTGTTTCGCAATCGTTTTAAAATAAATAGTTTTTAGCAAAAATGAGGGTCTGATGGGGCTCGAAGGCGGACACTGCCACCACCATACCGCGGAGACTAGATTACATAAAATATACTTATAGCAAACATACGTCATAGGAATGCTGTCACATTGTAGCAGGTAATGTCCATCCCATTTATCAGCTGCATTAGGTATATTTACAAATGTCGTTTTCAAATAAAAGGGAAGTAACTTTTATGTGACAATAGCAGATTCTCATTAAATAGGACTCAGTTTTATAATGAAAACATTGTTTTATTCCACAAATCCACTAAGCATTGTAGTTATGTTGGTGAGTACGTGTCTAGACTCTTACAATTGTTTCACGTTGTTTTTATATCTAGGATTCGGGAAGTATTGATGTTCAAAAGAGGTGTCATAAATGGCTGGCTCTTTCACTAAGGGGTGATATTATAATAAACAAGCATTATATACAAAGTTAACTTTTAATTTAGTCTGAAGGACTAACTTCATAGCGGATACTATATACTATACATACAGTTCGAATCTCGTCAGGGGTTCGTTCTGATATAGCCGGTTGGTGAGCCGCCAGCTAGTTAAATAATGGTTGCCGATTGCCTACCAGCGTGGCGCCTGGAATACAAGCATAAGATTCGGGAAGTACTGATGTTCGTAAAAAGGGGTGTCTCATAAGTCAGAAATGGCTGGCCCTTTAAATAGG
Source organism: Archivesica marissinica (assembly GCA_014843695.1). NCBI lineage: Eukaryota > Metazoa > Mollusca > Bivalvia > Venerida > Vesicomyidae > Archivesica > Archivesica marissinica. The sequence continues at coordinate 44,662,981 of CM026400.1, forward strand.
GGTGACACTATAATAAACAAACACTTTACTTTACAGTATATTACAGTACACGTCGCATTTTGTTAACACCAATCTGGTTTAGTGGGGAGGGCATTAGATAATGTTGGTAAAACTTATTGTCCAACCCATTTGCTTCTAGATTTTTTATTCTCACCGTGTTCAAGTATAAACATAGAATGACAGTTGTATCATTTTGTTCATATATTAGTTTAAGTTTAAACAATAGTTATTTCTTTGAATATATATAGTCTAGTATACATAATATGTACATACATGTAGGATTGAGTAGAAAGCAACTTGCTTGTATGGTTACCTCTTTCCTATGTACATACATGTAGGATTGAGGAGAAAGCAATTTGCTTACATGGTTACCTCTTTCCTATGTACATACATGTAGAATTGAGAAGAAAGCAACTTGCTTATATGGTTACCTCTTTCCTATGTACATACATGTAGAATTGAGAAGAAAGCAACTTGCTTGTATGGTTACCTCTTTCCTATGTACATACATGTAGAATTGAGAAGAAAGCAACTTGCTTATATGGTTACCTCTTTCCTATGTACATACATGTAGGATTGAGGAGAAAGCAATTTGCTTACATGGTTACCTCTTTCCTATGTACATACATGTAGGATTGAGGAGAAAGCAACTTGCTTATATGGTTACCTCTTTCCTATGTACATACATGTAGGATTGAGGAGAAAGCAACTTGCTTGTATGGTTACCTCTTTCCTATGTACATGCATGTAGGATTGAGGAGAGAGCAACTTGCTTGTATGGTTACCTCTTTCCTATGTACATACATGTAGGATTGAGGAGAAAGCAACTTGCTTGTATGGTTACCTCTTTCCTATGTACATGCATGTAGGATTGAGGAGAAAGCAACTTGCTTATATGGTTACCTCTTTCCTATGTACATACATGTAGGATTGAGGAGAAAGCAACTTGCTTATATGGTTACCTCTTTCCTATGTACATACATGTAGGATTGAGGAGAAAGCAACTTGCTTATATGGTTACCTCTTTCCTATGTACATACATGTAGGATTGAGGAGAAAGCAACTTGCTTATATGGTTACCTCTTTCCTATGTACATGCATGTAGGATTGAGTAGAAAGCAACTTGCTTGTATGGTTACCTCTTTCCTATGTACATGCATGTAGGATTGAGGAGAAAGCAACTTGCTTATATGGTTACCTCTTTCCTATGTACATACATGTAGAATTGAGGAGAAAGCAACTTGCTTATATGGTTACCTCTTTCCTATGTACATACATGTAGAATTGAGAAGAAAGCAACTTGCTTGTATGGTTACCTCTTTCCTATGTACATACATGTAGGATTGAGGAGAGAGCAACTTGCTTGTATGGTTACCTCTTTCCTATGTACATGCATGTAGGATTGAGTAGAAAGCAACTTGCTTGTATGGTTACCTCTTTCCTATGTACATGCATGTAGGATTGAGGAGAAAGCAACTTGCTTATATGGTTACCTCTTTCCTATGTACATACATGTAGAATTGAGGAGAAAGCAACTTGCTTATATGGTTACCTCTTTCCTATGTACATACATGTAGAATTGAGAAGAAAGCAACTTGCTTATATGGTTACCTCTTTCCTATGTACATACATGTAGGATTGAGGAGAGAGCAACTTGCTTATATGGTTACCTCTTTCCTATGTACATACATGTAGGATTGAGGAGAAAGCAACTTGCTTATATGGTTACCTCTTTCCTCGTTCATATATTGATCATGTTTTTATTTGTACAACAAGCCAAAACATATGAGTATACTACTATATGGAGGATATTTGTTTGTTTTGAGTGAATATGGAATATATCTCACTGAGAAGTGAGAACATTTCAAATATTTTCACGAGCGCGTATTTTCACTTCGAAGTGAGATATATTCCATATTCACTCAAAACAAACACATTTTCTTTTTGTGTTATGCTAATTGATGAAAAACAAACACAAAATGAAGAAATTAAAATAGCTGGCCGTCGTGTTTTTGCGCGGATGAATACATTGACGACTATACGTCGTGAGTCGATACACAAATCTGCCGCCATCTTGAATTTAAAGTTGAATCGAGGAAAAATACATGAACACATTATTTTATTGTTACAATTTGCAGTGACAAAATTCGAGACATTGTCAGTTGTATTTCGCTTTTGATTTGTTTCATAGCAAAAACAATAATACAGGTAAATAGTGAAGCCAGGTACACGGTGAAAATTAAATGACACGTGTGAAACGGTGCAAGAATAGTGTATTGGGAAGGGAGATAATAAATAAAGTAGTCCGGCAAAATACAGTGAGTGATATGCAGTGAGATATGGATTATATCTCACTGATAGAACACTGTATTACATCAATTAGCATAAAATAAATGTAAATATCACTAAATTTCAGTTGAAAATGTACTTTTTTACAAACAATAGTAGCCTGGGAACAGGCGTTGATATAGTTTGCCTGGTCAGTCATATAAATATATTTTAATACCGAGATCATTAAATGAGCCTTATATGTCCAATTCCTTATTTCAATTGGTGTAAATAATCATGTACATGATAGCAAATAATGTTTGATCCAAATGGGCTGTATTGAGTTTCTGATATCAACGTGTCTTCTGATAATATCAACGTGTCATTTTGCCAGAAGTAAATTGTTGAAAAATCGACAGACCCAGGCTAAAACTATAGATAAATCCAGTTTCTACCTGTTGTCGCAAACTCATTGTCGCAAACTCTCCTTTTTCTTCTTGTATGTATATGACTCAGTTGCTTCGGCTCTTACCAGGGTCTATCCTATTGTAGACTCGCTGGAGTTGTCTAGGGGGTTTCTTCTTCGATATATGTATTAATGATAACTCAACACAGTCTTACATTTCTTCTATATAATATCTTGTCTAAATTGGCATCAGAGATCTTCATATATATATAATCAGTGATTTATATATATATATCATCGTATCATTAAACGCTTATTTAACAATCCAATTGTGTGAGCCGACTATGCGCTACACAGTATAATTAACTCCAGTCTCTCTAATCCGTCATTACTCAATATCACTATAATCTAATCAAGGTTTCTGATTTATTAACTTTTAATCACCTTCGATATGGTTCGCCGAAACTCTCTGTTTCTTCTATGGCTGAACGATTTTATTTAATTATTCGACAAATCTTTATAAGTTATAATTCTTATAATGTCCATAATATCTAAGTATCATAGAAACAGTTTATCTGTTCTATATAATAGAATGAGATCACGCCACTCTCTCTCCTGGAGGTAGGCTTTAGTGTTCTGATTTTAGTTAATAAAATCCATTTCTTATATACACGATTGAATCAGTGTCTATATGATATAACAATTCCTAAAACATCTGTTATTCCTAAAACATCTGTTATGTTATCTAATATTACACCATCAAACCAGTTCGTCGCCTTTATATTACATAACTGGACACCTGCAACCACGGCCTCGATAAACTGAGATTAGGCCTAAAATCTTAAGTCATTTCCCGCGCGAAGCGAGACTGATAATTTTAGGCGCGAAAATAATAGCAGACGATTATGCATAAAACAAATATATATATATTACATGGTAAACACTTGGCAATATATAGAAACAGTTTAATGTATTTATATAATACATTACTATTTATATATAACAGTAATAAACATTTCGTGCAAATAATTGTGGTTTTGCACACTGTCTGTAACGTATTTTTCGTTATTTTTTCCAGAGAGACGAATTGCTTTTGGAGTGCAGCTATAATTCTACGCAAAGAACACGATCAACAATAGTATGTTTCTGTTTATTACAAAACTATGTATCGTCTGTTCCATGAATGGTCGTCTGTTCCATGGATGGTCGTCTGTTCCATGGATGGTCGTCTGTTCCATGTATGATCGTCTGTTACATGGGTGGTCGTCTGTTCCATGGATGGTCGTCTGTTACATGGGTGGTCGTCTGTTCCATGGATGGTCGTCTGTTCCATGTATGATCGTCTGTTACATGGGTGGTCGTCTGTTCCATGGATGGTCGTCTGATACATGGGTGGTCGTCTGTTCCATGGGTGGTCGTCTGTTCCATGGCTGGTCGTCTGTTACATGTATGGTCGTCTGTTCCATGGGTGGTCGTCTGTTCCATGGATGGTCGTCTGTTACATGGGTGGTCGTCTGTTCCATGTATGATCGTCTGTTCCATGGATGGTCGTCTGTTCCATGGATGGTCGTCTGTTCCATGGATGGTCGTCCGTTCCATGGATGGTTGTCTGTTCCATGAATGGTCGTCTGTTCCATGGATGGTCGTCTGTTCCATGGATGGTCGTCTGTTCCATGGATGGTCGTCTGTTCCATGGATAGTCGTCTGTTCTATGGATAGTCGTCTGTTCCATGGATAATCGTCTGTTCCATGGATGGTCGTCTGTTCCATGGATAATCGTCTGTTCCATGGATAATCGTCTGTTCCATGAATGGTCGACTGTTCCATGGATGGTCGTCTGTTCCATGGATGGTCGTCTGTTCCATGAAGGGTCGTCTGTTCCATGGATAGTCGTCTGTTCCATGGATAATCGTCTGTTCCATGGATAATCGTCTGTTCCATGAATGGTCGTCTGTTCCATGGATGGTCGTCTGTTCCATGGATAGTCGTCTGTTCCATGGGTGGTCGTCTGTTCCATGGATAATCGTCTGTTCCATGGGTGGTCGTCTGTTCCCTGGATAGTCGTCTGATCCTTGGATAGTCATCTGCTCCTTGGATAGTCGTCTGTTCCATGGATCGTCGTCTGCTCATTGGATAGTCGTCTGATCCTTGGACAGTCGTCTGTTCTTTGGATATAATTTATATTTCCATTTGAAAAGGAAATCGATCCGAGCATCTAACACTCTCTATAGTGCTGTTGGTTCGTGTCGATAGTGAGTGTGTTGCAACTAAGCGATGCATTTACTACTACGTTATCCTTCACTTGGTTTAAAAAGTATTTATTGCAAAACATAAATCACATATATACTAGAGGACATAGAAAACGCACACCTACATTATATGATGATTATTACATGAAAACGAAATACGAAGGATTCCATCAAAGATATATCACATCTTTATTACAAAACACAAACTGAACAACTAAAAATATTCCAAAATGTTTAAAACTATGTATTTATATAGTTATTGTTTTTCATGTAAAAAAACACTTATCCGAAGTGTGCGTTTTCTATGTTCTCTAGTATAACTTACAATGACATACATAAAGCAGGAAGGACCAAGCGGGAAGCTAAAAATAGCTTTTATCATTCCTTCCTTTTTTAAATTTAAGTGTATTTAATGTCGCTACCGATTGCCTATTTGAGCGACGGGCAGTTTACCTAACAACACCTTTGCTGGGTAGGCTCAAGCGGCTAACCAGTACTTGATGCACCAACCTCCGTAATATACTTGCAATTTTTTCATATAAATGAGACTCGGTCTGAGCGAGGCTCGAACCCGTGACCACCAGTAATGATTGGTTACAGTGGTATACAAGTCAGCGACTCTTTATACAAACGATACCTTATGAAGTCATTCAATATTCGCATGCTACACCACTGTTTAATATTCATATATTCATTTCATTGCGCTTTTTCCTAGAATTTAATACGTACGTAAATTACCACAATACATATATTGTACACTTTATTTTGCCTTTGAGCAACACATGGAACAATGGATGAATGGTTCACAATGCAGAGTAAAGTGAATTGTGCGTTAACCTTTGCAATACAATCCTCATCACTCAATGGAACTAAACAGTAATCCAGGGATCGCAGGTTCCATCCCCCGTCTGACCCTAATTAAATTAACAGTCTTTCAGATGTGACGTTAAACCGAGATCACGTGTCCATGCTATACACCGTGCACGTAAAAGAACCAGAGGAGACTCTGGAATGGGTCTATGTCTGTATCATTGCACTATCCTCCAAAAATCTAAAATGACTAAACTCTTCAGGAGGCGTCGCGCTCATATGGGTAACCGGTAGCGACTATACATAAACGTAAAACACACACAAACACCTATCAAATTTCCTGAATTTTGCTCATATAGTGTTGTTTGTGTTTCCAGGGCGGCTGGTCGGAGTATGACGAGCAATGCCGAGCGTATGTCCTCTACTATCCACGTAAACCAATCGAAGGATGTATGAGCTGGAGTAATTATGACGAGTTGGCAAACAGCCAAGGTCAACGAGTTAACGGAAGTGACGTATTTCGGACGCTTGTGGGGACAGACTGGTCCAACAATATGCGAATGAGACAAAACTTAAAACATGCATTACGACATTCCATGGGAAATGCTCAGTGCTGGTCATCGTCACCCAGTCGAACAGTTTCGGTAAGGAAATATTATTATTTCAGTAACATTAAAGCGACACTACATCAGTGAAAACACAAATTTCTGCAGAATGTAATTTCCTATAATGTAGTATAATTTCTTTCTAAATACTTGTTGAGTATTTCAACTAATAAACATACGTCGTATACGCGGTTTGTTGACATAACAACATAATGTAAATAATGTCGACATGCATGCGTAACACAAGGCGCGTATCCTGAATAACACGATTTATGATACATATTTAGCGTTATATTTCACATTTGTGCCTATGCATATTTATTTGTGACTAATCTCTAACCGACAATACCATGTGTTTAGTATTTACTCCGATGATAAACAAAGGTCAATTCAGGAGTGTTGATGGCCATTAGATGAAATCTTACTTGTAGACCACAATCACACTTTTTATTGATTCAGTGTATTCGGAAGAATTTGTAGTAGCAATGCATTTATCCGTGAGGCGTCGCTCATATGGGCAACCGGTAGCGACGATAAATAAACGTAAAACACACATTTACTTAGTGTGCACACTATGTAAAATACCTATTGTGAACTATTTGTAACCTTTGTAACATGCCTTTATTGTAGCATTTGCCTTTATTTATATTATGTGTGTTTCTTTTGTCATGTCAACATATACAGTGGAACCTCCCAAAACCAGACCCTCTCTAAATCGGAATACTCCCAAAACCGGACGTTTTTGAAAGTCCCGAATTGTTTCTTCTTTATTTCTTACATAAAATCACTCTGACAACCGGAACCTCTCAACTCCGGAAACCGGACGAAAAATTTGCATAATTTGGGTACAATTTGATGTAATTTCACCTCCCAAAACCGGAACAACTTTTAGGCAACATAGGTCTTCATCAATAATATGATAATCCCCCAAGAGGAGGACATAAACCATCTATATATCTATCTAAGTAGGTTTTTTCTCCATAAAAGTAACATTGATATTATTTCGGAATAAAATATCTTAAGCTACTAGTACATTTTCCTCTATTTACATGTAATGTAATGCTTAATAAATACGCTCGTTCTCTGTTTTCAGTACGCCATAGACTATTTCAAGCAACCTGTGATACTAAACGAGTATAAAGAACCTCAGAAAATCACATGCTGATTGAACGATACCACACCATAGACTATTTCCGCTACACAATCATGGTATAGAGGGCGCTGAAGCCAATCTATGCGTACATTCAACGATACCATGCCATAGAATATTTCCGCTACACAATCATGGTATAGAGGGCGCCGAAGCCAATCTATGCGTCCATTCAACGATACAACGCCATAGACTATTTCCGCTACACAATCATGGTATAGAGGGTACCGAAGCCAAGCTACGCGCAACGATACCACGCCATAGACTATTTCCGCTACACAATCATGGTATAGAGGGCGCTGTAGCCAAGTTACGCGTACATTCAACGATGCCATGCCATAGACTATTTCCGCTACACAATCATGGTATAGAGGGCGCTGTAGCCAAGCTACGCGTACATTCAACGATGCCATGCCATATACTATTTCCGCTACACAATCATGGTATAGAGGGCGCTGAAGCCAAGCTACGCGTACATTCAACGATACCATGCCATAGACTATTTCCGCTACACAATCATGGTATAGAGGGCGCTGTAGCCAAGCTACGCGTACATTCAACGATACCACACCATAGACTATTTCCGTTACACAATCATGGTATAGAGGGCGCTGTAGCCAAGCTACGCGTACATTCAACGATACCATGCCATAGACAATTTCCGCTACACAATCATGGTATAGAGGGCGCTGTAGCCAAGCTACGCGTACATTCAACGATGCCACGCCATATACTATTTCCGCTACACAATCATGGTATAGTGGGTGCCGAAGCCAAAGCTACATGTAGATTCAGCGATACCACGCCATAGACTATTTCCGCAACACAATCATAGTAAACAAGTATAGAGTCATCGACAATTACGTGATGATTATAATGCCATATACCAAACACATTTGCCTATTATTTATATCATTATTTGTTTCTGTTATATCCATCGGGAAGGGCCGTAACTAATGTTGCTAGAAGTTGTGACCGGACCCGTTTATCTTTATTTAATTTGTCATATTTTGTATTCACATGTATATGTAAAACGAATCGACCAATAAAACATGAGTGAATATGGTGTAGATCTAATTGTTACTAATACTTGTCAAACATCAGTGTGAATTGAGACGACAAGCATGGGTTACATCATATTAGCCAAAAAGAGAAAAAACATGAATGGAACTAGCAAACGAAATACTAAAGATTCCATCAAAGAGTTAGTTTAAACTTTATTTATTTTACAACGATTGCGAAGCAAGTTCTAACAACTTATATTAATCACTCTCGTTGGTGCGGATGAAAGCGTATATGTGGTAATTCGTATGGGAGGAAACCGGAGTACCTGGAGAAAACGCACCTGTCCGATCTGGCGACCACCGTACCATCTCACATAATTCCCGGTCAGAAGATCGAACCCGGGTTGCATTGGTGAGAAGCGAGTACGCTAACCACTGCGCTAACCGGACAGCCATCAAAGAGTTATCACATCTTTATTACAAAACACACACTGAACAACTAAACATATTTCAAAATGTTTAAAACTATGTATTTATATAGTTATTGTTTTTCATGTTAAAACACACTTATCCGAAGTGTGCGTTTTCTATGTCCTCTAGAATCGTAGCCCAAACCAATGTTCATAATAAAGGCCAGAATCTCATGTATTCCCAATAATATTTATATATGGAGGTGGGGTAGATATGGCTGGCGACTCCTTACCCACTGCATGATACCTACTTTTGTTATTTTTAGGTAACTGAAACATGTTCTCTACTGAACAAAGGTGTTTAGGTTATAAAAGCTTACATCAGCTTGTGTGTGTGTTACCATCATCTATTTCCCTTGCATTTCGTTTCGGCAAGTTATGATGATCGGTATACACTCATTAATAGCTGCATGGTTATGTCAGTTCATATGACCATTATTGTACACTTGTACTACTTTGTATATAATATTATGTATGTTTATATGTGTCCATGTAAAACGTGTACTTGTATATTATGTCTGTTCAGTTGTGCTCTTCGTGTATATGTATTATATATGTATGTTTATATGTGTCCATGTAAAACGTGTACTTGTATATTATGTCTGTTCAGTTGTGCTCTTCGTGTATATGTATTATATATGTATGTTTATATGTGTCCATGTAAAACGTGTACTTGTATATTATGTCTGTTCAGTTGTGCTCTTCGTGTATATGTATTATATATGTATGTTTATATGTGTCCATGTAAAACGTGTACTTGTATATTATGTCTGTTCAGTTGTGCTCTTCGTGTATATGTATTATATATGTATGTTTATATGTGTCCATGTAAAACGTGTACTTGTATATTATGTCTGTTCAGTTGTGCTCTTCGTGTATATGTATTATATATGTATGTTTATATGTGTCCATGTAAAACGTGTACTTGTATATTATGTATGTTCAATTGTGCTCTTCATGTATATGTATTATATATTTATGTTTATATGTGTCCATGTAAAACGTGTACTTGTATATTATGTTTGTTCAGTTGTGCTCATCATGTATATGTATTATATATGTATGTTTATATGTGTCCATGTAAAACGTGTACTTGTATATTATGTATGTTCAGTTGTGCTCTTCATGTATATGTATTATATATTTATGCTTATATGTGTCCATGTAAAACGTGTACTTGTATATTATGTCTGTTCAGTTGTGCTCTTCGTGTATATGTATTATATATGTATGTTTATATGTGTCCATGTAAAACGTGTACTTGTATATTATGTCTGTTCAGTTGTGCTCGTCGTGTATATGTATTATATATGTATGTTTATATGTGTCCATGTAAAACGTGTACTTGTATATTATGTATGTTCAGTTGTGCTCTTCATGTATATGTATTATATATGTATGTTTATATGTGTCCATGTAAAACGTGTACTTGTATATTATGTCTGTTCAGTTGTGCTCTTCATGTATATGTATTATATATGTATGTTTATATGTGTCCATGTAAAACGTGTACTTGTATATTATGTATGTTCAGTTGTGCTCTTCATGTATATGTATTATATATGTATGTTTATATGTGTCCATGTAAAACGTGTACTTGTATATTATGTCTTTTCAGTTGTGCTCTTCATGTATATGTATTATATATGTATGTTTATATGTGTCCATGTAAAACGTGTACTTGTATATTATGTCTGTTCAGTTGTGCTCATCATGTATATGTATTATATATGTATGTTTATATGTGTCCATGTAAAACGTGTACTTGTATATTATGTATGTTCAGTTGTGCTCTTCATGTATATGTATTATATATTTATGTTTATATGTGTCCATGTAAAACGTGTACTTGTATATTATGTCTGTTCAGTTGTGCTCTTCATGTATATGTATTATATATGTATGTTTATATGTGTCCATGTAAAACGTGTACTTGTATATTATGTCTGTTCAGTTGTGCTCTTCGTGTATATGTATTATATATGTATGTTTATATGTGTCCATGTAAAACGTGTACTTGTATATTATGTCTGTTCAGTTGTGCTCTTCGTGTATATGTATTATATATGTATGTTTATATGTGTCCATGTAAAACGTGTACTTGTATATTATGTCTGTTCAGTTGTGCTCTTCATGTATATGTATTATATATGTATGTTTATATGTGTCCATATAAAACGTGTACTTGTATATTATGTCTGTTCAGTTGTGCTCTTCGTGTATATGTATTATATATGTATGTTTATTTGTGTCCATGTAAAACATGTACTTGTATATTATGTCTGTTCAGTTGTGCTCTTCGTGTATATGTATTATATATGTATGTTTATATGTGTCCATGTAAAACGTGTACTTGTATATTATGTATGTTCAGTTGTGCTCTTCATGTATATGTATTATATATGTATGTTTATATGTGTCCATGTAAAACGTGTACTTGTATATTATGTATGTTCAGTTGTGCTCTTCGTGTATATGTATTATATATGTATGTTTATATGTGTCCATGTAAAACGTGTACTTGTATAGTATGTCTGATCAGTTGTGCTCTTCGTGTATATGTATTATATATGTATGTTTATATGTGTCCATGTAAAACGTGTACTTGTATGTTATGTCTGTTCAGTTGTGCTCTTCGTGTATATGTATTATATATGTATGTTTATATGTGTCCATGTAAAACGTGTACTTGTATATTATGTCTTTTCAGTTGTGCTCTTCGTGTATATGTATTATATATGTATGTTTATATGTGTCCATGTAAAACGTGTACTTGTATATTATGTCTGTTCAGTTGTGCTCTTCGTGTATATGTATTATATATGTATGTTTATATGTGTCCATGTAAAACGTGTACTTGTATATTATGTATGTTCAGTTGTGCTCTTCATTTATATGTATTATATATGTATGTTTATATGTGTCCATGTAAAACGTGTACTTGTATATTATGTCTGTTCAGTTGTGCTCTTCATGTATATGTATTATATATGTATGTTTATATGTGTCCATGTAAAACGTGTACTTGTATATTATGTCTGTTCAGTTGTGCTCTTCATGTATATGTATTATATATGTATGTTTATATGTATCCATGTAAAACGTGTACTTGTATATTATGTATGTTCAGTTGTGCTCTTCATGTATATGTATTGTATATGTATGTTTATATGTATCCATGTAAAACGTGTACTTGTATATTATGTCTGTTCAGTTGTGCTCTTCGTGTATATGTATTATATATGTATGTGTATATGTGTCCATGTGAAACGTGTACTTGTATATTATGTATGTTCAGTTGTGCTCTTCATGTATATGTATTATATATGTATGTTTATATGTGTCCATGTAAAACGTGTACTTGTATATTATGTCTGTTCTGTTGTGCTCTTCATGTATATGTATTATATATGTATGTTTATGTGTGTCCATGTAAAACGTGTACTTGTATATTATGTCTGTTCAGTTGTGCTCTTCGTGTATATGGAGGCGATGAAAGGATCATAAAAGGATTATAGGTTCATATCAGCGTAGATATTACGTGGCTATGTTCATATCAGCCTAGATATTACGTGGCTATGTTCATATCAGCCTAGATAGTACGTGGCTAGGTTCATATCAGCCTAGATAGTACGTGGCTAGGTTTATATCAGTGTAGATATTACGTGGCTAGGTTTTTATCAGTCTAGATATTACGTGGCTATGTTCATATCAGCGTAGATATTACGTGGCTATATTCATATCAGCGTAGATATTACGTGGCTAGGTTTATATCAGCGTAGATATTACGTGGCTAGGTTCATATCAGCGTAGATATTACGTGGCTAGGTTTATATCAGCGTAGATATTACGTGGTTATGTTCATATCAGCGTAGATATTACGTGGATAGATTCATATCAGCCTAGATATTACGTGGCTAGGTTCATATCAGCCTAGATATTACGTGGCTAGGTTCATATCAGCCTAGATATTACGTGGCTAGGTTCATATCAGCCTATATATTACGTGGCTATGTTCATATCAGCGTAGATATTACGTGGCTATGTTCATATCAGACTAGATATTACGTGGCTATGTTCATATCAGCGTAGATATTACGTGGCTATGTTCATATCAGCGTAGATATTACGTGGCTAGGTTCATATCAGCCTAGATATTACGTGGCTATGTTCATATCAGCCTAGATATTACGTGGCTATGTTCATATCAGCCTAGATATTACGTGGCTATGTTCATATCAGCGTAGATATTACGTGGCTAGGTTCATATTAGCCTAGATATTACGTGGCTAGGTTTATATCAGCGTAGATATTACGTGGCTAGGTTTTTATCAGTCTAGATGTTACGTGGCTATGTTCATATCAGCGTAGATATTACGTGGCTATGTTCATATCAGCGTAGATATTACGTGGCTAGGTTTATATCAGCGTAGATATTACGTGGCTAGGTTCATATCAGTCTAGATATTACGTGGCTATGTTCATATCAGTCTAGATATAACGTGGCTAGGTTCATATCAGCGTAGATATTACGTGGCTAGGTTTATATCAGCGTAGATATTACGTGGCTATGGTTTTATCAGTCTAGATATTACGTGGCTATGTTCATATCAGCGTAGATATTACGTGGCTAGGTTTATATCAGCGTAGATATTACGTTGCTAGGTTCATATCAGCGTAGATATTACGTGGCTAGGTTTATATCAGCGTAGATATTACGTGGCTAGGTTCATATCAGCCTAGATAGTACGTGGCTAGGTTTATATCAGTCTAGATATTACGTGGCTATGTTCATATCAGCGTAGATATTACGTGGCTATGTTCATATCAGCGTAGATATTACGTGGCTATGTTCATATCATCGTAGATATTACGTGGCTATGTTCATATCAGCGTAGATATTACGTGGCTAGGTTCATATCAGCCTAGATATTACGTGGCTATGTTCATATCAGCGTAGATATTACGTGGCTAGGTTTATATCAGTCTAGATATTACGTGGCTATGTTCATATCAGCCTAGATAGTACGTGGCTATGTTTATATCAGCGTATATTATTACGTGGCTAGGTTTATATCAGCGTAGATATTACGTGGCTAGGTTTATATCAGTCTAGATATTACGTGGCTAGGTTTATATCAGCGTAGATATTACGTGGCTAGGTCTATATCAGCGTAGATATTACGTGGCTAGGTTTATATCAGCGTAGATATTACGTGGCTAGGTTTATATCAGCGTAGGTATTACGTGGCTAGGTTTATATCAACGTAGATATTACGTGGCTAGGTTTATATCAGCGTAGATATTACGTGGCTATGTTCATATCAGCCTAGATATCACGTGGCTAGGTTTATATTAGCCTAGATATCACGTGGCTATGTTCATATCAGCCTAGATATCACGTGGCTATGTTCATATCAGCCTAGATATCACGTGGCTAGGTTTATATCAGCCTAGATATCGACCCTAGGTAGCTTGATATCAGATATCGACCCTAGGTAGCTTGATATCAGGTATCGACCCTAGGTAGCTTGATATCAGGTATCGACCCATGGTAGCTTGATATCAGCCAGCGACCGATTGGTCGATTCCTAGTCTTTATATGAAACCACGTAATAACCTCTAAATTCATCTCTTCCTCGTGCCGATACATTCCATTAGGAACGAGGTCTCCAGACCGACGACACTGCTGTATGAACTTGTTTCGCTACCGAACTAACAAAATGAAATGTGTATAAGCTAGTCTTGTACATCTTCTTCAGCCTAAGTGTACTTAATTCAGAATATTGTCCGTTTACGAGGAGAAGCGGTGAATGCATTAATAATTAATTACTAATTAACTATTAACGGGTGGCTTGAACCCGGTTTCTTTATTTACACATTGCTAATGTGGAATAAACGATGACAAGAGATAGTAAGTGTTAGCTCGTAAATCTTCTTGTTTCCAGGCTGAACAATAAACAATGAGAGAGAGAGAGAGAGAGATCTAAATATAATGTCGTGATATTTGACGCATTTGAAGAATTCCAATCGTACAACGGCACATCTAAATGGAATAAAACTATATCAACATTAATTCAGAAAGTCTTGTTGTTAAACAAATATTTACAGATCCAACAAATTACATGATATAGCGAGAGATACTGTAAAAAAGAAAGAAATATATAAATGTTGAGCTACATTCTACATTCATACGGATAACGCGTAATTACAATGAACATAGTTTGCCTTGAGGATTAAACTAACTTATTAGTGTAATTAAAGTTAAAACGTTATTTATTTTACAACAATTGCGAAGCAAGTTTTAACAACTTATATTAATCACTCACGTTGGCGGATGAAAGTGTAAATGTAGTAATTTGTGTGAGAGGAAACCGGAGTACCTGGAGAAAACCCACTTGTCCGATCTGGCGACCACCGTACCATCTCACATACTTCCCGGTCCGAGAATCGAACCCGGGTTGCATTGGTGAGAAGCGAGCGCGCTAACCACTGCGCTAATCGGACAGCCTAGTGTAATTAGTGAATGTCACAAAGAATTAACTATATATTCATTAATGAGATCAAAGATAACCGCAGCCTTAGAGTATTAGGATTTAAATGTGAAAGTATTAACTTGGCAGTTGGGACACATATTGGATCCACACTACAGAATAATGCCAATATACTAGAGGACATAGAAAACGCACACTTCGGCCGGATACGTGTGTTTTACATGAAAAAACAATAACTATATAAATACATAGTTTGAAACATTTTTGGAATATTTTTAGTTGTTCAGTTTGTGTTTTGTAATAAAGCTGTGATATATCTTTGATGGAATCCTTCGTATTTCGTGTTCATGTAATACTAATCATATAATGTAGGTGTGCGGTTTCTATGTTCTCTACTATAACTATATTATCCATGGATTATGTAGATTAACACGTATTAAATATGACCTGGTTTATCTGAACAATTATTCAGACTACCTTAGCATTTTATTTGTGGCCAAACGCATTCGTTGGATTAATAGCTGAGCATTTGGTTTCGTTTGTATATGTATGTACAGTGTAGTGAGCAACGGTACTGCGGGTACACTATGATGTGAACCATACATATTCCAAGAAGATATCATTGATACACTGGACATTCCAAGTAAGAATATTTCTAATAACGTTGGGCTGCCCGATTAGCGCAGTGGTTAGCGTGCTCGCTTCTTACCAATGCAACCCTGGTCCGATCCTCAGACTGGGAAGTATGTGAGATGGTACGGTGGTCGCCAGATCGGACAGGTGGGTTTTCTCCGGGTACTCCGGTTTCCTCCCACACGAATGACCACAGTTACGCTTTCATCCGCACCAACGAGAGTGATTGATATAAGTTGTTAGAACTTGCTTCGCAATCCTTGTAAAATAAATAACGTTTAAACTTAAACCTTTGGAATATTACACTACTGTATAGGTAACGCAACATACAATATCTTACATGTATAGTACGATTAGAATAACTTGACAGTGACGTCACTCAATATTTACTCCCGTTGGCTATGTCCACAACACAAGACAGGTAAATCGGCCTAAAAATCAGTAAGCGGTGTTTCGGATTAAAAATTAAAAAATACATTATCATAATATCTCGATAACTGTATATTGACCTGAATTACCTGTACTGATAGGTATAGCCCTTGTACGTCACTGTCAAGTTATCCTAAACGTACAGTAATGTGTCGTATTCCAATGCCGTAGCTAGAAGCTGAATGGAATTGACGTCAACCTTCTAGAGTTGTCAGGACAGTCTTTTGTTTTTATTATTATTTTTATTTTTTCCCATGCATGTACATAAAACATTTAATTTTCAATAAGAAATGAATATAGAATATTTTTTTTTTACTCTTATGCTCTCGCTCTCTCACCCAAACACTCGCACTTACATTCATACATTCAAACAGTCTTTTTTGTCTGTGCATTCTGTTTGCAGTTTTATCGCACTTTTCCTATACTTACTTCGTTACATGCCAAATTCTATCATTTGCCTCAGTGTGGCTACGGGCCTGTATTCTGTGTGTGTTTTATGTTTATTTATCGTCGCTACTGGTTGCCCATATGAGCGACGCCTCCTGAAGAGATTAGTCATTTTAGATTTTGGAGGATAGTGCAATTATACAGACAGAGACCCATTCCAGAATCTCCTCTGGTTCTTTTACGTGCACGGTGTAAAGCACCGACACGAGACCTCGGCTTAAAGTCCCATCTGAAAGACCATTAATGTTATTAAGTTCAGACTGGTGGTCGAACTTGCGATCCATGGATTCACAATCCAGCGTGTTAACCACAGGACTACTGACCCGTCTGTAGTTACACATTGTTTCAATGTCTTATGTTTTATAATGTACGTATTGATAACATAGTCATTGGGGGGATAAATTGTATGGAAGTCGTGATAGCGCAGTGGATGCGCGTTCGCTTCAGGTGCGAAAGGTCCGGAGTTCGAGCCCCGCTGGAGCCGTTACGAGTGTGCCCTTAGGCAAGGCATTTAAATTCCACATTGCCTCTTCTCTCTCCTTCATGGCGATGGAGTCCATTAGGAATGAGGTCTCGAGAGTGATTAATATAAGTTGAAAGAACTTGTTTCGCAATCGAGCTAAAATAAATTTGATAAACTAAATTGTATCACACATACAAAATTACACACAACAACGGCAGATTTACACACAACACCAGCTATGCCCAACCACATATTCGAAACAGCAGGTGTTGGGCCACTGTTAGTCAAACACTATCCACAGCGAAGTAATGCAAACAGCCAGAATAACCTGTATTGCGAGTTTTATTTGCTTACGTTTGTTTCACGTCGCTACCGGTTGCCCATATGAGTGATTGGGCAGTTTATCTAACAACGTCTTTCCTGGGCAGTCTCCAGCGGTTAACCAACCTTGGTGCGCCAACCTCCGTAAGAAACTGCCAACTGTTCCCTATAAAGAGACACGGTCTGGGTGAGGCTCGAACCCGTGACCATCAGTGATGATAGGTGGTATACAAATCAGCAACCTTAACCACTCGACCACGGAGGCGGACTTGGCCTTATCTTATGCTATGTTATGATACCGTGCTATATTATGTCATGCCACGATATACCATGTTATGCCTTACCATGCCACACAATGACGTGCCATGCCATGCCATGCCATGCCACGGTATGCCACACCACGTTACGCCACGCCACGCCACACCATGTGGCCACCGCACGCCACACCACGCCATGTGGCCACGCCACGTCACACCACATCACGTCACGCCACGCCACGCGACGGTATACCACACCACGTTACGCCACGCCACGCCATGCCACGCCATGTGGCCACGCCACGCCACACGCTACGCCACGCCACGCCACGCTGTGCTATGCTATGGCAACAATAATATTCCAATTGATACCATGCTATGCCTTGTCACGCCACACCATGCTATGCCACGCCGCGACGTGCTATGCTATGTCATGCCACGTCACGCCACGCCACGCCACGCCACGCCACGCCACGCCACGCTACGCTGTGCTATGCTACGCTACGCTATGCTATGCCTTGTCACGCTGTGCAATGTTATCTCTTGCCACGCCACACCATGCTATGCCACGCCGCGACGTGCTATGCTATGGCATGCCGCCACACCACGCTACGTTACGTTACGCTACGATATCATATACTATGCTATGTTATGCTATGCTATGCTGCTATGCTATGCTATGCTGCTATGCTATGTTATGCTATGTAATGCTATGCTATGCTATGTAATGCTATGCTATGGCAACAATAATATCCCAATTTAGAAAGAAAAACACTTCTTAGAATAATTATATAATAAACCACGACTGCTATGTGTATTAATGACATTTATTATTGTTTCTATTTCATATAGAACGACTAGGCCTACAGCTCATTAACGCCGAGAATGTCGCTACTGTGCTTGAGAGCCAATGCCATGTCATGGCAGGATCGAACCATCAATATGGAGTTCATGATACATCCCGTGCGATCCCAACTTGTATACAACAAACATAAAGGGCTCAAAACAAAGTGCGAGCAAGAGAGCTACAGTCTCGACAAGGAGAAGGAATCATATTTACGATCATTTAAAACTGAACAACGACTCATGGAACGTAGAAAAGATAGATATTCCAAACGTCGTAATGACATTATACTACGCCGGGCGTCCGACGATCGTAAACGGTCTAGTCAAGCTGGGCGAATTTCAGCGCCACCTAGACTGGAGCAAGGATACTTAACTGACTCTAAAACGGATATGACGTTTGTAACAGAAGTCCCAGAGAGAGTTACTAAGTCCGCCGGAGCCAGGGCCACATTCACAGAGAGAACATCGTCTGCTCATCGACGGACACCAGACATAACTAATACTATTACATCTGCTACAGATGACTCGAGAACAATGTATCCTGTCGTGTCGACAAGAGTCCCAACACCGGGGAAACCATACATATTGAGAGAGAAGTCTGTACGATTCCAAAATATGCAGATAGTTAATCATAATACCACTACGGACAAGGTTCACGCTCAGGTACCAGTCCAGGAACGTATCAAGAAATTTCTAGTCGCGCAGGCGGATTTCAACACACGTGGACCTACACTTGTAACAGACCACGATCTAGAGATTCCTGATGGCCGCGTGCCTACTAGCAGTAAGCCACCATCAGCTAGACGAATCAGTGGTATGAACTTAAATCTCATAAAATTAGAAAGTGCATTTAACGTATTTTGCACGGATAGCTCATCTGACGGTCTGCACAAGTTGGTATCATACGCTTCAAGGATGAAGGCCAGTGAACGGATTGCTAGGAATTCTGCTATGCAATCGCATACTATGCAGAGTATCTATTCGACAGGCGAAAAGTAGGAATTAACAGCCCTAGTTGATTTTAGAAATAATATTTATCATATTCAATTGCTTGTATTCAGTGTAATACAGCCATTACATATTTTCTTATATCAACACACGGATTCTGATTGGTCGCGGAATGACAGCTTGCTGTTGACACATTTGAAATATAACTTTGCCGTTAAATTCAATACGCGCGGTATACAGTATAGTGATTAAAAGTATTGTGTCGATTTTTTGCGTGGAGTTTGGTTGATTATCGGGAACTATTTAGTACAGCGTACGAATACACCTTACTGATTTATTTGATATGTAATTAGGCTCAATGTATACAGACAAACATAAAAGTTTCTTTTTCAAATTATATAATCCAGGGAACACAGGTTCGATCCCCCGTCTGATCCTAATAAAATTAACAGTCTTTCAGATGGGACTTTAAACCGAGGTCTCGTGTCGATGATGTACACCGTGCACGTAAAAGAACCAGAGGAGACTCTGGGGAATGGGTCTCTGTCTGTATCATTGCACTATCCTCCAAAAATCTAAAATGACGTAATCTCTTCAGGAGGCGTCGCTCATATGGGCAACCGGTAGCGACGATAAGTAAACGTGAATAACGTATACGAATCCGCTATTACCACATATACACATGCATCCACCTCAACGAGATTGCTCAAACACATAATGGAGATAGTGGGGGTGCTATGCAACCCTTTTTCACATGAGGATTGAGAAAATCCAAGTATTTCATTGTCCGTTAACATTGCAGCTAATCATATACACAGAAGTACGGGTATATGAAGATGGTACGTGGTTGGACCTGTGACTTTTCTGCGGGATCTCCGACCACCACAGTCCCCCCACACACACTACACACACACTACACTACTCCGGCCACAACAGTCACCCCCCCCCACACACACACACTACACTACTCCGGCCACCACAGTCCCCCCACCCCCACACACACTACAAAACACAAACTAATACGCATTCATCCACACAATCGATAATATTTAAGGGGCTACGTCCTTCGAATTTTTACCTCAAAAGCTCACCCGGTGAACTGTTTCTGTTGAGAGTCATAGCACATGGAACAAGTATGAATATGTAATAGAAGGACGATTGAAAGCTCACTCTACATAATACACACCCGAATAGTGTATTGAGTGAATGTATATAAATTATAAAGTGCATAATTTAGTAATTAAATGCAAACATGTTGAAACCCTATCCAACAAAGTAGTATATACCGCATATCTGCTGGAACATCCGGGATTCATATGGGAACCGAATATTGATGCAGAATTTCAACTACGTAAATAGATTGACCTGGCCATTTCTGGATTCCAGCTCAATCCTGTATTTCTATGGGCACAGCAGTGAAAGCTTGCAACTAGACAACAAATGGACACTTTTAATACCTATAATACGAATACATAGCAGTAATTCTTATCTCATACATTCCCATTCGTCCAGAAAACACAAGAACTGTGTATTAAAATAACACACAAGTATAGTCCAAATCTAGGACAAGATAGTATATGATAGTTTGGTGGTGTGGTATCACGTGATATAAAATAGCATAGCTCATTTACAACTTAGTTATTTTTCAACATTTTCAACATTTATCTTAGAAATAAAATTAAATAAAATTAAATAAATAAATATGCGAATGGCCCATAGTTCGAGCCCCCGCTAGAGCCGTTACGATTGTGTACGTAGGCAATGCATTTAAATTCCACATTGCCTCTTCTCTCTCTTTCATGGCGATGGTTCCATCAGGAATGAGGTCTCGACAGTGATTAATATAAGTTGAAAGAACTTGTTTCGCAATCCAGCTAAATAAATTTGTATAAAAATAAATATAAACATGCATATTATTAATTATCAGTGATTCTAATTTATAGCTGGTGTACACTTGTTATAATTGTACTGTATGTTTTATAGTTGGTGGTTGAAAAGCTCACTCAGAGCTTGTGTTGTACTGTTTATATATTGCCGACTCAAAATAAAATTGATTTTATCTTAGTTCACTAATGGTCACGGGTTCGAGCCCCGCTCGGGCCGTTTCTCATTTATATGAAAACAGTTGGCAGTTTCTTACGGAGGTTGGTGCATCAAGTACTGGTTAACCGCTGGAACCTGCCCCGAAGGGTGGTGTTACTGTTATGTAAGCTGCCGGCGATATAGCCCAAACTGGTGCTGATGCAGGCGTAAAACCCAAACCAACAAGACGACAGTGTAGTTACTATTTACCGTCGCTAAGCTTAGATGTTATCGCATCTGACTGAAGAAGCTAAAACAGTTGTAAATATGTGAGAATACTCCTGCTGTTTGTGTTAATTATTCAAGCCCGAAAATAGATCAAAGATCGTTGCATGTTTTCAAATAATTAAATATACAATCTTACAGTCTTTCAATTAGATTTATGTTCATTAACATGGAAGACCGTTCTGTGATCTGTCTGAGCCCGCGAGACCTACGATTGTGTGTGTGTGTTTTACGTTTATTTATCGTCGCTACCCGTTGCCCATATGAGCGGCGCCTTCTGAAGAGATTAGTCATATTAGATTTTTAGAGGATAGTGCAATGATACAGACAGAGACTCATTCCAGGGTATCCTCTGGTTCTGTTACGTGCACGGTGTAAAGCACCGACACGAGTGTGTTTTACGTTTATTTATCGTCGCTAACGGTTGCCCATATGAGCGACGCCTCCTGAAGAGATTAGTCATATTAGATTGTTGGAGGATAATGCAATGATACAGACATACACCCATTCCAGAGTATCCTCCGATTCTTTTACGTGCACGGTGTAAAGTGTAAAGCACCGACACGAGACCTCGGTTTAAAGTCCCATCTGAAAGACTGTTAATTTTATTATGGTCAGACGAGCGTCGAACTTGCGATCCCTGGATTACCAGTTTGCCTACACTTACCTACGATTGGTTTACTTGCGGCGACTTAGATGGCAGAGTATCCAAGCCAGAACAACTACAAATGGAGATAATTAAAACGACATTACATCGCAAAATGGAAAATAAATATGATGCATTTTACGTATATCATGTCTACTACAAAGTCTTTCAAAATAATCGGAACAATAAATTTCAATCAATAAACAATGTTGTTGTGGTTTGCAAACTCTCCAAAGTGAAAGTAGGAATTCATATAGCGATCAGCCATGCTCCTGAAATAGAGCTTGTCTATACTATTCATGCTTTGGGAATATTTTGCATTTCCATTTCATGTTAAATTTCATAGTACACTGTATGTAATCTCTAAATAACGTTTTCATTGATAAAATTATCAAATTATTCCTCGCATAGCCGTATTCGTCGTTCAATTGTCTTTAATTTGTATAAATTCTGATAAAATATGTATTTTGGAAATTGCTTCCATTTTTGCCTTAAAGCGACACTACATCGGTGAAAACGCAAATGTCTGCAGAATGTATATATGTGGTATATTATATGGTATAATTTATTTTCCAATATTTGCCTCAAACACTGAGTATTTCATCAAATAATCAAGCGGCGTATACGCGGTTTGTTGACATAACAAAATAATGTAAATAGGGTCGATATTCATGCGTAATACAATGTGTGTATCCTGAATAACACGATTTATCGTACAGATTTACCAGTATATCTCACAGTTGTGCCTATGCATATTTCTTTGTAGACTAATCAATCGTAGTTAAAGTATCTCTAAACAAAAGTATCGCGCACTTGGTATTAACTCCAATGACAAACACATGTCATTTCAGGAGCATGGATAACCGTTATATGAAATCCTACTTTCACTTTTGAAAGTTTGTAGACAACAAATAAACATGATTCAATGTTAGTGTTCGAATGTATTTGGTTTGCTTTTTGCGATGTAATGTCGCTTTAAATGTGATACACTTAGCCTCTATATAAAGTAAGTAAGTATATAGATTATGTAGAAATATTGTGTTCCCCCATATTTGATGATTGATTGAACATGGGTTAGGAAGCACACAATTAGTCCTCGTATAGTGGTAAGCTATATTTCTTCCTCTTTACAGTGACACCAAATATTGTATATTTGAACAATATTAAGTTGCTTCCAATTGCGTTTGAAAATGACAAATATTTTAACGGTGTCACGACCCTCTATTTCTTCTTATGTCTATTTTCTGATATCAATGCTCTAATCAGGGTCTACCCTATCGTAGACTCGCTGGAGTTGTCTAGGGGGTTTCTCTACGGTCCTTCAAATACTATAACTCAACACAGTCTTTCATTTTCCTTTGTATAATATCATCCACAACAATCTCGCTTTATTTCAAATCTATAACATGTATCATTTATTCATGATTTCTCGTATCATTTATTCATGACTTCTCGTATCATTTATTCATGACTTCTCGTATCATTTATTCATGACTTCTCGTATCATTTATTCATGACTTCTCGTATCATTTATTCATGACTTCTCGTATCATTTAGCCTTCAGTGTATTCCGTCTAATACTATCTCTTATCTTATATTTCGTCTCACAATTTCAATGTGTTTTCAAAAGATATATTAGTCGAAACAATCGTTTCTTAAAAGGCCTAATTATCTTCCGTTCACGTATTTAATACGACTTTAATATTTAAGAGTTAATACTTCTTTAAATATTAATTTTTCTAACTATCTATGTTATATTTATATATTTCGGGTTTTACGCCTGCATCAGCACCATTTTGGGCTATATCGCCGGCGGGCAGTTTACTTAACAACACCTTTCCTGGGCAGGCTCCAGCGGTTAACCAGTACTTGGGTGCACCAACCTCCGTAAGAAACTGCCAACTTTTTCATATAAATGAGACACGGCCTGAGCGGGGCTCGAACCCGTGACCATCAGTGATGATAGGTTACAGTAGTATACAAGTCAGCGACCTTAACCACTCGACCACGGAGGCGGACCTTCTAACTATCATAGAAACAGTTTATATTCTAATAGTGAGTAACATCATTTCCTTAACGCCTCCATGGCTGGATAAGAATGCACTAATTTCTTAATAAATTTCATTTCTTAAATAGTAGACTTAGCATCTATAACAGACATTAACGCGCTAAACATCTGTGATGTTATACAATATTATTACGTGTTTATACGTCATCAAGAGCGGCGGCGGCGATTATCTTACATAACTGACCAGCTGCAATCGGCTGTCAACATTATTTTGTTCCCGCGCAAACAGAGAACTGATAATTTAGGCGCTAAAAATTATACATAATAATCATAATATTACATGGTTAACAATGGGTCATATATATAAATAGATAAATGTGTTTATATAATACATTTCTATTTATATATGACAATAATCTGAAAGACTGTTCATTTTATTAGGGTCAGACGGGGGATCGAACCTGCGATCGCTGGATTACCAGTCCAGCGTGCTACCACTGGAATACAGATCCGCATGGATTGATCAGGAGCTGTATCAAAGGCTTTCGTGTCATTTTACAAATAGGATCATTTTACTCGTACAGATAATGCTGATGTATATCTTTATCCATTCATGTCATTGTTGTAATGTTTTCTAAGAAGCAGCTGCTAATCAGTTGGTATACGATCTCAATGGAGTGATACTGTAGAACACTATTTATCCGCGCGGTTTTATATTTCGCTAATTTTCTCGATCTAAGTTGATCGCGAATTCATGATTCTCGCGAATAATACCGTGTCCGAATGTAGAGTGATATCCGTAAATATGTACATTTTTTGAAAGTCAATATAATTATAAGCGACATATATAAACATTCACCTTCATTTTTCGCGATACAGCACGGATGCGCGAATTCACAATTCCGCGAATTTTCAAAATTGTGAAAGTCGTGAAATAAAGTGTTCCCAAAATCATAGTCATTTTACAGTAGTTTAAAACATCTTAGGTTGCGCATTAACGCTCTGCTCTCTACAGACGGATCTGTAGTCCAGTGGTTAACACGTTGGACTGGTATTCCAGGGATCGCAGGTTCGATCCCTCGTCTGACCCTAATAAAATTAACAGTCTTTCAGGTGGGACTCTAAACCGAGGTCTCGTGTCGGTGCTTTACACCGTGCACGTAAAAGAACCAGAGGAGACTCTGAAATGGGTATCTGTCTGTATCACTGCACTATACTCCAAAAATCTAAATTGACTAATCTCTGTAGGAGGCGTCGCTCATATGGGCAACCGGTAGCGACGATAAATAAACGTAAAACACACCAGATTAACACTCTTACTGTCGTATATCGCTTTGATAATTGTGGGGACATGTTTGCTGATACAAACAAAGGAGATCAGTTATACGTGAAAAATGCATTTTATTTGCTGTTTTTGATGTAATGTCGCTTTAATGTCGCTGTATTGGGTCTAGAAATGTCGAGGTTCGTTTCATGTCCTGGACTGTAGGGCTAAATAACTGAACCAACTAAAGCTGACTGTTTATATTGTTTACTGTACTTTACGGACACAAACTGTCACTGACACGAACTGTCACGGACACGAACTGTCACGGACCCGAACTGTCACGGACCCGAACCCTGAAACACAATCAGGATTTGTCTAAACACCAATGTTACCGTTGAACATAACATTATATATATGTTCCATTAATGTCAAACCCCTTGCGGGGACGTATACATGTTTTCCTGGGCAGATTAGCCGACCTAAGTGGTTAACCAGTACTAAGAAATGTGTGTGAGGTGCCTTGCTTACATACACTACACTACATACGTGGCCTGACCGAGTATCGAACACGGGATCGATCGATTCCAAATCAGACGCTCTACCACGGATGTCACACGGTATCACAACAATAAAATCCGGAGTTCGAACCTCAGACCTGAGTAGACATGGATAAACGCTGTTATCGATCAGATATATACAACGAATAACCGTTACAATAAGTACCCACCATACTAAATTATAACATAATTATATAATGACCATTACCATATTGTGGAGATGAGTCTATCCACTGGCCACACACACTACACCCTCTCAATGTGATGTTATTCTGCCGTTACGAGTACATCCTGATCGTTTATTTACAACTCTCAATACATTTTATCCGCCATGTCAGACTATATTGTTTTCACTCAAAAATCTCGTGAAAACAAGGGACACAACTCTAGTGTCATTATAATAGAATTTACCCCAATTTACACAGTGTTAAAATAAACACGCTACATTTATTTGATTTGTATGTTTGTTTGGCCTTGTTCGTGCCTCCACACCGTGCACGTCTGGAACAAGGCACAGCTCACAGCAGGAAATTGGATCACCGTTCCGAAGTGACCAATCCACGCCGTTGACGCATACAGACGAGGACCCACATCGACTCTTTTGAGTGTCTACACTTACCTAGATCAGCGACAGCTAGTACTGGGGCGCTGAAGAGGCGACGAGTGACTGGGTAGGAGAAGACGGCAGTCGTTTCGCGTGGATGGCGCACTCGTACCCTCGAACTCTTTTATCTGTCTCCAATGACGGGCGAGCGGTTGGAGACGGAGGGATGCGACCTCGACCCCGGATGCGTCAACGGGGTGGACAACGACGGAACAACCGAACCATTTTGCTGCTGTGAGCCGACTAATCGTGGAGGATGTGGCCCTAAAAAGAACCGAGAAAATAACCACCTTGGACATGATGGCGGAGAGACTACCGTACTAGAACATAATCATCTTGGAATTAAGCAACATAGATACAACCAACAAGGAATAATCATCGAGAAAACTAATCATCATGGACCGAAATCTTCACGGGACTCTACAACTACAAACTTCAATCTACACCACTCTACAAGACACCGACGACTCAACACTTCATCGAATAATCGACGGTGCGAAAGCACGTTTGCTCGCCCATATGGTTTACCGGCGGCGAGGGTAATGAAACTGAATCATCATCATTTGTTTGGCATTTACACATTCAACACCACGTTGAGCTATATCGCCGACGGGAAGTTTACCTGGCATAAAAATTAGGACAGGCTCCAGCGGTTCACCCGTATTAAGTGGCACAACCTCCGTAAGAAACTGCCTTTTTTCCATATAAATAGACACGGTATGAGTGGGACTCGAACCCGTCACCATCAATGATGATCGACCATAGAGGTCGTCCCTCTAAGCCTATTACTACTAGGGAACGGGCTACTTTGGAGATTTTCTTGTGCACAGAACCTCAGATATATAGATGTGGGCGACGTGCCTGTTCGTTGCATACAAACGAGAACAATACTGAGTAGACGTTTATAGTTCATGTGTTTAAAGGGCCAGCCAATTCTGACTTATGAGACACCTCTTTTTATGAACATCAGTACTTCCCGAATCCTATGCTTGTATGCCAGGCGCCAGGCTGGTAGGCAATCGGTAACCATTATGTCACAGAATGACACGAGGGCCAGCTTATCTCAGGGTCACGGATACCAGGTTCAAGTGTATGCATAAAGACTAAGTAGATTTACAATTTTTAATATACATCAAACAACACTTGCAACAAAGACAATGTATGGTAGGAGACGTATGTGTGTCCGTAGTTTGGCTCTTCACAGATGATGGCTTCACTTCCGGTATAGAGCCCGGTCTTCGGCTGGTAATGCCGTTAATTTATGTAACAGTTTCGAGATCTAACTATCTGCCGTTCCACAATCGGCTTTAACTTTAGGCTATAATACACCTATTTAAACATTGGCTAGTATGGCCATCACAGTGCTATAATGCACACTTTAAAAGCTTGGCAAGTATTGCCTTCACAGTGCTATAATGCACACTTCAACGATTTACAATACACAATATCATTAACTCCCTGCGTCCTAAGGACCCTGTCCACTGACGGCGGACTCGATGCTGTACAGCTACCGCTAACCGCTGACACTCTCCAGTATATGGACGACACCAGCTCACGCCGGCAAACTATCCCAGTCGGCTCGTGCCCCAGCTTGTTATGTTGATCGTTCCGAACAGGATCTACGCCCCTGAGCTACACCTCTCACGGCTCCTGGTTCAGGCATGAAGCGACCAAATCTGTCGCATGTACAATTCACAACAGTCAATTGTGATGTTCCGAGAGCAATCTCAGTGCAATGTGCGGGGTCGAATTTATAGCGCCTTCACCTGAGTACACGCACGATATTTCCATGAATTTTATCAGCCGATATGAAACATACCATATTGACTGCTCGTTCTTATCAGGCCCTGGAGGTTAATTTCACTGATAAAGGGAACAGTGATTTGAAAAGAATAAACCCAAATCTGCTAATACTAGTCGGATTTATATCAAATAAACGGGAATTTCCCTTATAAGTGATATAGAATAATACACCACTGTCCTTTATCTGGTATAGATACATTCGTCCCAATTTATGATAAAATCACTGAATAAATGTTTCAATGGTACGACAAAATGCTCTGAAATCCATTGATAAATAGGCCCCAACTACACATTAGTTAAAATGGTCACTTTCATTTTGTTACACATTATTTAACTAGCTGGCCGCTCACCAACCGGCCATATCAGAACGAACCCCTGACGAGATTTATAATTCATTTATTTTCAACTCTTCATTTTTTTAAAATATAAAAATAACGCACATAGTATAATAATATAAAGGTTAAACGGTATCTTTAACTCTTTGCACGCTAGCGGCACTTTTACATTCGTATAGTGGAGCTAACGCACTTGGTTGAATAGCAAGCAACATAGATCAACGCAACGCCGCGTCTGATCAGGATCTATGTTGTTTGCAGATGTGATTTTATTTACTCAGCAGGCAAAGGGTTAAATACGGATGTTAGAGGCGTGGCTTTGCTGCCAATGATATGTATGTCCTAGGTAGATGAGTGTTGGTGTATAGTTCACATACCGGTAAATATGTTTACAAGAACATCAGTATGCTAACATAACAAGTTTAGGCCATTACTGGGTATATGGCTTTGATAGTGACTGAGTGTTATTTTTAAATGTTCTTGGAAATGGCCTAACAAAAGTGTATGTATAGTGGCAAGCCTATAGTGTATACTACTGTTCTTAGAAATGAAAAAGGGTTTTTGGTTTTGAAACCGAAACCATTTGTCCAGACCCCAAGCGTTTGTGATTTTGATTTTAGCTTAGTGCGTTCTTTCAATCGCCATTTCATCGTAGCACCGTTTCTCTATAACAAATCATACTAGATTACTGATTAGCGGCTGCTCCCCAGTTTTACCATGTATATTATGCTTTGACTGCATGCAATGATGTCGGTATCTGTGATAAAAGTATCTTGTAATTCTACTTATTGAATGGCTCTGTACGGTGTTAATTTTATATGTTTTTATGTTTACTGTAACGTACATAGATGAGACTAAGCTAAAGATGAACACTAAACTACTGTAGAAACAAATGTGCATACAACATTTCGCAGCATGTCCTATTTAAATTGCTTCAATAAAACACGTGACACTCGCGTGTAAAAGTAAAAGTAAAGTGTTTGTTTATTAAAGTGTCACCCCTATTTAAAGGGCCAGCCATTTCTGACTTATGAGACACCTCTTTTTTCGAACATCAGTACTTCCCGAATCCTATGCTTGTATGCCAGACGCCAGGCTGGTAGGCAATCGGTAACCATTATTTAACTAGCTGGCGGCTCACCAACCGGCCATATCAGAACGAACCCCTGACGAGATTTGAACCTTCGACCTCCTGCTCCGTAGGCAGACGTGTAAGTTGGACCGGAATGGGCTCAAACATTCCAAATTGTTTGGTGACATTTCGCATCCTAACTTTCTTGGTGACATTCCAACTTGTTATTCTTGTATTCTAACTGTCTGCTTTAGTTGAACCATTAAACTAGACAGCGAGTTTTGTTATTTGAAATGACAATTTTCTTTTGACTTCCGTGTTCCTATAGAAGGTGATTTAAAGTGTTATACAGGTTAAAATTTCTCTTCATGAGGGTCGATGGAGTAACTATCACCCGCATGGTCTTGAACATTTGTATGGATAGGGCTGTGGCCATGTGCTTTGACAGCGGTTTCCCAGACCACGCATAACTAGGGACATACTAGGGACACGTGAAAAACGGAAACAGCGTATGAACATATAAAATAATGAATCATATAATATTTATAAACCGTGAATCATTATGGAAATTAACAATACAAACAATGAAACAATAATAATTAACTTTATAAAACAATGAATCATATAATATTTATAAACCGTGAATCATTATGGAAATTAACAATACAAACAATGAAACAATAATAATTAACTTTATAAAATAATGAATCAAATATTATGAAATTAACATTATAAAATAATGAATAAAATATATGAAAATAACATTACAATTTAGTTTATACAAATTTATGTTAGTTCGATTGCGAAACAAGTTCTTACATGTTATATTAATCACTCCCGAGACCTCATTCCTGATGGAATCCTTTGTCACCAGGGATAGAGAAGAGGCAACGTGGAATTTAAATGTGTTGCTTAAGGCCACAATCGTAACGGCTCCAGCGAGGCCCGAGAAGAGGAGAGAGAAGGGGCAATGTGGTATTTAAATATACGAATCTAATATAAAACAAGATTCAAATTTCACAGTCTATATTTTTTTAAACTTTATTTAATTTACAACGATTGCGAAGCAAGTTTTAACAACTTATATTAATCACTTTCGTTGGCGCGGATGAAAGCGTAAATGAGGTCATTCGTGTGGGAGGAAACCGGAGTACCCGGAGAAAACCCACCTGTCCGATCTGGCGACAACCGTCCATCTCACATACTTCCCGGTCCGAGGATCTAACCCGGGTTGCATTGGTGAGAAGCGAGCGCACTAACCACTGCGTTTATCGGACAGTATATATCAAAATATATGAGAAGAATTGGATAAGAGTCTTTCATTTTATAATATTATTTTAGTAAATTGATATGAGTAATATATTCATTGTACAAACTGCATAATATACGCGTAGCGCCCAACACAGTACCAATATTTTACATATTGGATCCGTTTGAGGCTTATATCTTACTTAAAACACACACTTATATAACAAAATCCAACTAATTAAAATTGTTAATTTCGTACATGTACGCGTAGGATTTAATATAATAGGCTGACCTTTTGACAGCAGTCCAATATTAATAATACTGGACTGACTGCAAGTACAACGGTATGACGTCATGGCAGTCTTTTAAAGGGTAATACAATATATGTCAACACTAACTGATTGTTAACATCAGAAACTACACATGATCAAATGTGTCAACACCGCAAATAGAACCTACAACTAATAAACTAACTGTCCTCGCTGCCTCCCCTCGCCTTCCTTTTTTTTTTTTTTTTTTTTTTTTTTTTTTTTTTTTTTTTTGTTTTTTTTTTTTTTTTTTTTTTTTTTTTTTTTTGTTTTTTCTCCCTCTCTCTTCGCTCCCCTTTCCTCTCCCTTCTCTTCCTCTCCTCTCCCCTTCCTCTCCTCTCCTCGGCGTCTCTCCTCGCATCTCCTCGCCTCGCTCTTCTCCTCTCCCCTTCCTCTCTTCTACTCTCCCTTCTGTTCCTCCCATCCCCTCCCCTCGCCTCTCCTCTCCTCTCCGCTCTCTCTCTCTCTCTCTGATCATAATCCACTGTCCAGTTTCCCAATATGTGCACCCCGAGACCAAGGCTAGAGAAAGGATATGTGTCTTATAATTAAAGCAAACTAGTTCTTTATTTCTAACACGGAGAAGGTCAAAAAACGCAACAAAACACAAAACCAAACATACAAAATTGAAGTTGTTGCAAAGTTGTATAACATGGCCGATCAATAAACACTTCAATAAACACTTCGTACCCATATTCATTGCTAAAAGTTAAGTATTATAAATTTAATTTTACATGTGGTCATATTTGTAAATCAGAACACACCCGTTTATTTAATTCAGAGCGGCATTGTAGATTAATATTACATGGCATATACATAGATTCATTAATTAAATTCCATTCAGATGTCCCATCACATGAGAACACACATAATAATTATAACATCAATAGAATGCATGCTAGCACAAACATATAGAAAACATACGCATTTATTGTGCGTAATTGCTATTTCCTCCCAATTATAGCTAAAATAATTCTCCATTTTGATCTTAATCGTAATGGTAAATGCCATCTCAAGACCAAATTTAGAGTTACATGTGCACTCCATATGCACATTCTGAATACTATGCAACGCTATAACGCTGTTCCACCATCAGTCTATCTTGTTCGAAAACGAAGATAACAAGATTCGGCCAGTGGATAACAAGTATACACATACAGCATTATTATATGTATTACATACATCGGCTATATAACAAATTATTAAATATATTATTCAATAGTATATAGCATCACAAGTATACCTGTAACAGCATTATCATATATATTTTCCTACCGCAAAATCTGTTTAGAAAACAACAGTAAAATCAAAGGAATACAACTAAACCGACCAAGATTCATTTCGGGATAAATCGGACTGTATCTGTCAAGGGAGGTAATAGAAAAATCAGCAATGTTTCTTATCCAATAAAACATGTTTAAATGCAGCGAATGGGGACCAGGCAACTTGTTCAGCACCAGTGAGTACGCATACGTATACCAGCAACATTTAACCATTTAAAACGTTGCATGGCAACATAATACAACACGTTCCCAAAAACAATATTGCTACCATAGTAACGTGTAACAGATGTAGAAATAAATGCACTGACTATGTTGTCCACAGAGACCGTATTGTAGCCAAACTGACAAGCACCAAACATATATATCTAAAATGCCTATATATGGACACATGAGACTTTCGTGACAAAATCAACAAAGCGGTGATAACAACTAATATATAACCACAAAACAACTGACGAAAGCTTGAAACCAAACTTTAGTACATAAAATACAAATTGGGACTGCAACAATTCGCAGACAATGTAGATTAGTTCATACAAATGTAACGTAGCTCGATGGCGAAACAAGTTTATACAACATTATATTAATCGCTCTCGAGACCTCATTGCTGGTGGAATCCATCGCCACTAGGGAGAGAATAGTCGGCGTGGAATGTAAATGACTTGCCTAAGGGTACAATCACTACACAATTTAATTAGCACGTACTACACGTGCATAAATCTAAACTTGTTATTTATACTGTAATGAAATATCAGCATAGACATAATGATTTAAGGGTCTCGTACATGTATAAATACACTCCAGACATCGTGGCTCTGGTGGGGTTCGAACTCACAACCTGCCCATTAAGATGCAGCCACCATATCCATTAAACGACCGAATCATGAATATTTCTCTCTAAAGATTAACAAAGTATTACTGAATTGTTTATTTGTTAGTATTTAAGGTTTAAAGTCGCACAAAGGCTTGGGTCATAGCGAGTACTTGTTTCGCAATCGAGCTAAAATAAATGTGTATACACCTAACTGTCTCTCCAGCTATTATTGGCGGAGGAAGACCAATGGAGTCACTCAGAGCAGTATTGCAGGCACGGACGGACGGACGGGCATCCCCCGAATTACAACCAGCGATCTACAGCTGACCAGCGGAATAGCTGATCACATTAAAGAAGTAGACACCCAATGGGCTCAATGGAATTACAACCACCGATCTACTGCTGACCAGCGGAATAGCTGATCACATTAAAGAAGTAGACACCCAATGGGCTCAATGGAATTCGAACCTACAGAGCGGTGAGGGGCAAGTGATTTGAAGCCAACGGAGGCCCCTACTGAATAGTATTATGTTGTGTTACAAAAAATGCAATTCCTATAAAACATAGACGAGTATTATATAACATATATCGTAGAGCATCCTAGGAAAACGTGACTTCTTGGATAATATAAATGGCATATAAACAGTTACAGTGATTGAGACAGTTTGCAAAGCATAAAATGGCACCTTTTAATTCATTTTTTAAATGAGCGATACGGGTAGTTATATAGTTTAGGCATTGTAAATAATGCCATACAGACGGATCTGTAGTCCAGTGGTAACACGCTGGACTGGTAATCCAGGGATCGCAGGTTCGACCCCCTGTCTGATCCTAAAACAATTAACAGTCTTTCAGATGGGACATTAAACCGAGGTCTCGTGTCGGTGCTGTACACCGTGCACGTAAAAGAACCAGAGGAGGCTCTGGAATGGGTCTCTGTCTGTATCATTGCACTATCCTCCAAAAATCAAAAATGACTAATCACTTCAGGAGGCGTCGTTCATATGGGTAACCGGTAGCGACGATAAATAAACGTAAAACACACAATGCCATACAGACACAGACAATTAACACAGATATATAAATTTATAAATTTACACAAATATCCTTAAAATATTATATGTATCATATATAAGATATCCATGTTCATCCAACATTGTTTATTTAGTTCGAAGTGACGGGGAGGGCTGTAAATAATGTTGTTATAACTTGTAGCCCAACCCATTTGCTTTTTTTCCCCCTTGACAAAACAAATGTATCGTATACTGCAATCATATAATTACATATTAATCTCTGATGTGTTCTTAGTATTGTATGTATATATAGAGAATATTAGGACTAAAACATTTTTTTCTCCGAATCGCCTAATAAATTAAAATGTATAAGACAGTAACCTAATATTCTATTTATCCTACATTCTGAGTGTGCACCCGACACAAAAACAAAAAACTAGCCATGACAGCTTACAAACTCTATCTTTCTATTTATAGATAAATGATAAATGACATTTCTCTGACTACAGTAGTTTCCAGAGGGGTCTCATCGAGTGCTGTTAATTCATCCCAAACAACCTGAAAGTGTTGCCTGTAGCCTGTACACGACTTTCTTCTTGGGACATTTTCCAAACTCAGCAGACAACACAATGTGACGACAGACGCTTTATTTATTTACAAACCGTAATCTGGGTCATAAAAGTAGTCCGTCACGAAAGCTTTATTAGGCACTGACTTATAAAGCAAACTTTATTAGGCAGGCCGTTTTTGTACGTTATTTCGCATGAAGGTAGGATAAATGTAATGTATTGTATGAAAAAATGCAATAAAATATTATTAAATATATAAGATGTAAATATCACAGTCGGGAATTAGTTACATGTAACATGAACGTGGTGAAAATAATAACAAAACAGGATGAAGACATCGTCACTAAATTTGAACCGCTCCCTACAATAAATTCTGCGTTAACGAGAGATTCTTCTGTTTCCCGTTGTGTCACGTGTTCTGTATAGTGTGTCACGATATCTACGACATTTTGTGATTGGCTGGTTTCTCTTTGGGCGGAAGTAATACGCGTGGTAACTATTGACGACTCGGTTGTTTTTTCTTTCGTTGCTGTAAGATAAAATCACTTAACGATGTAACACTCACACTAACGTTACCAACAGACGGATATGTAGTCCAGTGGTAACACGCTGGACTCGTAATCCAGGGATCGCAGGTTCGATCCCCCGTCTGACCCTAATAAAAATTAACAATCTTTCAGATCGGACTTTAAACCGAGGTCTCGTGTCGGTGCTGTACACCGTGCACGTAAAAGAACCAAAGGATACTCTGGAATGGCTAATCTCTTCAGGAGGCGTCGCTCATATGGGCAACCGGTAGCGGCGATAAATAAACGTAAAACACTCATACTAGTTATGGAAGCGGTTAGAATGGCAGTTATAGACTGGCTGTGGCATTTAGTGAACAATGTGCAAACAACATAGATCCAGATCAGCCATGTCACGTTTAGCTCCACTATCCGAATAGCAAACAGCATAGAGCCTTATCAGACGGTGTTGGTGTCGTCTGATCTGGTTTCCATCCGTTCTAATCACAGAAAGAATTGCAAAATGGACTTTAGTCGTGATTGACAGGTTACGGGTTAATACAGTACCATGCGTGATTCAGAATACACATAGAACCAAACATTGTAGATGAAGGATGCACTTCTTTAGGGAGAGTTCTAGACTTAGGAGGGTTGTGTTAGCATAATAATAGAGAGTACATGTTACAACAACAACAACAACTGAAAGCACAATGACGTAACAGCGATAAACCCTTTCAACACTACATACCTCTAAATAGTCCTTACACAAAGTGTAGATCCAGATGACTTCAAATCACTTGGTTCGAATCCCACTAGATCCAGATGACTTCAAATCACTTGGTTCGAATCCCACTAAATCCAGATGACGTCAAATCACTTAGTTCGAATCCCATTAGATCCAGATGACGTCAAATCACTTGGTTCGAATCCCATTAGATCCAGATGACGTCAAATCACTTGGTTCGAATCCCACTAGATCCAGATGACTTCAAATCACTTGGTTCGAATCCCACTAGATCCAGATGACGTCAAATCACTTGGTTCGAATCCCACTAGATCCAGATGACTTCAAATCACTTGGTTCGAATCCCATTAGATCCAGATGACGTCAAATCACTTGGTTCGAATCCCACTAGATCCAGATGACTTCAAATCACTTGGTTCGAATCCCACTAGATCCAGATGACGTCAAATCACTTGGTTCGAATCCCACTAGATCCAGATGACGTCAAATCACTTGGTTCGAATCCCACTAGATCCAGATGCCTTCAAATCACTTGGTTCGAATCACACTAGATCCAGATGACTTCAAATCACTTGGTTCGAATCCCACTAGATCCAGATGACTTCAAATCACTTGGTTCGAATCCCACTAGATCCAGATGACTTCAAATCACTTTGTTCGAATCCCACTAGATCCAGATGACTTCAAATCACTTGGTTCGAATCCCACTAGATCCAGATGACTTCAAATCACTTGGTTCGAATCCCACTAGATCCAGATGACTACAAATCACTTGGTTCGAATCCCACTAGATCCAGATGACTTCAAATCACTTGGTTCGAATCCCACTGCGGGTGTCGATTTATCTCATATAAATAAATCCAATTCCACACAGCATCGGCTAGTGATTTGAAGTACACGACCCTAACAGCTCGGCCACTAAAGCATTTTAATTCATGTGTATGTTTCTTAAAGGACAAATTACCGATATTAACCCTTTCAACACCACATACCTCTAAATAGACTTACAAAAAGTGTAGATCCAGACGAGATGAGCCGTCTCATCAGGATCTGCACTTTTTACCAGTAATATTACTATTTTTAGACAAAATTACCCATTTTGATAATGAACTGGTCCAAGTGTAATTTTCTTATTAAGTTATTGGTCTAAAAATATCATGCACCAGTCCATGTCAGTTACTTGGGGTTGAATGGGTTAAACCATCAAAATACCTATATATTGTCCTCTCTATATCAGAATGTTCGGGTACAGACGGATCTGTAGTCCAGTGGTAACACGCTGGCCTGGTAATCCAGGATCGCAGGTTCGATCCCCCGTCTGACCATAATAAAATTAACAGTCTTTCAGATGGGACATTAATCCGAGGTCTCGTATCAGTGCTTTACACCGTGCGCGTAAAAGAACAAGATGAGACTCTGGAATGGGTCTCTGTCTGTATCATTGCACTATCCGCCTAACATCTAAATTGACTAATCTCTTCAGGAGGCGTCGCTCATATGGGCAACCGGTAGCGACGATAAATAAACGTAAAACACACAGAATTTTCAGCTTGAAAATCTTTTCAAGGGAAACATAAATCGTCCAGCTTGTTATGAATATATATTACTAATTCCCTGCTAGGAACAATCGACACATAAACATCAAAATACCATAAGTAAATAAATATAACACCTACTTGTTTCAATAGATGGCCTTATTACTTCGTTTGATGCGCCCGTTTCATACACTATGATCGCCTGACTGCTTACATACACATGGCGGGCCTCTACACTTCTCTTCCTTCTTCCCGAAGCTATAATATACGAATATATGTATAGGATATAAGCCGATAACGATCCAATATGTAAATTATTGGACTGTATGAGGCGCGTAGCGCCGAAGACAGTGCCAATATTTTACCTATTGGATCCATTTGAGGCTTATATCTTACTTAAAACACACACTTATTATAGCAAACAGTTACTGATTGAAATTGTAAATTTCCTACATTTACGCTCAGGATTTAATAAAATACACTTGCCTTTTGACAGCAGTCCAATATTAATAATAATGGATTGCAAGTACAAAGGTATGACGTCACGATAGTGTTTTAATTTTAAATATATATATGACTGTCCGATTAGCGCAGTGGTTAGCGCGCTCGCTTCTCGCCAATGCAACCCGGGTTCGATCCTTATGATCCATATACGTATGTGAGATGGTACGATGGTCGCCAGATCGGACAGGTGGGTTTTCTCCGGGTACTCCGGTTTCCTGCTACATGAATGACCACATATACGCTTTCATCCGCGACAACGAGAGTGATTAATATATGTTGTTAAATCTTGCTTCGCAATCGTTGTAAAATAAATAAAGTTTAAATCAATGACCACATAATTATACGTTTTCATCCGAGCCAACGAGAGTGATTAATATAAGTTGTTAAAACTTGCTTAGCAATCGTTGTAAAATAAATAACATTTAAACTAAGAGTGTTAAAGATAAACGTTAGCTTTTCCTCATGGATGCATATACTTTGGAATATATGGAATCCACCGTGCCGTCTCACATACTATAACATTCTTCTATAGTACATTAGTCACTATGTACACAGGGACCTCCATGGTTATGTTCGATGACATCAGTTACCATCGATGACTTCAGTTACCATCGATGACATCAGTTACCATCGATTACTTCAGTTACCATCGATGACATCAGTTACTATCGAATCGATGACTTCAGTTACCATCGATGACTTCAGTTACCATCGATGACATCAGTTACCATCGATGACTTCAGTTACCATCGATGACATCAGTTACCATCGAATCGATGACTTCAGTTACCATCGAATCGATGACATCAGTTACCATCGATG
Source organism: Archivesica marissinica (assembly GCA_014843695.1). Classification (NCBI taxonomy): domain Eukaryota; kingdom Metazoa; phylum Mollusca; class Bivalvia; order Venerida; family Vesicomyidae; genus Archivesica; species Archivesica marissinica. The sequence goes on from CM026400.1 coordinate 44,702,727, forward strand.
ACATCAGTTACCATCGATGACATCAGTTACCATCGATGACTTCAGTTACCATCGATGACTTCAGTTACCATCGATGACTTCAGTTACCATCGATGACTTCAGTTACCATCGATGACATCAGTTACCATCGATGACTTCAGTTACCATCGATGACTTCAGTTACCATCGATGACATCAGTTACCATCGATGACTTCAGTTACCATCGATGACTTCAGTTACCATCGATGACTTCAGTTACCATCGATGACATCAGTTACCATCGAATCGATTACTTCAGTTACCATCGATGACTTCAGTTACCATCGATGACATCAGTTACCATCGATGACTTCAGTTACCATCGATGACATCAGTTACCATCGATGACTTCAGTTACCATCGATGACTTCAGTTACCATCGATGACATAAGTTACCATCGAATCGATGACTTCAGTTACCATCGATGACATCAGTTACCATCGATGACATCAGTTACCATCGATGACATCAGTTACCATCGAATCGATGACTTCAGTTACCATCGATGACATCAGTTACCACCGATGACTTCAGTTACCATCGATGACTTCAGTTACCATCGATGACTTCAGTTACCATCGATGACATCAGTTACCATCGATGACTTCAGTTACCATCGATGACTTCAGTTACCATCGATGACTTCAGTTACCATCGATGACATCAGTTACCATCGAATCGATGACTTCAGTTACCATCGATGACTTCAGTTACCATCGATGACATCAGTTACCATCGATGACATCAGTTACCATCGATGACTTCAGTTACCATCGATGACTTCAGTTACCATCGATGACTTCAGTTACCATCGATGACTTCAGTTACCATCGATGACTTCAGTTACCATCGATGACTTCAGTTACCATCGATGACTTCAGTTACCATCGATGACATCAGTTACCATCGATGACTTCAGTTACCATCGATGACTTCAGTTACCATCGATGACATCAGTTACCATCGATGACTTCAGTTACCATCGATGACATCAGTTACCATCGATGACTTCAGTTACCATCGATGACTTCAGTTACCATCGAATCGATGACTTCAGTTACCATCGATGACTTCAGTTACCATCGAATCGATGACTTCAGTTACCATCGATGACTTCAGTTACCATCGATGACATCAGTTACCATCGATGACTTCAGTTACCATCGATGACTTCAGTTACCATCGATGACATCAGTTACCATCGATGACTTCAGTTACCATCGATGACTTCAGTTACCATCGATGACATCAGTTACCATCGATGACTTCAGTTACCATCGATGACATCAGTTACCATCGATGACTTCAGTTACCATCGATGACTTCAGTTACCATCGAATCGATGACTTCAGTTACCATCGATGACTTCAGTTACCATCGAATCGATGACTTCAGTTACCATCGATGACATCAGTTACCATCGATGACTTCAGTTACCATCGATGACTTCAGTTACCATCGATGACTTCAGTTACCATCGATGACATCAGTTACCATCGATGACTTCAGTTACCATCGATGACATCAGTTACCATCGAATCGATGACTTCAGTTACCATCGATGACTTCAGTTACCATCGATGACTTCAGTTACCATCGATGACTTCAGTTACCATCGATGACTTCAGTTACCATCGATGACTTCAGTTACCATCGAATCGATGACTTCAGTTACCATCGATGACTTCAGTTACCATCGATGACTTCAGTTACCATCGATGACTTCAGTTACCATCGATGACTTCAGTTACCATCGATGACATCAGTTACCATCGATGACATCAGTTACCATCGAATCGATGACTTCAGTTACCATCGATGACTTCAGTTACCATCGATGACTTCAGTTACCATCGAATCGATGACTTCAGTTACCATCGAATCGATGACTTCAGTTACCATCGATGACTTCAGTTACCATCGATGACATCAGTTACCATCGAATCGATTACTTCAGTTACCATCGATGACTGCAGTTACCATCGATGACTTCAGTTACCATCGATGACATCAGTTACCATCGCATCGATGACATCAGTTACCATCGATGACATCAGTTACCATCGATGACTTCAGTTACCATCGATGACTTCAGTTACCATCGATGACATCAGTTACCATCGAATCGATGACTTCAGTTACCATCGATGACTTCAGTTACCATCGATGACATCAGTTACCATCGATGACATCAGTTACCATCGATGACTTCAGTTACCATCGATGACTTCAGTTACCATCGATGACATCAGTTACCATCGATGACTTCAGTTACCATCGATGACATCAGTTACCATCGATGACTTCAGTTACCATCGATGACTTCAGTTACCATCGAATCGATGACTTCAGTTACCATCGATGACTTCAGTTACCATCGAATCGATGACTTCAGTTACCATCGATGACTTCAGTTACCATCGATGACTTCAGTTACCATCGATGACATCAGTTACCATCGATGACTTCAGTTACCATCGATGACTTCAGTTACCATCGATGACTTCAGTTACCATCGATGACTTCAGTTACCATCGATGACTTCAGTTACCATCGATGACATCAGTTACCATCGATGACATCAGTTACCATCGAATCGATGACTTCAGTTACCATCGATGACTTCAGTTACCATCGATGACTTCAGTTACCATCGATGACTTCAGTTACCATCGAATCGATGACTTCAGTTACCATCGATGACTTCAGTTACCATCGATGACTTCAGTTACCATCGAATCGATGACTTCAGTTACCATCGATGACTTCAGTTACCATCGATGACTTCAGTTACCATCGATGACATCAGTTACCATCGATGACATCAGTTACCATCGATGACTTCAGTTACCATCGATGACATCAGTTACCATCGATGACATCAGTTACCATCGAATCGATGACTTCAGTTACCATCGATGACTTCAGTTACCATCGATGACTTCAGTTACCATCGATGACTTCAGTTACCATCGATGACTTCAGTTACCATCGATGACTTCAGTTACCATCGAATCGATGACTTCAGTTACCATCGATGACATCAGTTACCATCGAATCGATGACTTCAGTTACCATCGATGACATCAGTTACCATCGATGACTTCAGTTCCCATCGATGACTTCAGTTACCATCGATGACTTCAGTTACCATCGATGACTTCAGTTACCATCGATGACTTCAGTTACCATCGATGACATCAGTTACCATCGATGACATCAGTTACCATCGAATCGATGACTTCAGTTACCATCGATGACTTCAGTTACCATTCATGACTTCAGTTACCATCGATGACTTCAGTTACCTTCGATGACTTCACTTCAAGTTGCCCCTCACCGCTATAGTTTCGAATCCCACGGATCCATGCGAGGAAGCTAATCAAGATGGCTTGTGGAAGGTCGGTGGTTCTACCAAGGTGCGTTCATAAAATACTGCGCGGATGGGGGGGGGGTTTCTAGTTGCACAAGGTGATATGGCGATCCTCCAGCTTGGTTGAGGAAGACCCCGGATGCCCCTCCGAGCAGTATGTTATGCACGGACAGGCACCCGGAAAGACCCACCGACCGTCCGCAAGCCAGCTGGATAGATTCATCACATGCACGAATTCGACACACCCAGCTTGATTCGAACCTAATGCGAAGATGGACATGTGAATTCAGGTCAACGACATTAACGAATCTACAACGGATGCCCCCCCACCACCCGACATATAATATGCTACACACCTGTACTGGTAGAGGGTGTAGTAGACGTGGTTGTTGGTGGAAAACAACTCCGGTCACACTGCTGGCTTGCGTCCTCTTTGTCGCATATATAAGCATCACAGTGTATATGAACCTCCGTAAACAGACGGAATTTGAACGTCTGGAAGCGATAACCAAACCAGGTTTCATTCAGCGGAAAGAACGCTACTGTGGCGTCATCTGAACACCTAGTGGTATATAAATATACGTTCCATTATTTCCATAGTAACACGCTGGACTGGTAATCCAGGGATCGCAGGTTCGACCCTAATAAAAAATATACGTTCCATTATTACCATAGTAACAACCTAGTCGCCCAAATGCATTTATGCGGTGGCGACTTTAAATAAACTTATATACACATACACCATAGTAACACGCTGGACTGGTAATCCAGGGATCGCAGGTTCGATCCACGGGCTGACCCTAATGAAATTAACAGTCTTTCAAATGGGACGTTAACCCGAGGTCTCGTGTCGGTGCTTTACACCGTGCACGTAAAAGAACCAGAGGAGACTCTGGAATGGGTCTCTCTCTGTATCATTACACTATATTCCAAAATCTAAAATTACTAATATCTTCAGGAGGCGTCGCTCATATGGGCAACCAGTAGCGACGATAAATAAACGTAAAACACACAAATTACCATAGTCACAGATGGATCTGTAGTGCAGTGGTTAACACGTTGGACTGGTGATCCGTGGTTCGATCCCCCGTCTGGCCATAATAAAATTAATTAGTGGAAGTCGTGATAGCGCAGTGGATGCGGGTTCACTTCAGTTGCGAAAGTTCTGGAGTTCGAGCCTCGCTGGAGCCGTTACGATTGTGTCCTTAGGCAAGGCATTTAATTTCCCCGTTTCCTCTTCTCTCTCCTTCGTGGCGATGGATTCCATCAGGAATGAGGTCTCGAGAGTGATTAATATAAGTTGTAAGAACTTGTTTCGCAATCGAGCTAAAATAAATTTGTGTAAACTAATAAAATTAAGTCTTTCAGATGGGACTTTAGAGATATAACTGACTGAATGTCCCAAGGCCGTTTACCGCTGTGCCACGTAGAACTTGCGACTATGCCTATATAGTCGAGATACGCTGTGATGGATCTGCAGTCCAGTGGTTAACACATTCGACTTGTAATCCAGGGATCGATCCCCCGTCTGACCCTAATAATATTAACAGTCTTTCAGATGGGACTTTAAACCGAGATAGGTGCTGTACACCGTGCACGTAAAGGAACCAGAGGAGACTCTGGAATGGTTCTCTGTCTGTATCATTGCACTATCCTCCAAAAATATGAAATATCTAATCTCTTCAGGACGCGTCGCTCATATGGACAATCGGTAGCGACGATAAATAAACGTAAAACACACAATTAAAAGTCCCGACGCAATAGGAACACTGCTTAAAACCTAATTATAACACAGCATTGCGTAATGACGTCATGATACAGTTGCACTGATAATCTGCGCCAAAATGAAAGTAGCAACGTTGTTTATTAAAACGAGCAGCGCTATGGTAATGCGATAAAAAGGATCTTACCCTCGTAATGTTGTCATACCATATTTTATGAAATGAGTTTTAGAATTTTGCTACGTTTCATAGAATATGGTATGAAAATTAACAGTTACAGTCATTTTGACGGACACTGAAACACTTGATTTTCACACTATAGTGCACACTCTCCACCTCGATGATGTCTTTAACAAACTTACTTATTAGTAAATAATGAATATTGGACTGGATCGTTTTTATCCGCAGATGGGGTGGCGTAGCAATTAAGAACTACGAGTCTAAGATTCTCGTCAACGTCCTGCAGCTCTATAGCTGTATTCAACCATCTACCTAGCGTGATCTCTAGAGGAAACTGCGTGATCGGATCGGTAAAAGTATTGTTCCTGGAATGGAAAAAAGTTTCGATGTTATCACTGGAGAAACTGGAATGGAATAAGTTTGGCCGTTATCACGGGGTGTCTAGTGAATACTGCGTGACCGCCGTGATAACAAACCATTGTTTCTGGAATGAAAAGAGTTTGGCCGTTATCACGGGATGTCTAGAGAATACTGCGTGACCGCCGTGATAACAAACTATTGTTTCTGGAATGGAATGAATTTGGCCGTTATCACGGGATGTCGAAAGAATACTGCGTGACCGCCGTGATAACATACTATTGTTTCTGGAATGGACAGAGTTTGGATATGTTATAACGGGATAGCTAGAGGAAACCGTGTGACAGGAGTGATACAACTATTGTTCCTGGAATGGAAAGTGTGGATGTTATAACGGGATCGCAAGTGGAAGCTTTGACCGTCGTGGTGAATCTTGTTCCTGGAATGGAAAGTGTGGATGGTATAACGGGGTCGCAAGAGGAAGCTTTGACCGTTGTGGTGAATCTTGTTCCTGGAATGGAAAGTGTGGATGGTATAACGGGGTCGCAAGAGGAAGCTTTGACCGTCGTGGTGAATCTTGTTCCTGGACTGGAAAGTGTGGATGTTATAACGGGGTCGCAAGAGGAAGCTTTGACCGTCGTGGTGAATCTTGTTTCTGGAATGGAAAGTGTGGATGGTATAACGGGGTTGCAAGAGGAAGCTTTGACCATCGTGGTGAATCTTGTCTCTGGAATGGAAAGTGTGGATGTTATTACGGGGTCGCAAGAGGAAGCTTTGACCGTCGTGGTGAATCTTGTTTCTGGAATGGAAAGTGTGGATGTTATAACTGGATCTCTAAAGGAAACTGTGACCGATGTGATAAAAACAGAAATAAAAAGAATTTGTGGTCACGTGGTATTTGACCACGTAATTGCAGTCACGTGGTATTTGACCACGTAATTGCAGTCACGTGGTATTTGACCACGTAATTGCAGTATTTGTGCTAGTATTGAACCAGTTTTGAAACAGTCCAGCAACCTGTCAATCAAAACTATCCTGAGCAGTCCTAGCGTACGCACATTGCAGCAATATAAACATGTTTGTAAAATAATGTTATCACAGATCTGTAGTCCAGTGGTTAGCACGCTGGACTGGTAATCCAGGGATCGCAGGTTCGATTCCCCGTCTGATCCTAATACAATTTCAGATGGGACATTAAACCGATGTCTCTTGTCGGTGCTGTACACCGTGCACGTAAAAGAACCAGAGGAGATTCTGGAATGGGTCTCTCTCTGTCTGTATCATTGCACTATCCTCCAAAAATCTAAAATGACTAATCTCTTCAGGAGTCGCTCATATGGGCAACCGGTAGCGACGATAAATAAACGTAAATACACACAAATGTTACCACATGGATTGACTAGCTTTATGTTAGATTCAATATAACCGTCACGAAGTTCCTTATATTGTATGGCATTGATCGTGTGATTAGAGGCGGCTAGTTTAATAATATTTTTTTCTGAACTCGTTTAATAGATTTTTTTCTGGACGAATGGGAATTTATGTGATAAGAATTACTGCTATATATTCGTAGTATAGGTATTAAAATTGTCCAATAATTGTGTTCAGGGAACTAGTTCCAAGCTTTCACTGTAGTGCGCATAGAAATACAGGCTTGAGCTGGAATCCAGAAATGGCCAGGTCAATCTATTTATGCAGTTGAATAGTTTGTTTAGATATGCTTCGCGGATGTTCCAGCAGGGCTGTGGTATATACTATTATGCTGGACATGGTTTTATGTTATTATCAACATGTTTGCATTTAATTACTAAATTATAAACTTTCATAATGTATATACATTCACTCAATACAATATCCGAGTGTGCATTATGCAAAGTGAATTTTCAATCGTCCTTTTATTACATATTTATATGTAATAGTTTTTCTTGTTCGGTTTATTTTTATATTCTCAGGAAGCAGATTAGCAACAACATCATAATATTATATTCATAACATAACAAATGTATATACAGTACATACATCTCAGGAAGCAGATTTACAACAACATGAGATATTCATAACATAACAAATATATATACAGTACATACATCTCAGGAAGCAGATTTACAACAACATGAGATATTCATAACATAACAAATATATATACAGTACATACATCTCAGGAAGCAGATTTACAACAACATGAGATATTCATAACATAACAAATATATATACAGTACATACATCTCAGGAAGCAGATTTACAACAACATGATATATTCATAACATAACAAATATATATACAGTACATACATCTCAGGAAGCAGATTTACAACAACATGAGATATTCATAACATAACAAATATATATACAGTACATACATCTCAGGAAGCAGATTTACAACAACATGAGATATTCATAACATAACAAATATATATACAGTACATACATCTCAGGAAGCAGATTTACAACAACATGAGATATTCATAACATAACAAATGTATATACAGTACATACATCTCAGGAATCAGATTTACAACAACATGATATATTCATAACATAACAAATATATATACAGTACATACATCGACGTGATACACGGCATTTAAATATATACAGAATCAACCGTTTCTGAAATAAAGACAAATTGTACATGTTAAAGGTCATTTTAACTAAGATTAAGAAGCATAAGTTGATCTACCCCAGATGTGATTGTAGTGTAAAGCACACAATTACTTTAATTGGCCTTAAGTTTAAATCCGAAGTTTCGGTTTGTTGTTTATGACATATTTTACAAAATGAAACCTCGTCACAAATTCTCAATATAATTCTCCGTGGCCTAGTGGTTAAGGCGTCCGCCTACGGAGCGGGAGGTCGATGGTTCGAACATCGTTAGGGGTTTGTTCTGATATGGCCGGTTGGTGAGCCGCCAGCTAGTTAAATAATGGTTACCGATTTCCAACAAGCCTGGCGCCTGGCATACACGCATAGGATTCGGGAAGTACTGGTGTTCATAAAAACAGTCAGAAATGGCTGGCCCTTTAAATAGGGGTGACACTATAATAAACAAACACTTTAATACCAAATTGAAAATATTGTACCTGAAAAAATGCATATTGACGATAAATGAGCCAGGAGCTACTTGTGTGACAACTTCTGTTTGGGGTATGATTGGTTTACCCACGAACACGACACGTGGCATCTCACACTGTAGGTAAATCGTATACGTGTTGTCGTTGCTGATGTCGCCAGTGGATGACGTGGGCAAATATGTGATCGCCGTGTTGTAGATAATGTGCGTGTCATTAGACTGCAAAGTAATAAAGCTATCATGTATTATAATAATAATAATAATAATAATAATAATAAAGATACTTTATTTAACGAGAGAACTCATTTTGAACAATTAAGTCAATCTATCATGAGGCCCTCAACAAATTAAAACATGAAATAGCACAATGAAACATGTAAACAGTAACCAATACAACTTTCATAGGAAATAAGATATAAACTGCAAGAACTATTACTCATATTCATGTATAATTGTATATTGTCAGTTTATTAGGTGACGGGGGTGGGGGCTCTATAATGTGACATATTGGCAATTGTTTATAGTCTTTTATACATTTGTTGTTGCTGCAGTCGGACAAATAATACTATAGTTCATATGCAAAGTTATGCCAGTAGACATTAGTAGAACCACCATTTACACAGTTATTGATGCTTTGGTTGAAAAATGAAAATATAAGACAATAATCACAATAGCACAAGAGCGAGAGCGA
>CM026400.1:44713137-44733137 GCA_014843695.1 Archivesica marissinica
GTACATACATCTCAGGAAGCAGATTTACAACAACATGATATATTCATAACATAACAAATATATATACAGTACATACATCTCAGGAAGCAGATTTACAACAACATGAGATATTCATAACATAACAAATATATATACAGTACATACATCTCAGGAAGCAGATTTACAACAACATGATATATTCATAACATAACAAATATATATACAGTACATACATCTCAGGAAGCAGATTAACAACAACATCATATATTCATAACATAACAAATATATATACAGTACATACATCTCAGGAAGCAGATTTACAACAACATGAGATATTCATAACATAACAAATATATATACAGTACATACATCTCAGGAATCAGATTTACAACAACATGATATATTCATAACATAACAAATATATATACAGTACATACATCTCAGGAAGCAGATTTACAACAACATGAGATATTCATAACATAACAAATATATATACAGTACATACATCTCAGGAAGCAGATTTACAACAACATGAGATATTCATAACATAACAAATATATATACAGTACATACATCTCAGGAAGCAGATTTACAACAACATGAGATATTCATAACATAACAAATATATATACAGTACATACATCTCAGGAAGCAGATTTACAACAACATGAGATATTCATAACATAACAAATATATATACAGTACATACATCTCAGGAAGCAGATTTACAACAACATGAGATATTCATAACATAACAAATGTATATACAGTACATACATCTCAGGAAGCAGATTTACAACAACATGAGATATTCATAACATAACAAATATATATACAGTACATACATCGACGTGATACACGGCATTTAAATATATACAGAATCAACCGTTTCTGAAATAAAGACAAATTGTACATGTTAAAGGTCATTTTAACTAAGATTAAGAAGCATAAGTTGATCTACCCCAGATGTGATTGTAGTGTAAAGCACACAATTACTTTAATTGGCCTTAAGTTTAAATCCGAAGTTTCGGTTTGTTGTTTATGACATATTTTACAAAATGAAACCTCGTCACAAATTCTCAATATAATTCTCCGTGGCCTAGTGGTTAAGGCGTCCGCCTACGGAGCGGGAGGTCGATGGTTCGAACATCGTTAGGGGTTTGTTCTGATATGGCCGGTTGGTGAGCCGCCAGCTAGTTAAATAATGGTTACCGATTTCCAACAAGCCTGGCGCCTGGCATACACGCATAGGATTCGGGAAGTACTGGTGTTCATAAAAACAGTCAGAAATGGCTGGCCCTTTAAATAGGGGTGACACTATAATAAACAAACACTTTAATACCAAATTGAAAATATTGTACCTGAAAAAATGCATATTGACGATAAATGAGCCAGGAGCTACTTGTGTGACAACTTCTGTTTGGGGTATGATTGGTTTACCCACGAACACGACACGTGGCATCTCACACTGTAGGTAAATCGTATACGTGTTGTCGTTGCTGATGTCGCCAGTGGATGACGTGGGCAAATATGTGATCGCCGTGTTGTAGATAATGTGCGTGTCATTAGACTGCAAAGTAATAAAGCTATCATGTATTATAATAATAATAATAATAATAATAATAATAAAGATACTTTATTTAACGAGAGAACTCATTTTGAACAATTAAGTCAATCTATCATGAGGCCCTCAACAAATTAAAACATGAAATAGCACAATGAAACATGTAAACAGTAACCAATACAACTTTCATAGGAAATAAGATATAAACTGCAAGAACTATTACTCATATTCATGTATAATTGTATATTGTCAGTTTATTAGGTGACGGGGGTGGGGGCTCTATAATGTGACATATTGGCAATTGTTTATAGTCTTTTATACATTTGTTGTTGCTGCAGTCGGACAAATAATACTATAGTTCATATGCAAAGTTATGCCAGTAGACATTAGTAGAACCACCATTTACACAGTTATTGATGCTTTGGTTGAAAAATGAAAATATAAGACAATAATCACAATAGCACAAGAGCGAGAGCGAGAGAGAGAGAGAGAGAGAGAAGGAGAGAGAGAGAGAGAGAGAGAGAGAGAGAAAGAGATGAGAGAGAGGGAGAGAGAGATAGGCGGAGAGCGAGCGGCGCGAGAGAGGGAGGCGAGAAGAATGAGAGAGGAGCAGAGAGGAGAGAGAGGAGAGATAGAGAGAGAGAGAGAGGAGGAGGAAGAGAAAAGCAGAATGAGAGGAGAGCGATAGAGAGAAGAGGAGGAGGAGGAGGAAGAGAGCGGAGAGCGTGGAAGAGAGAGAGAGCAAGAGAGAGAGAGGAGAGAGAGGAGATAGAGAGAGGAGAGAGGAGATAGAGAGAGAGAGAGGGAGAGGAGCGAGAGGAGCGAGAGAGATAGAAGAGAAGAGAGAGAGAAGAGAGGGTGAGAGAGCTAGAGAGAGAGAGAAAAGAGAGAGGGGGAAGAGAAGAGGACGAGAAGAAGAGAGAGAGGAAGAGAAGAGGACGAGAGAAGAGGAGAGGAGAGAAGAGATAAGAAGAGAGAGGAGAGAGAGAGAGAGAAGCGTAGAGAAGATACGAGAAGAGAAGAGGAGGGGGAGAGGAGAGAAGAGAAGGGAAAAGAAGAAGAGGATAGAGAGAGAGAGAGAAGAGACGAGAAGCGAAGAGACGAGAAGAGAAGAAGAGGAGGGGGAGAGGAGAGAAGAGACGAGGAGGGGAGAGGAGAGAAGATAAGAGGAGATGAGAGGAGAGAGAGACGAGAGGGAGAGAGAGGGAGAGAGAGGCAATGTGGAATTTAAGTGACTTGCATATGGGTCACAATCGCAACGGCTACATATGGGAACGAACTCCGGGCGTTTCCCACAATAATCTAACTTAACAAGATATATATTAATTAGTACATAATTATGTTTCCTTACCGTCATCTTAGTTCCACATTCATCAAATGGTACACCAATGGTGATAAATTCGTTGTCTCTAGATAGAACAGGATTACATGGTCCGGTATATGCCACTGCTACAGAGAGATGCTTTTCCTCGAGGTACGGGTCTCTGGATCTGGCGAAACTAGCTGATAGCAGCCCATTGGAGCAGTCCAGAAGAGGTTCGGGTTCTAAATGAACGGAAAGCATAAACAAGGTGTTCATAGAAATATATGAATAAATGTCGAGGTATGGACTTAGGGGGGATCATTTGGAAGTGGCACTGCTAGCTCAGGCGATAGAGCATTCTGTACGCGATAGATCCCGGATTCTACCCCCAGGTTGATATCACATTTTTGGGTCACCCTGTGATTGTTGGCGCCCAACATGGGACCGTGACAGGATATATTACTTCGAGATCCTCGCGGAAAAATTCAAATTTGGTGGGGAAGTATGTCGGGGTACAGACTTTGTCACAAATAGGTAGTTTATGTGTAAGTGGTTATGTTAGCTAGGTCCCTGTTTCGGGCACTTCTAGAATTCACCACTCACTGCTGGATTACTCTACCCACTGCTGGAATACACTACCCACTGCTAGAATACACGACTCGTACATTTCCCCCAATGCTCAGATATAATGCAGGTATATAATAATTATTGTTATTGTTTTGCAACATTAAGCTGAGACATTTGCATATTTCGTGAACTTACTTCGTCAATAATCGATTTCTGAGGTAAAATATGAGCTTTTAGATTATGGTACATTTACTTTACTTTACGTTACGGTGCGTGGTGTTACGCTACGTCAAGTTACGTCATGTTACGCTATGCTACGTTACGCTTTGTTACGTTACTTTACTTTACTTATTTACTTCATGTTGCGTTATGATACGTTACGCTATACTACGTTACTTTACTTTACGTTGCGTGGTGTTACGCTACGTCATGTTACGTCACGTTATGTTACGCTACGTTACGCTATGCTACGTTACTTTACTTTACTTATTTACTTCATGTTGTTGCAAATCTGCTTCCTGAGAATATGAAAATAAACTGAAACTGATTCAATATATTAACGGTAAAAACCTAACGTATGTCCTGGTCGTAGTTCACGAAAACTTACGAACGCTTTGGCAGTGATTAATTAGTCTCTAATGTTGCTAACTATAACAAGATCGAAACAAATACGAGTTTCTACAGTTTGTCTTTTCCCATATAATTGCGTTACTTTGCTTGCCAATTTCTAAGCGAGCGAATGCCTCATTCGTCTCTGTGTGGCTACGGGTTTTTTTTATTATTACGTTTATTTATCGTCGCTACCGGTTGCCCATATGAGCGACGCCACCTGAAGATATTAGTCATTTTAGATTTTGGAGGATAGTACAATGATACAGAGAGACCCATTCCAGAATCTCCTCTGGTTCTTTTACGTGCACGGTGTAAAGCACCGACACGAGACCTCGGTTTAACGTCCCACCTGAAAGACTGTTAATTTTATTAGGGTCAGACGGGGGATCGAACCTGCGATCCCTGGATTACCAGTCCAGCGTTTTACCACTGGGCTACAGATCCGTCTGCTGGCTACGGGTCTGACTCTTCTCTGCTTATATTGTTGTTGACGGTTGTTGTTAATACTTACTCTTTGGTGGAGAATTATCTAGTTCAACACACGTAACTTTTGCCATTTCGTTGTTTTCACAACTGTTTTCTGCCCACGCGGATTGGTCACAGTCTGTAATTTTATCCTCGTTTCCGTTACAGTTGACATTATTGACTGTCATTGATTGGCTGATATTGGACGTGTCAAAGGCCACACTTCCGGGCAAGGCTTTAGCTGGACTGTAATATGTGTACATAAAATAAACAGTGTTGATGTGTCAAAATGTTACAACACCGCGACACCTGCCGGCGAGCACTGCTATTGGTGTTCGGTAGATGGGGCTAAAAGGAGGTAAGTACGCTCTGCAAGAAGCCTACGTGGCTGAGTGGTCTAGTGCAATGAAGGCCGTATGCTAAGTGGTTAATTCCGGCGCTCATGTGTATTTTACGTTTATTTATCGTCGCTACCGGTTGCCCATATGAGCGACGCCTCCAGAAGAGATTAGTCATTTTAGATTTTTGGAGGACAGTGCAATGATACAGACAGAGACCCATTCCAGAGTCTCCTCTGGTTCTTTTACGTGCACGGTGTAAATCACCGACACGAGACCATCGGTTTAACGTCCCAACTGAAATACTGTTAATTGATTAGGGTCAGACGGGGGATCGAACCTGCGATCCCTGGATTAGCAGTCCAACATGTTACCACTGGACTACAGATCCGTCTGCAGATTGATTGATGCTAGAGAATGTCATGATACACCGTCAAGTTACTTGTAAACTAGTTGGTCCAGTACAGGGGAAATAACTGCTACAATACTCAGCATACTATGTATGCATTATTAAGCAATGCAGATGTTACTATACGGTTTAATTATGGAAAACATGACAAGTGAATAAATGTGTATTTTAAATTATTTATCCATAAGAATACTAGATTTACACACTAGGACAAAAAAGGGCACCAGATGCATTACTCAAGTCAACTAAATTCTCTCTCCCTCGTGGCGATGGATTCCACCAGGAAGATGTGGCTATTTTCATTCTTGCTCCGTGACGTCACGTGCATAGTCACCAGTATGAGCACCGTCTCACGTGACAATGCCGCATAGATAACGATATTAAATGTCACGAATTGCCTCCGTGGTGTTATACGGGGTCTGCCTAGTAATCGAGAGGTTGTGAGTTCGAACCACGGTGAGTATATCCTTAATGCAACACTCTTAAATCCACATCCTCTCTTCTCACCCCCCCCCCAACACGGCGAAGTCTCGCGAGCGATAAAACTAATGTTGTCATTGACGTAGCTTCCTATAGGCCATGTAGACCGTGGCCTACACTTCCCCCGAAACATCGAAAAAATAAAAATGCCAAATCTGCAACAAAAATCGGGAGGCCAGGATTAAATTATATACGCTATAAATAGTTTTCCTGGGGAGGACCCCCGGATCCTCCTCCCGTCTTAAGTTTTAAGCCTTGGCCTACACATCGATTCCAGCCAAGCTACGCCCCTGGTAGTAACAGCTTGATTGGCAAATTAAACTTGTAAATTAATATAAATTTGTAAACCAGTTGACATGAATATATTTATGAACTTTCAAATGATGGACAATTGTTAAAAAATATTAAAAACTTACTCAAAACATAACATACGACACACAACCTTTGCATTATTTAAATCCCAGTTGTTATCACAAACACCACCCCACACGTTGTTCTGCCTCATTTGAACCACGCCTACTCCCGGCATATTGGCAGGACCAATGAGTCGTATATTTGTATCCGGTATGGTGCCTGAAAGTAATATGTGTTCATTTAAGATAAATGTATTTATTATCGGGTACATGGTTTCACAGTTTACCTGTATAAACGTGCGCTATTGTGCAATAGAGCATTACATTGTGTAACGTGGTTTATGAGTGGGGAATATCGCATGATATTTCATTCGAAGGCTCAACAAGGCGACGATAAGACATACTATTTAAAGCAGCATTACATCGTATGACATAACATATATTCGATAAAATCAAATTTTACGTATGGGTAGCAATGCTGCAACACATTCTTATATTATAAATTGTATAATTATGTTCAATTAGTAAACAGTGTTTTTTGCAATAAAACAAACTCGAAACCGAAAGTAGGACTTTCCAAGTCCAACAGGTCACGCGTATTTATTTACAATCGGAACCGGATGTACATTCGGGATGAATCGTTCGCCTTCGGCAATGATGAAAAAACGTGGTATTTTGTCTTCCATTTTCCAGCAAGAACTATTATCAGTAAGTTGAAACGGCCTCAATTAGTATTACAATGTATCTCAAATGATGTAAATGTGATTGGGTTTTAATTGGATATCGTGCAAAATGTTTCATATGCCGAATAAGTATTAAATTAATGTGAAACCACCTCGGAAGTCATTGGGGGGCGCATATGGGGTATTTTAACAAATCATTATAAAGATGCAGAATGTAGGTATCAAGTATCTGGATCATATTTATTAATAGATTCGTGTGGGGCGGGGAGGGCTTACATATCCTGTTTTTATTGTGGCTAAAGTGCATTTCAAGTATTTAGTTTATAAAAAATATTTTAGCTCGATTGCGAAACATGTTAATTGTTATTAAACTTATATTAATCACTCTCGAGACCTCATTCCTGATGGAATCCATCGCCACGAGGGAGAGAGAAGAGGCAACGTGGAATTTAAATGCCTAGCCTAAGGGCATAATCGTAACGGCTCCAGCGTGGCTCGAACTCCGGACCTTTCTTCCGTGGGCCAGCATCGCATTTGGAATTGAACGGTCCCAAGTGTCATTGAGCAAGGCACCTTACACAAATGGCTTAGTACTGTTTAAGTCGGCTAAACCTGCCCAGGACAACATAATAGGGGTTTGACATTAATGGAACATACATACAAATTGGTTTGTTTCGGAAAATGTCGCACTTGCCCGGGATTCATACATGGTTTACCACTATAAGGTGTGGCGTGCGTGGTCCAGTGGTAGAGCATCGGATTTGGAATCGAACGGTCCCGGGTTCGATACTCGGGTCAGGGCCTGTATGTAGTGTCATTGAGCAAGGCACCTCACACACATTGCTTAGTACTGGTTAATCGCTTAGGTTGGCTAAGCCTGCCCAGGAAAACATGTCTAAGTCCCCGAGAGGGGTTTGACATTAAAGGAACATACATACATAATATTACTGAGGCGACCACAGGCGAGAACTGTTTATTGCCCGATACCGAACCTAGTTGACCACAGCTGGCACAAGCTACATTGAATATATACGACTTAGTATATACATATATTACATGTCGTCTATTGTTGCAACCGTATATAATAATGAACGTGTATTATTTACTTTTCACAGCTATTATAGTGAAAAGACGGAGAAGAACTTGGCAGGGAGGTAAACGTGCAGAGGGGTTGTGGTAGAGGTGGCAAAGAGGAAGTTCTAGGAGTAGAAGTATATGAAGAGGTATTTATGAATGTTCCATTTTTGTCGACACAAGCGATTGACCAATACTAAGCACTTTGTATGAGGAGCCTTGCTCAATGACACTACATTTGTTCCGTGACCGAGTATCGAACCCGGAACCCTTCAGGCTTTCTATTCCAAATCTGGCACTCTACCATGGGTGTCACACAATTAAATACACATTCCAGCTTTATGTCTTATAACTAACATATCTAAACCATCAAAGCATCAGTAGCAACATAGCTTTTTGTTGTTTTTGCAATACCTTTGATGATGTTTGCTGTGCAGACATACAGGGCCATTATAATACAGTATTGTGCGCGAGATGTAGTCCTTTTAGACAGTACATTTGCTCAATCGGATGCGTATCAATGATATAAAAAGTATTCTTCACTGAATCATGGATGTCACACAGGGCCACATCACACATACAGTGAGTGACGCACCATCACAGTGAAGTCACATTGTTTGTTTAAAATGTTTTAATAAGATACTGTATTTTTTTCTTAATGGGATTCTGGCTGTTTATTTATGTACCTCATAGAAAATTCATTGCATTTACAGGTTGTCATTGAGCACATGGGTGTTGAGAAGATGCAGAATCTGGTACTCAATGATCAATCTCCACCACATAACCAGACCTCTACAACCAGCTGTTAGTACACAATATTGGTACAGGTGTGGACATTGCAATGAGATGGGGGCAGACTTGAACAAATAGTGTGGATGTCTGCCCAGCAACTGCATTTCAATGCGTAACGTAAGAACATATTCCAGTCATATATAGAGTATCAGTCAAATATGACTGTGCCAGTGCAAGTCATAAATGTTTGGATGATATTTGCATCACTTAAAGTGTTACAAATGGAAGTTGATTGTGTGTGTATTTTACGGATATTTAACATCACTACCTGTTGCCCATATGATCTACACCCTACACCTCTTGAAGAGATTAGTGATATTAGTGGATTGTGCAATGATACATACAGAGTCTCCTCTGCCTCGTTTACGTGAACGGTTTTGAGTCTTATCCGAAAGACTATGATGTGAGTCATTTTAGTATGGTATAGTGGTGAGTTTAACCTGCGTGTTTAACCACTTGTTAAACACTGGACCGCTACATAATTGAAGTTGATTCTGATCACACATTATTATTCACTTGTTTATAAGTAACCTCACGTATATAGTTGTGGCTGTCCGATTAGCGCAGTGGTTAATGCGCTCGCTTCTCACAAATGCAACCCGTGTTCGATCCTCACATTTGGAAGTATGTGAGATGGTACGGTGGTCACCAGATCAGACAGGTAACCAGATCAGACAGGTGGGTTTTCTCCGGGTACTCTGGTTTCCTCCGACACGAATGACCACAAATACTCAGTCATCCGCTCAAACAAGAGTGATTAATACAAGATGTTACAGCTTGTTTCCCAGTCATTGTTATATAAATAAAGTTTAAACTTAACCTCATACAGTTGTCACAGGTGAGCTTCCATTGGAAATCATTGATATACCTCATCCCCCCTCCCTTATGTCATAATGTTAATTGACGAAACTTCCAACATTTTAAAAATCATCTTTAATATCAGAAACCATAATTCTCTTCTCAGATAATGTGGCTAGTGGATATGTATACTAGCTGTGTTGCAACTATAAGCATTCATTGGGCGACCTGTTGTGTTAAACTAGCATTAAATAGAATACAAATAGTGTAAAGCATTGTTTATTTTAATGTCACCCTTATTGAAAGGGCCAGCCATTTCTTGCGAGGTTCAAACTTTCAACCTCCTGCTACATATGTGGACGCCTTAACCACTATGCCATGGAGAATATGCGAACGTTCCAGATACTGTGTTTGTATAACCCTTTGAACTCTGGTGAGCACACAGAGGCCTTCAAAAGTTCATGGTGCTCTTGTTTAAATTAACAACTAATACGAAATGTCAATAATACATTCAGGCTTTTGATGATAATTTACTATTGTTTCAGATTGAACGGTTGATCCTAGACGGACAGGTTCTGACATTGTCTTCGGTACTACATGGAAATGTTGGGACGCAATGGAATATACGTATGGAAATGTTGAGACGCAATGGAACAAACTAATAACCAATCTTAATGATATGAATTGCTGTATAATCATCTGGAATAAAAGTGCATTAAATGACAATTGTTCTCTTTTATTTCTTTGTTTCAAATAAAGTTTTAGTTTGAGGGGGAGATAAGTTAGTCAGTAATCCTCAAATCATGTTGACTCATCACAGTTTGTTCTGTCCGTTTTTCTTCACACTGCATAGTGTCTGGATATGATTGGCATTATCGCATATATATCCATACTATTTTGGTTCTTTCACAACATAACGTGTCCAGTTGTTGCTATATTCTACATAGCCTGTAAATAAAATACAATATCAATAATACTGGTACTAAACCTAACTAGAGACAGTTTACCTTGACAAACCAGACAATGGTTAAAATTATCGTCAAGCTACTGATCTGGTTTTGTACGAAGCAACTGTTGTGTAAATGAGTTATCACACAAGTTAGTATTGTAAGCTGGCCTAGTTTTACACAATGATCCCATTTTAACTCGGAAGTTTATATGAAGCTATTGACAGAGTGCTACATCCACTATCTGTCTGCAACACCCACTATATCTCCATAGATGAGTATCTAAGGTAGTCGGTCACCTGCTTCTCAACTATATAGGTTCAAATTATATCAGGTTGGTGGTTTTACAAGGTGCATGAAATACTGCTCAGAGGGCACCTGGATATATAAGCTGTTCTGCAGTCGGTAATATACAAATTTCAGAATGACCATAAAGTCTAGATAGGCCTGTAAACAGTGTTTTACAAAATGTCACAAATACATCTATAAAACATGAAAAAGTTGGCAGTTTCTTACGGAGGTCGTGCACCCAAGTACTGGTTAACTGCTGGAGCCTGCCCAGGAAAGGTGTTGTTAGGTAAACTGCCCGCCAGCGATATAGCCCAAAATGGTGCTGATGCAGGTGTAAAACCCAAAATATAACATCTATAAAACTAGAGAATAGCACTTGGATTGCTGGTATTTGACAAAAGATTAGCATGACCCCGATTCAACATTGAAAGGTCAAACACATGGTATTGTTTATTTGACAGTTCATACGAGGTTTCCTACTATAGAAATCAATTGGAGTGGACTCGTCGCTGATCACACAGACATTTGACCGAATTCACACACAATCGTACACCCGCAAACATCCACAAAGTCTTATCAACATAATTTTGAGATATCCTGTCCTCAGACAGACGTAGCTATAAACATTAGCACCCATTCCTATCGCATGGTTAATTATTTATTGATGGAAAAAAACATATTGCATTCTTCAAGTAATATGAACATTTCTTTAGGTGGTGGCATATTCACGACCCTTTGAGGAGGGTTATATAGTGTCCAAAGTATCGATATATAGTCGATAGAATAAACTATTACATGGTCATTCAGGCATTATAAATTTATACCTGTTTATATAATAATAATAAATTAAATAAGGTGTGAGAATCTGGTCTATTAAAATAAAATAATTAATATGCGACACAACTGCTTTAGTGTAGATTCAATGTATTAATGAAGTTACCTTATGAATGATCTCTCTGTTATTCAATATTGTGTTTGCGTCCTCGTTCATCTTGTGGACACTCGACAGTACCCTGATGTCTTCAATAATACACAGTTCTGATCCAATTCTGCAACAAGAATGACACATACCCATAACAATTCTTAATTTTAGCTGGGTGAATATCTTTAGTTTATTCAAATTGCTTGATTGCGAAACAAGTTATTTCATCATTAGTTTAATTGATATCGCTGCCTCATCCCCTTAATGGAACACATTGTCACGAGGAAGAGACAGTGTTGATTTAAACGGCTTCACTACATACATCATCACTATGGTTCTGGAGGGCGCAAACTCACACCATTATGGTATATTATTAAAACCTTATGTGGGTATGCAAACTCACAAAATGAAATGGGTGTTAATTAGATTCCTGGCAAAAAGAACAACAAATGCCTAGCAGACCATCTGTTAAGGTACAAATATGTAATTTGCAGTTGTCCCTAAACAAAGACCCCCCTGTTCAAGCAGGTTGTCAACCCTGCCCCACCTTGGCCATTTTAGAAAGGTGTCTGGTAAGTGGAGTAACATGTAGATGTGTTGCCAGAAATAAACCCACCAAAAATGCAAACTGGTTTTGACGCCCCCCCCCCCCCGACAAAAGAACGTCCAAAGGGGGGCGGGGCTATTATTTTCGAATAGCCTTTAATGCATGATAATCAGTAATAGAAATGTATGCAATGATTCGTAATAATTATGTATCAATCTTTCTTATAGCAGTCTTTGATATTGCTAAACACCATTTCCCACTTGTCTCCTGCATGTATATATTACATTTAGAATTAATAGCGTATTAACTGTAAAAACAAATACATGCATTGTTACTTTGAAAGTATCAAAAGTATTACAAGCACAACCAATTTGGTATTTACGAACATATATAGTCGATAAAGTAACTGTCTTCCTCCTCAAATATGTCTTGGTTTTATACCCCGTGGGGAGCCCCATAAATTATAACGATTGTTTGTAAACAAGTATGTCCAGTTTGTCCACTGACATATACCATAGTATGTTGATTTTAACCGCTACAATGATTAAACAACTACTGGTAGTTATAAGATACATCGTTAGTGCTTAAAACTAAATAATTCTTACAAAATAAAACGTAGCAACAAACCTTGCGTTTAGTAGATAATACGCGACGGAATTTTGGTGAATTTCAATGTCTTTGTCTTTCTAAATCCTCCACATTTGCCCACGTTGTCTGTTTTAATTGAATTACTTGATATGTCGATTCATAACCACAGTTGTATAGGTTCATGTAAGGGGTTTGACATTAATGGGACATACGTACACTTCTGCCATGTTCAAAGTGCTTTTCTACATCCGCTATTTCACGCATGCGCGTTGTGCGTGTTTACATTTTGGTTTGTTGATCAACAAATTCGCGTATACGACGGTTTAAATTTATTGGAATTTTATGGTTTCTGAGCGACTATTTCGATTTTTGTAAACACACACCCATTAGTATTTACATTTTACACAAAACATCCTTAATTACGATGTAATGCTGCTTTAAGTGAGAACTGCACATTGGAATAATATAGTAATGTAAAAGCTGAAAAATAGAGAAACTATATTTAATATGTAATGGAATATGATGATATATGGAATTGGCTAGCAGATTTGACTAGTAGTGGTATCTTCAACGTGTTGTATTTCCGGTTTGTAAGAATCGTGATGCGCGCGAAAGGCATGTGCGTTTTACGTTTATTTATCGTCGCTACCGGTTGCCCACATGAGCGATGCATCCGGAAGAGATTAGTCATTTTCGATTTTGGAGAATTTTAAAGATGTTTAAAGATACCGTGGACGCCTTCGGCCACCACGCACGTTAAGCATAGGATATAATTACGCGCCGAAGACAGTATCTATATTTTACATATTGGATCTGTTTGAGGTTTATATCTTACTTAAAACACACTTATATAACAAGATCCTACTAATTAAAATTGTTAATTTCGTACGTGTACGCGTAGAATTTAATATAATACTCTGGCCTTTTCACACCAGTCCAATATTAATAATAATGGACTGTAAGTACAAAGGTATGACGTCATAACAGTGTTTTAAGTACACTCAATGTAGTTCATACCCCAATGGAAACTATTAACTCACGATTCATTTCTTAATTAAAACTGCCAAATGTTTGTTGATAAATAATATTGGCGGTGATCCCTCCATAATGATTGATAACGAAATTAATAATTTAACTATACTATAAAATAAGCTCACAATTTCCCGTGTCAGGAACCACCGGTGCACGTGTCGTTGGTGGGATCAGCGTAGACTGGGATGCACCAGCTGTCACGTGACATATCACTCCTATATCCTCGCCGTGATGACAGTTGGAATTACCCCAGCCGCCAAACCTACAGTCTTGCAACCGCTGCTCGGTTGCTCTACATACCACGTCGTCCATGAGTATGTCACCAGTTCCGTTTCCAAACTGCCTGGTTGTAACTGCCTCACCATTGAATGGATCACTTGAATGAAATGCATGTTTTTATTTGATTTGTTTTAAGTCAGGTCCGCCTCCGTGGACGAGTGGTTAAGGTCGCTGACTTGTATACCACTGTAACCTATCATCACTGATAGTCACGGGTTCGAGACCCGCTCAGACCGTGTCTCATTTATATGAAAAAGTTGGCAGTTTCTTACGGAGGTTGGTGCACCCAAGTACTGGTTAACCGTTGGAGCCTGCCCAGGAAAGGTGTTGTTATGTAAACTGCCCGACGGCGATATAGCCCAAAATGGTGCTGATGCAGGGGTAACACCCGAAATATAAAAATATAATATAACATATTGTTTTAAGTCAGGCCCGTAGCCACACTGAGGCACACCGAGGCAGTCGCCTCGGTTAAAATTTCCAAAGCAAAAATTAATGAAAAATTAAATAAATAAAATGCCAAACAATATTCCTTTGCTGTATAAAATGTTGACTGCTAGAGAGCTAAAAGGTCCGTACATAATTATACATCTAAACTCATTAAATCAGAAAACGCAGGAAATCGCTTCTATACCCCAACACTTTTAAGGTGAAACATGCCCCCGGACACCCTAGATTGTCTCGGTTGAAATGTGCCTCTGGCTAAGGTACTGTAAATGTACAGGTAGTAGAAGTATGCACAGAATCTGAAACCAAACCATAACAATATATGTGTGATTTCTCATACGTCATCGGAACATAACATGTTTTCATTATTCTGTGGACGATAATAAGGTACCTCAAAAACTCTCGATTTCAGACAGAAATGTTCCATTATGTTCCTGATAGTAATGTATGAGTTTAACTTACGCGACTCCCATCTGTCTACATACAACGATGGCTTCTTCGGTGTTGAATCCGTCGTCACAGACAGTACCCCATACCCCAGCATAGAATATTTCCACTCGACCCTGAGTGGCATTACTGTTGATCCCGCCAAATCGAAGATCTCCATTATCTGAAGTTACAGTCAAAGATTGAACAGCACTATGAATATGATACATAAATAGTCTGGCCAAATGGTAATTATATATTTCTTCGTCTGGAGTTCCGGTTCCGGCTCCGGTTCCGGTACCGTGATGGACAATGAATGGTACAGTTTTCCGGAACAATGCTGGACAATGAACGGTACAGTTTTCCGGTACCATGCTGCAAAATAAAGGATGCATTCTTCCGGTACCGTGTTTGGCAATGAACGTAAAGAGTTCCGGTACCGTGCTGCAGAATGAAGGATGCACTTTTCCGGTACCGTGATGGACAATGGAAGGTAAAGATTCCAGTACAGTGCTGCACAATGTAGGGTAATGTTTTCCCGTACCTTGATGGACAATGAAATGTACCGTTTCCGGTACCGTGCTGGACAATGAAAGGTAACGTTTCCGGTACCGTGCTGGACAATGAAAGGTAACGTTTCCGGTACCGTGCTGGACAATGAAAGGTAACGTTTCCGGTACCGTGCTGGACAATGAAAGGTAACGTTTCCGGTACCGTGCTGGACAATGTAAGGTAACGTTTCCGGTACCGTGCTGGACAATGAAGGGTAACGTTTCCCGTACAGTGCTGGAGAATGAAAGATAACGTTTCCCGGTACCGTGCTGGACAATGAAAGGTAACGTTTCCGGTACCGTGCTGGACAATGAAAGGTAACGTTTCCGTTACCGTGCTGGACAATGAATGGTAACGTTTCCGGTACCGTGCTGGATAATGTAAGGTAACGTTTCCGGTACCGTGCTGGACAATGTAAGGTAACGTTTCCGGTACCGTGATGGACAATGAAAGGTAACGTTTCCGGTACCGTGCTGGATAATGTACGGTAACGTTTTCCCGTACCTTGCTGGACAATGAAAAGTTCTCCGGTACCGTGATTGACAATAAAGTATGCATGTTTCCAGTACCGTCCTAGAGAATGAGGGTTCAATTTTTCCTGCACCGTGCTGAACAATGAAGGGTAAAGTATTCTGGTACCGTAATGGACAATGAAAAGCAAATATTTCCGGCACAGTGTTGGACAAGCAGAGGTAAAGTTTCCAGAATCAACAGCTAAGGCTAAATATGTTCCGATAATGAATCGGTGACACTCTCTCAGCCAGGACAAGGTTCTTTACATGAATGTGTCCCCGTACCAGAACGCTAGCCAATATTCTAGCCAAAAAGTTCGATACTTATACAGGCAATACCCCTCGAGGCCTAAATGTTACAGTACCGGAACGCTAGTCACTTTCGTAGTCAATAGTTCCGGTACAGGAACATTAGCCACTTCTGGTCTAAATGGCATGCACACATTAAGAAACGCAAGGATTAGGCAGATATATGACTATTTTAAATAATACACGAATTCCGAAGGTCACAATGTACGCACGTCGACAGTACAAATTTGGAAAAGTAAGGGCCACAACTCCGGCAATCCGGTTATTGAACTTGGGCCGAGATATTATGCCAACAAACATTGTATCCAACTTTGGTTAAAATTGGATACAAACTATTCTATTTAGAGAGCGAACATCATTGTGGACACGGCACGCCCGTCACCCGCCCGCCCGCCAACCGCCCAAAACCCGTCCGCCGGAGGTGAATGCATAATACAACACGTTGTTCAAATGTACGTATAATAATCTTACTTATAAAAACATCACGAGATAATAGTCGTATGCTACATACGGATATGTAGTCCAGTGATCCTCCGTCTGACCCTAATAAAATTAACAGTTTTTCAGATTGGATGTTAAATCATCGAGGTCTCGTGTCGGTGCTCTACACCATGCACGCAAAAGAACCAGAGGAGACTCTGGCATGGGTCTCTGTCTGTATCATTGCACTATCCTCCACAATCTAAAATGACCAATCTCTTCAGGAGGCGTCGCTCATATGGGCAACCGGTAGCGACGATAAATAAACGAAAAACAACAAAATAATCGTATGCTAATGTTAAACATCAAACAGTGAGATACCGCCCAAAAGATAACGGGAGGAGCTATTAATCTTCACCGAACTATGGGTTTACAAAACAGCCCATATTACCAATATTTACTTATTGAAATGGATATACAACCATAACATAACAATATGGTACCGTGGGGGTTCGCTATGTGTTGGTCCCGGCCCGTCGTGTGACAAATCCAGAATAATGTTTCTTAGTTTACATATTTGGATCTAGCGTTTCCTTATCGCTTCACTAAAATTACAATAACGCGATGTCACAAATATATGCGAACGTTTAAATACATCAACTCCGAGAATTTGTATATGTCCCTGCTGTTTATTTGAATAGTGTATATACAATCTATATCTACTGCTCACATAAACACGCCATTACTATTCGCCGCACAATGTGTATACTTCAAACGTACTCCAACATTTCGACCAGCATAGTCTGTTTTCGTTAAACAGTCTTCCTAGTTCTATGTCTCTGTATCGAATCATAGCAAAGTACGTAATGCCTACATATACAATAAATATAATTTTAAACTAACATTCTAACACAGCTCGTCATTTTGTATGTACAGTCAAACCTGTGTTAGTGGTCACCTCTATTAAGCAGCCAATCTGCATTAAGCAGCCAATTTTCAGATTCCCAATATGTTACTTTGATTAATATTTTACCTTTACTAAGCAGCCACCTGTGCTAAGCAGCCACTATCTGTGAGTCCCTTTGATGACTGCTTAAGACAGGTTTGACTGTATACACAAAGAAGGAATTTACCGTGTTTAAATCTGCAATAAAACATGGTTTAGAGAGTGACGCCAAGCATGACGTCGTTTTACTAACATGTTGTAGCTTTATGACGTCATTAACGCATTCTTAAAAAATAACACCAACTATGTTTGCGCTTTTGAGATCGATACTAGTCGAATAAAACATGGTGTGTCGTTCTGAGCGCCAGCGGTCGCAGGTTCGATCCCCCGCCTGACCCTAATGAAATTAATAGTCTTTAAGATGGAACTTTAAACGGAGGTCTCGTGTCGGTGCTTTACACCGTGTACGTAAAAGAACCAGAGGAGACTCTGCAATGGGTCTCTGTCTGTATCATTGCACTGTCCTCCAAAAATCTAAAATGACTAATCTCTGCTGGAGGCGTCGCTCATATGGGCAACCGGTAGCGACGATAAATAAACGTAAAATACACATGAGCGCCGGAATTAACCACTTAGCATACGGCCTTCGTGGTTAATTCCGACACGTCAGAACGAACTCCACGCCATATTTTAGTCACCAATAAATAACAGAAAGACAACTATTATTTCTTAATTTAAACACTACATTAAATGTGAACGGTTGCGAAAGCGGTGTACATAATATAAGGTGGGACGGCAAAATTAATAGTCTAACGCATTTAGATTACATTTCAACCAATTTAAAATCTACACGTATATAAAGACCATGTAAATATATATTTCTTCTCCCTGACTAAATTCACAATTACTTCCGCCATGCATGAACTACTTCTAAGCTCATTAATAACACAGCAAGTTCGTGATAGTGTGATCGAACGATCTTAATTGAAAAGGGAAACTGTAGAACAGTGAGGAACACAATAGTCTGCTGTTAATCTGGAATCAGCTATATTCATGACTGTACCAATACAGTCTCCGTGACCTAGTGGTCCGTCCCCGTCTCCGTGGCCTAGTGGTTAAGGCGTCCGGGTACGGAGCTGGAGGTCGATGGTTCATGGACCGTCTCCATGGCCTAGTGGTTAAGGCGTCCGGCTACGGAGCTGAAGGTCGAATATTCATGGACCGTTTCGTGGCCTAGTGGTTAAGGCGTCCGGCTACGGAGCTGAAGGTCGAATATTCATGGACCGTTTCGTGGCTTAGTGGTTAAGGCGTCCGGCTACGGAGCTGGAGGTCGAAGGTCCATGGACCGTCTCCATGGCCTAGTGGTTAAGGCGTCCGGCTACGGAGCTGGAGGTCGAAGATTCATGGACCGTCTTCATGGCCTAATGGTTAAGGCTTCCGCCTACGGAGCGGGAGGTCGAAGGTTCATGGACCTATCCGTGGCCTATAGTGGTTAAGGCGTCCGGCTACGGAGCTGAAGATTGAAGGTTCATGGACCGTCTTCAAGGCCTAGTGGTTAGGCCGTCAGCCTACGAAGCTGGAGGTCGATGGTTGATGGACCGTTTCGTGGCCTAGTGGTTAGGGCGTCAGCCTACGGAGCTGGAGGTCGATGGTTGATGGACCGTTTCGTAGCCTAGTGGTTAAAGCGTCCGCATACGGAGCGGGAGGTCGATGGTTCGTCAGGGGTTCATTCTGATATAGCCGATTGGTCAGCCGTCAGCTAGTCAAATAATGGTTACCGATTGCCTACCAGTCTGGCGCCTGACATACAAGCATAGGATTCGGGCAGTACCGATGTTCATAAAAAAAGATGTCAAATAAGTCAGTAATGGCTGACCCTTTAAATAGGGGTGACACTATAAAAAAATAAACACTTCACTTTACTCTACATGTATACATTGCAGATAACGTCACAAGATGGCGGTGTGTTGAAAGTCACGTGGTATTTAGTGACGTAATTGCGGTCTATATAGATTTCAGATGACTGCACGCGTATCTGGGTTTAATATTTATTTAAACAACAATTGCCCATTCCAGAGTCTCCTATGGTTCTGTTACGTGCACGGTGTAAAGCACCGACACGAGACCTCGGTTTAACGTCCCATCTGAAAGACTGTTCATTTTATTACGGTCATACGGGGGATCGAACCTGCGATCCCTGGATTACCAGTCCAGCGTGTTACCACTGGACTACAGATCCGTCTGTAGCAGATGCATATAGGCTGACGTTACTTTGTACCACGGTATTGAGTGACGTAGAACATGACATAACAGCCGAACAGGGCCGGCCATCCAAACATTTGTTATAGTCGACGATATTAGAACA